>CM042010.1:23201687-23564187 GCA_023525715.1 Cichorium intybus | reverse complement strand
TCCCCTATCAGTATCGTGCTAACCTGCAGGGACAGTAACAAACGGTATGAGCTACAAAGCTCAGTGAGTAATCATTTCTGCAAATAACATGTATCAAATATATTCGTATATCTGTTCGGATATCGAATCCAAACTCATAGCCTTACTGGCTGACCATATATCTCTTAGGATTTCACATCCTAATTTCTGTAGCCTTACAGGCTACTTCATGACAACCTGCAATTATCAAACCACATCAGTTATTTGCATAGATAATCATATCTATCGATTTTTGTCCCATATTTCTTAGTCACGATGGACTGCATCATATGTCATGGCTATATAAGCCGCACCCTGTGTCATAGCTATGTAAGCTACACCAAAACAATATCAATATATATAATTCATAGCCCGCAGGCCGCACCAGCTGGGTTTAATAACCCGATATCATAGCCAAAAAGGCCGCACCAAGTACCTGTAACAAAATCATAGCCAAACAGGCTGTACCAAATATCATAGCCCGAAGGCCGCATCGGAGACATAGCCCGAAGGCCGCACCGGAGTCATAGCCAACAAGGCCGCATCGGAGACATAGCCAACAAGGCCGCACCGGTTAGATATGGCTCACGGGTTAGCCCGATGTTGCCTAAAATATGTGGCTCACAGGAAAATCCCGCTGTTGCCTAGACTCACGGCTGGTTCCGGTCTTGTCTATATAAGTTTATTGACTCACGGCTGGATCCGGTCTTGTCATTTCATTTTACTGACTCACGGCTGGTTCCGGTCTTGTCAATAAAAGGTTGACTCACAGCTCCGTTCTTGTCTATTTTAGACTCACGGCTTATCTGGTATTGTCACATCATAGTGTATATATATGTATTGACTCACAGCTCCGTTCTTGTCATCGCAATGACTCATGGCTTATCTGGTATTGTCTTTTACATATATTTTTACTCTTGTCATTTTCGTCCCTCGAAGCCGTTTCAACCTGTAACAATACAATCATCATATATCGCATATGATATCAGTGAGATTACTCACCTGGATGCTAGCTGCGTTTCAATTTCGGTTGTTTCTTGCCTTTGCGTGCACCACAACCATTTTGTCCCATACCTATTTATCCATTTATATACCAAATGATAATAGGTTAATAATCATCTACATTGACTCTAATACACTAGAGTTCAATGAAATATCATTACAAATAATGCCTAGTTAATAAACTTTCCGTTTACTAACTTTATATGAATTTTACTATTCACCGAGGCATTCGGATCGGTCTACAGTGCCCCCGAGGGGTCGGAAACTCAATCTAAAAATTTTCCCAAACTTTTCAGACCATAACGAGCCTATGGTCCAAATTTGGGCTTAAACGGACAAGCAACGCAAAAGATAGCGTTTCAAAGTTTCTGTCTGAGGGGCGCACCCCGCCCAGACATGGGCGCACTGTGCCTGGGCGCACCCCGCCAGGGGTTTGGGCGCACCGCGCCTGGCACCTGCAGGTGCCTCCTGTCCAGCCGTGATTTATGCACTGTAGCAAGCAGTTTTGGCTCATTAAGTCCTTAATCAGGTCCTTAATCGATTGGGGTTTGTTCTAGGACTAAAACCTTATACTTTAACAAGGTTTTCAACCATCTAAAACAACCAAATCAATCAAAATGAAGAATTAGGGTTCTTAGTTCTAACAACCCCAAACTTCAAATTCATCACTAATAGCAATCTACTTCCACTTTCTTTAGTTAAGTCCTTATTAGCATGACTTAAGGGAAGTATTACATCAACTTAACAACATAATCACAACTGCAAATGCAGTTTTGAGTGGCTACAAAACTCAACAAAAAAAACCAAGCTATAACTTGAATTTCTAACCTTTAGAGTTTCCAATTCTTCATTCCAAAGCTAGGAATCGAAATTCAAGCCTCAACCTTCAAGAAGTCTTCCAATTTCTGCAGAATCGCACCTGCAATTGCTTCTCCCGTTGCTGCACAATTGGTTGGTCAATGAGAGAGTCAAACTCTCTATTTATACTACAAATTCTTACAATTTTGGTCCCTAAGTTCCATTTCTTGAACTTTGACCACAAAATCAAGTTTTATTACTATAAAACTTTCATTCTTTATACATTTGCCACAACCAACAATATTTTTACATAATTGGTCGTTGACTTGGTCAAATGACCAAAATACCCTTTTTCGGTAAAACGACCAAAAATCAGTTTTTATAACATTTTAAGTCCAAAACTCAAAATATTATTTCAAACCAAATACTTTTCTGTCCAAAAGACCATTTTACCCTTACAAGGTAAAATGACCAATTTACCCTTTTATTATAATTATATAATAAAGTATCTTGGCGTTACAAATTCTCCCCTCCTTCAAAAGATTTCGTCCCCGAAATCATACTATCACATGAGGGTATTTCTTTCTCGTTACAATTCTGGTTTCCCATATCATATGGAAACTTTTATGGTATTGCCTAAGCACTTAACCATACTAGTCTTCTTACCTCGTGGTTATATCACCACTCGCATTTCACTCATCCGGTTGTCCCGGGTACCTTAATCACTTATCTTCCTCATTTCAACATGAGGGATTCGTTAGCATTTATCAATCTATGTTCTCAGAACTCTGAGACCCATAGAAAACTTTACAATCATCTTGAAGTTCATCAAGGATATTCAATCAATACACCGCAATTCTTGCGTTTGGGATATACGGAAAGGTCTAATCAACAAGGACTCAACTTTCCTTTTTGTCCCACATCAATTTCTAGTCCTTCCGGAGGGTCACTTTGAGTTCTACTATCTTCCCTTACTTGGGGTTTCAATGGTTTTACTCAACAATCCGCATACTACTCTTGTCGATCTTGGTCTATTTCTAAGTTTTCTCGACCTTGCCAAATCTTTTCTTCTGTTTGAGATACAATCTCAAATTTAATCAACAGCTTCTCCCCAACTTCTGTCTAGCAATTCGGCGTGCAACACGGTAGTCTATACAATACTTCCTACGAGTCAATAAAACACTAGTATAATACCTATACTAATCTACAACTTCTACCAAGGATAGACGGTCATCTGGTTTCCGCTAGGGTCTGTTATGCAGATTTCAGGCATATCTCCTAAGGTACGCATCATTATCTCGCCTCGTCAATCCATCTGTAAATCGTACACAGTACTTACTAGTACCTTTGAACTAATTATTCTTGAAATTTATGCAAAATTCACAGAATAATTCTATTATCTCTGTCCGATACAATTCGCGCCGATAACTCACGTCGACAATTTTCTTTTTCTATGTAGTTTTTCACTACTTTTCCACTCTTAATTTCTTCTTTGATCAGTATAAATCTACACTGATTTCATCAACCAAACTGCAATCACCCATATGGTGTCATACCCATGCGGTACTTGCAAAGACTTTACTACAAAGTCTATGATATTATTCGTCCCATTTCATTTTTGGGACTGACAGTCCACATACTTCTAATGATTTGACTGTGGTTACACACAAGTCAAACATTTTTCACATGTCTTTCTTCAGCCCCAACCACCAACACATAGGTTTTATCGACCTATATAGTTTGGTATTGCCCCGGGTATGCTGCATATCTGATACAAAATACATCTTTTCAAGATGATTTTTATGTTTCGTTTGACTTTGGAATTCACATTTACAACCGCCACGGATGTTAAATCACTGTGATATTCCAACTAACTTCCGCTACTTTTCAATCATTTATTCACTTTTCACGTTTTCAGACTTGCACACACCTTTCTGTGCTACCCGAATCAACGCAGGTAATCAATTTGCCACGTTCATACATGTGGGTGTAACCTACAAAGGTTACTCTTTCTAATTCAAGGCATCTGTAACCACATACGCCTTTCTGAGATGGTACAAGATTTCATACCCGAAATCTCTAAATAACTCATCTATCTTTACTATCTCATCTTCAGCTTCTTTTGATCAATTAAGTATTTCAACTTTTATGATCTTATCGCAATAAGCTTTACACCATACAAGTAGTGTTTCCAAAGCTTAAACGCCACGTTCATAATTGCTACTGCAATATTATGCATCCACAGTCAACATTGGATACATTTCAACGATCCAATCCATCTTCTCCACTTAGCATCATTGCTAATGTTAGAGGTTTACACAAGGTTTATTCCAAACCTTTACAACATATCTGTGGTCTTTCTACCACTCAGATTTTACACGTTTTCTTGGTCAACTTTAATCAGCTAACCAGCAATCAAGGAGCAGTTTTCTACAACTCTCCTATAATAACCTGCCAAATCCAAGGAACTACAATGTCAGTCAGATTCCTCGGGCGATTCCAGTTTTATCACATCATCTATCCCACTGGATTTATTTCATCATCTTTGGCAGTATTATCATGCCCAAAGGGTTGAAACTTCTTTTAGCCAAATTTTTTCATACTTGGAGAATTTAACATATCACTTAACTCAGTGAAGTAACTCCAGTATCTGGTACAATGTACCTCATATTCAATCTGGTCTCGAGAATATCATATTCTCAGTAGTCAATGTACATACACATTAACTTATCTTTCTTCTTTTCAAACAAGATAGGGCTCCCTCTGATGACACCTACAGTCATATGAGATCCCAATTCAAAACAATTTCTTCCAATTGTTTTACCACCCTGTCATCTCTACAGAGGCTAATCAACACAGAGCCTAGATAACATGAACGGCTCCCAATACCAGCTTAATCATAAGCTTTTCTTGCCAATCTGGCAGAAATCTTGGAAGTTCTTTTCAAAAGAATCATCCGAAAATTATTTAAAGTAGTACACTACTATCACCACTTTATTAAGCTTGGCCCATACCACGTATGCCAACTACAACATCATTCCTTTACTAACTCTTTCCTGAGTTTAAGTAAAGAAGCTAACCGGTATTCTCAGCAACGGTCATTTACCATGGATTTTCATCCGTTCATTTCTGCTTTCTGAACCATCATGTTCATATTTCTACAATTCATGTTAGCATAATTTATTGCTAACCAATTCATAAGCACAATTGCTTCAGATTTGCTGGTAGTCATCGGCTTCAGATTCATAGGGAAAAATGGTCCCGTAAATCTTAGGCAGACTACTTTCCAGGTGTTCAATATCTTGAACATACTTGCTATCTACTATAGCTATTTCAAATGTTTCATCCAAAATCATTGATGAAAAATTCAAACAAGACATCAAGTCATCGATCCAAAGCATAGCTTCAAGGATCAAATATAACATACACGAGTTATATTCAGAACGATGATATCTGCGACCGTATCAGTCTCCTCACGAGCTTCTTCCACAACTTACTGGAATGCTCATGGTACCACGGGTCCTTTTTGACCATTCGTTCCTTCTTTCTTTCCTGGGTTCATCACCCGTTACTCCACATTTAGCATGTGAGTATTTCATAAAGAAGTGATCTATAGTTCCACGCTGGAACCACTTCCGTCCCATCCAATAAAACTCGAGCAATCTGCTCCTATCATCTGCAATTTCAGCATGTCAACGGTAGAGTCTCAACTCTACAATTTTCCTTAGTGCCTTTCCTGCACTGATCACTATACATAGTGGCTCTGTTTTGGTCCTTTCCCTATAAGGTTGGACCCAAATTTGTGACAACTTCTTCTGAGAAGTCCACTTTATTTTCTACTTTTCTTGTAGTCTCAACTACTGTTCTTTCACCTTGAATATCAACTAAGGTGAGCAACAGATTCATTTATCTGACCACATCAGCTAACATTGCTCGTCATGTGGATTTTTCCGCTACTTGTCTCGTTGCCCCTCGTTCGATGGAGTCTTGAGAAAAGGCTGATCCGCCTCTTACAGGTACACGCACTAAATTTCTCCCAGTAACATCCGCTGCTCATACTTCTTATACGTTAGAAGTCAGCAATAGTTAGGTTATATATGTATAATAACAACTATATACACCTAACAGTTCATCATGTCTACTGTTTCAGGGTTTAAGTCCAGGAATCTATTCTATAGACACCTAGTTCACTTAAACCTCGGCTCTGATACCAACTTGTAACACCCGGCTTTTAAAACAAAAACACCCCTGAAAAATTTTTCATTTAAAACACAGGTTTCAATACATAAAACCATAACAAGGGGTATATTTTAATAAATACGGGTACAAGTGTATCAAGGAGAGTATAAAAATACCATAACTCCTTTAAAGCCGGGCTGCTACTGACAGCATCTACGAGTCCCACTTCAAAGTCACGGACTCTATCTTGTCCCCTATCAGTATCGTGCTAACCTGCAGGGACAGTAACAAACGGTATGAGCTACAAAGCTCAGTGAGTAATCATTTCTGCAAATAACATGTATCAAATATATTCGTATATCTGTTCGGATATCGAATCCAAACTCATAGCCTTACTGGCTGACCATATATCTCTTAGGATTTCACATCCTAATTTCTGTAGCCTTACAGGCTACTTCATGACAACCTGTAATTATCAAACCACATCAGTTATTTGCATAGATAATCATATCTATCGATTTCTGTCCCATATTTCTTAGTCACGATGGACTGCATCATATGTCATGGCTATATAAGCCGCACCCTGTGTCATAGCTATGTAAGCTACACCAAAACAATATCAATATATATAATTCATAGCCCGCAGGCCGCACCAGCTGGGTTTAATAACCCGATATCATAGCCAAAAACGCCGCACCAAGTACCTGTAACAAAATCATAGCCAAACAGGCCGTACCAAATATCATAGCCCGAAGGCCGCATCGGAGACATAGCCCGAAGGCCGCACCGGAGTCATAGCCAACAAGGCCGCATCGGAGACATAGCCAACAAGGCCGCACCGGTTAGATATGGCTCACGGGTTAGCCCGCTGTTGCCTAAAATATGTGGCTCACAGGAAAATCCCGCTGTTGCCTAGACTCACGGCTGGTTCCGGTCTTGTCTATATAAGTTTATTGACTCACGGCTGGATCCGGTCTTGTCATTTCATTTTACTGACTCACGGCTGGTTCCGGTCTTGTCAATAAAAGGTTGACTCACAGCTCCGTTCTTGTCTATTTTAGACTCACGGCTTATCTGGTATTGTCACATCATAGTGTATATATATGTATTGACTCACAGCTCCGTTCTTGTCATCGCAATGACTCACGGCTTATCTGGTATTGTCTTTTACATATATTTTTACTCTTGTCATTTTCGTCCCTCGAAGCCGTTTCAACCTGTAACAATACAATCATCATATATCGCATATGATATCAGTGAGATTACTCACCTGGATGCTAGCTGCGTTTCAATTTCGGTTGTTTCTTGCCTTTGCGTGCACCACAACCATTTTGTCCCATACCTATTTATCCATTTATATACCAAATGATAATAGGTTAATAATCATCTACATTGACTCTAATACACTAGAGTTCAATGAAATATCATTACAAATAATGCCTAGTTAATAAACTTTCCGTTTACTAACTTTATATGAATTTTACTATTCACCGAGGCATTCGGATCGGTCTACAGTGCCCCCGAGGGGTCGGAAACTCAATCTAAAAATTTTCCCAAACTTTTCAGACCATAACGAGCCTATGGTCCAAATTTGGGCTTAAACGGACAAGCAACGCAAAAGATAGCGTTTCAAAGTTTCTGTCTGAGGGGCGCACCCCGCCCAGACATGGGCGCACTGCGCCTGGGCGCACCCCGCCAGGGGTTTGGGCACACCGCGCCTGGCACCTGCAGGTGCCTCCTGTCCAGCCGCGATTTATGCACTGTAGCAAGCAGTTTTGGCTCATTAAGTCCTTAATCAGGTCCTTAATCGATTGGGGTTTGTTCTAGGACTAAAACCTTATACTTTAACAAGGTTTTCAACCATCTAAAACAACCAAATCAATCAAAATGAAGAATTAGGGTTCTTAGTTCTAACAACCCCAAACTTCAAATTCATCACTAATAGCAATCTACTTCCACTTTCTTTAGTTAAGTCCTTATTAGCATGACTTAAGGGAAGTATTACATCAACTTAACAACATAATCACAACTGCAAATGCAGTTTTGAGTGGCTACAAAACTCAACAAGAAAAACCAAGCTATAACTTGAATTTCTAACCTTTAGAGTTTCCAATTCTTCATTCCAAAGCTAGGAATCGAAATTCAAGCCTCAACCTTCCAGAAGTCTTCCAATTTCTGCAGAATCGCACCTGCAATTGCTTCTCCCGTTGCTGCACAATTGGTTGGTCAATGAGAGAGTCAAACTCTCTATTTATACTACAAATTCTTACAATTTTGGTCCCTAAGTTCCATTTCTTGAACTTTGACCACAAAATCAAGTTTTATTACTATAAAACTTTCATTCTTTATACATTTGCCACAACCAACAATATTTTTACATAATTGGTCGTTGACTTGGTCAAATGACCAAAATACCCTTTTTCGGTAAAACGACCAAAAATCAGTTTTTATAACATTTTAAGTCCAAAACTCAAAATATTATTTCAAACCAAATACTTTTCTGTCCAAAAGACCATTTTACCCTTACAAGGTAAAATGACCAATTTACCCTTTTATTATAATTATATAATAAAGTATCTTGGCGTTACAAATTCTCCCCTCCTTCAAAAGATTTCGTCCCCGAAATCATACTATCACATGAGGGTATTTCTTTCTCGTTACAATTCTGGTTTCCCATATCATATGGAAACTTTTATGGTATTGCCTAAGCACTTAACCATACTAGTCTTCTTACCTCGTGGTTATATCACCACTCGCATTTCACTCATCCGGTTGTCCCGGGTACCTTAATCACTTATCTTCCTCATTTCAACATGAGGGATTCGTTAGCATTTATCAATCTATGTTCTCAGAACTCTGAGACCCATAGAAAACTTTACAATCATCTTGAAGTTCATCAAGGATATTCAATCAATACACCGCAATTCTTGCGTTTGGGATATACGGAAAGGTCTAATCAACAAGGACTCAACTTTCCTTTTTGTCCCACATCAATTTCTAGTCCTTCCGGAGGGTCACTTTGAGTTCTACTATCTTCCCTTACTTGGGGTTTCAATGGTTTTACTCAACAATCCGCATACTACTCTTGTCGATCTTGGTCTATTTCTAAGTTTTCTCGACCTTGCCAAATCTTTTCTTCTGTTTGAGATACAATCTCAAATTTAATCAACAGCTTCTCCCCAACTTCTGTCTAGCAATTCGGCGTGCAACACGGTAGTCTATACAATACTTCCTACGAGTCAATAAAACACTAGTATAATACCTATACTAATCTACAACTTCTACCAAGGATAGACGGTCATCTGGTTTCCGCTAGGGTCTGTTATGCAGATTTCAGGCATATCTCCTAAGGTACGCATCATTATCTCGCCTCGTCAATCCATCTGTAAATCGTACACAGTACTTACTAGTACCTTTGAACTAATTATTCTTGAAATTTATGCAAAATTCAAAGAATAATTCTATTATCTCTGTCCGATACAATTCGCGCCGATAACTCACGTCGACAATTTTCTTTTTCTATGTAGTTTTTCACTACTTTTCCACTCTTAATTTCTTCTTTGATCAGTATAAATCTACACTGATTTCATCAACCAAACTGCAATCACCCATATGGTGTCATACCCATGCGGTACTTGCAAAGACTTTACTACAAAGTCTATGATATTATTCGTCCCATTTCATTTTTGGGACTGACAGTCCACATACTTCTAATGATTTGACTGTGGTTACACACAAGTCAAACATTTTTCACATGTCTTTCTTCAGCCCCAACCACCAACACATAGGTTTTATCGACCTATATAGTTTGGTATTGCCCCGGGTATGCTGCATATCTGATACAAAATACATCTTTTCAAGATGATTTTTATGTTTCGTTTGACTTTGGAATTCACATTTACAACCGCCACGGATGTTAAATCACTGTGATATTCCAACTAACTTCCGCTACTTTTCAATAATTTATTCACTTTTCACGTTTTCAGACTTGCACACACCTTTCTGTGCTACCCGAATCAACGCAGGTAATCAATTTGCCACGTTCATACATGTGGGTGTAACCTACAAAGGTTACTCTTTCTAATTCAAGGCATCTGTAACCACATACGCCTTTCTGAGATGGTACAAGATTTCATACCCGAAATCTCTAAATAACTCATCTATCTTTACTATCTCATCTTCAGCTTCTTTTGATCAATTAAGTATTTCAACTTTTATGATCTTATCGCAATAAGCTTTACACCATACAAGTAGTGTTTCCAAAGCTTAAACGCCACGTTCATAATTGCTACTACAATATTATGCATCCACAGTCAACATTGGATACATTTCAACGATCCAATCCATCTTCTCCACTTAGCATCATTGCTAATGTTAGAGGTTTACACAAGGTTTATTCCAAACCTTTACAACATATCTGTGGTCTTTCTACCACTCAGATTTTACACGTTTTCTTGGTCAACTTTAATCAGCTAACCAGCAATCAAGGAGCAGTTTTCTACAACTCTCCTATAATAACCTGCCAAATCCAAGGAACTACAATGTCAGTCAGATTCCTCGGGCGATTCCAGTTTTATCACATCATCTATCCCACTGGATTTATTTCATCATCTTTGGCAGTATTATCATGCCCAAAGGGTTGAAACTTCTTTTAGCCAAATTTTTTCATACTTGGAGAATTTAACATATCACTTAACTCAGTGAAGTAACTCCAGTATCTGGTACAATGTACCTCATATTCAATCTGGTCTCGAGAATATCATATTCTCAGTAGTCAATGTACATACACATTAACTTATCTTTCTTCTTTTCAAACAAGATAGGGCTCCCTCTGATGACACCTACAGTCATATGAGATCCCAATTCAAAACAATTTCTTCCAATTGTTTTACCACCCTGTCATCTCTACAGAGGCTAATCAACACAGAGCCTAGATAACATGAACGGCTCCCAATACCAGCTTAATCATAAGCTTTTCTTGCCAATCTGGCAGAAATCTTGGAAGTTCTTTTCAAAAGAATCATCCGAAAATTATTTAAAGTAGTACACTACTATCACCACTTTATTAAGCTTGGCCCATACCACGTATGCCAACTACAACATCATTCCTTTACTAACTCTTTCCTGAGTTTAAGTAAAGAAGCTAACCGGTATTCTCAGCAACGGTCATTTACCATGGATTTTCATCCGTTCATTTCTGCTTTCTGAACCATCATGTTCATATTTCTACAATTCATGTTAGCATAATTTATTGCTAACCAATTCATAAGCACAATTGCTTCAGATTTGCTGGTAGTCATCGGCTTCAGATTCATAGGGAAAAATGGTCCCGTAAATCTTAGGCAGACTACTTTCCAGGTGTTCAATATCTTGAACATACTTGCTATCTACTATAGCTATTTCAAATGTTTCATCCAAAATCATTGATGAAAAATTCAAACAAGACATCAAGTCATCGATCCAAAGCATAGCTTCAAGGATCAAATATAACATACACGAGTTATATTCAGAACGATGATATCTGCGACCGTATCAGTCTCCTCACGAGCTTCTTCCACAACTTACTGGAATGCTCATGGTACCACGGGTCCTTTTTGACCATTCGTTCCTTCTTTCTTTCCTGGGTTCATCACCCGTTACTCCACATTTAGCATGTGAGTATTTCATAAAGAAGTGATCTATAGTTCCACGCTGGAACCACTTCCGTCCCATCCAATAAAACTCGAGCAATCTGCTCCTATCATCTGCAATTTCAGCATGTCAACGGTAGAGTCTCAACTCTACAATTTTCCTTAGTGCCTTTCCTGCACTGATCACTATACATAGTGGCTCTGTTTTGGTCCTTTCCCTATAAGGTTGGACCCAAATTTGTGACAACTTCTTCTGAGAAGTCCACTTTATTTTCTACTTTTCTTGTAGTCTCAACTACTGTTCTTTCACCTTGAATATCAACTAAGGTGAGCAACAGATTCATTTATCTGACCACATCAGCTAACATTGCTCGTCATGTGGATTTTTCCGCTACTTGTCTCGTTGCCCCTCGTTCGATGGAGTCTTGAGAAAAGGCTGATCCGCCTCTTACAGGTACACGCACTAAATTTCTCCCAGTAACATCCGCTGCTCATACTTCTTATACGTTAGAAGTCAGCAATAGTTAGGTTATATATGTATAATAACAACTATATACACCTAACAGTTCATCATGTCTACTGTTTCAGGGTTTAAGTCCAGGAATCTATTCTATAGACACCTAGTTCACTTAAACCTCGGCTCTGATACCAACTTGTAACACCCGGCTTTTAAAACAAAAACACCCCTGTAAAATTTTTCATTTAAAACACAGGTTTCAATACATAAAACCATAACAAGGGGTATATTTTAATAAATACGGGTACAAGTGTATCAAGGAGAGTATAAAAATACCATAACTCCTTTAAAGCCGGGCTGCTACTGACAGCATCTACGAGTCCCACTTCAAAGTCACGGACTCTATCTTGTCCCCTATCAGTATCGTGCTAACCTGCAGGGACAGTAACAAACGGCATGAGCTACAAAGCTCAGTGAGTAATCATTTCTGCAAATAACATGTATCAAATATATTCGTATATCTGTTCGGATATCGAATCCAAACTCATAGCCTTACTGGCTGACCATATATCTCTTAGGATTTCACATCCTAATTTATGTAGCCTTACAGGCTACTTCATGACAACCTGCAATTATCAAACCACATCAGTTATTTGCATAGATAATCATATCTATCGATTTCTGTCCCATATTTCTTAGTCACGATGGACTGCATCATATGTCATGGCTATATAAGCCGCACCCTGTGTCATAGCTATGTAAGCTACACCAAAACAATATCAATATATATAATTCATAGCCCGCAGGCCGCACCAGCTGGGTTTAATAACCCGATATCATAGCCAAAAAGGCCGCACCAAGTACCTGTAACAAAATCATAGCCAAACAGGCCGTACCAAATATCATAGCCCGAAGGCCGCATCGGAGACATAGCCCGAAGGCCGCACCGGAGTCATAGCCAACAAGGCCGCATCGGAGACATAGCCAACAAGGCCGCACCGGTTAGATATGGCTCACGGGTTAGCCCGCTGTTGCCTAAAATATGTGGCTCACAGGAAAATCCCGCTGTTGCCTAGACTCACGGCTGGTTCCGGTCTTGTCTATATAAGTTTATTGACTCACGGCTGGATCCGGTCTTGTCATTTCATTTTACTGACTCACGGCTGGTTCCGGTCTTGTCAATAAAAGGTTGACTCACAGCTCCGTTCTTGTCTATTTTAGACTCACGGCTTATCTGGTATTGTCACATCATAGTGTATATATATGTATTGACTCACAGCTCCGTTCTTGTCATCGCAATGACTCACGGCTTATCTGGTATTGTCTTTTACATATATTTTTACTCTTGTCATTTTCGTCCCTCGAAGCCGTTTCAACCTGTAACAATACAATCATCATATATCGCATATGATATCAGTAAGATTACTCACCTGGATGCTAGCTGCGTTTCAATTTCGGTTGTTTCTTGCCTTTGCGTGCACCACAACCATTTTGTCCCATACCTATTTATCCATTTATATACCAAATGATAATAGGTTAATAATCATCTACATTGACTCTAATACACTAGAGTTCAATGAAATATCATTACAAATAATGCCTAGTTAATAAACTTTCCGTTTACTAACTTTATATGAATTTTACTATTCACCGAGGCATTCGGATCGGTCTACAGTGCCCCCGAGGGGTCGGAAACTCAATCTAAAAATTTTCCCAAACTTTTCAGACCATAACGAGCCTATGGTCCAAATTTGGGCTTAAACGGACAAGCAACGCAAAAGATAGCGTTTCAAAGTTTCTGTCTGAGGGGCGCACCCCGCCCAGACATGGGCGCACTGCGCCTGGCCGCACCCCGCCAGGGGTTTGGGCGCACCGCGCCTGGCACCTGCAGGTGCCTCCTGTCCAGCCGCGATTTATGCACTGTAGCAAGCAGTTTTGGCTCATTAAGTCCTTAATCAGGTCCTTAATCGATTGGGGTTTGTTCTAGGACTAAAACCTTATACTTTAACAAGGTTTTCAACCATCTAAAACAACCAAATCAATCAAAATGAAGAATTAGGGTTCTTAGTTCTAACAACCCCAAACTTCAAATTCATCACTAATAGCAATCTACTTCCACTTTCTTTAGTTAAGTCCTTATTAGCATGACTTAAGGGAAGTATTACATCAACTTAACAACATAATCACAACTGCAAATGCAGTTTTGAGTGGCTACAAAACTCAACAAGAAAAACCAAGCTATAACTTGAATTTCTAACCTTTAGAGTTTCCAATTCTTCATTCCAAAGCTAGGAATCGAAATTCAAGCCTCAACCTTCAAGAAGTCTTCCAATTTCTGCAGAATCGCACCTGCAATTGCTTCTCCCGTTGCTGCACAATTGGTTGGTCAATGAGAGAGTCAAACTCTCTATTTATACTACAAATTCTTACAATTTTGGTCCCTAAGTTCCATTTCTTGAACTTTGACCACAAAATCAAGTTTTATTACTATAAAACTTTCATTCTTTATACATTTGCCACAACCAACAATATTTTTACATAATTGGTCGTTGACTTGGTCAAATGACCAAAATACCCTTTTTCGGTAAAACGACCAAAAATCAGTTTTTATAACATTTTAAGTCCAAAACTCAAAATATTATTTCAAACCAAATACTTTTCTGTCCAAAAGACCATTTTACCCTTACAAGGTAAAATGACCAATTTACCCTTTTATTATAATTATATAATAAAGTATCTTGGCGTTACACTTATTAATGGGATTGGATACTCATATCTTCATTATGTGGTTACCGGTACACATTTTTCTAAGTTTACATCGTCCTTACACAATGCACAGTCACAGTAGGAGGTGTACTTATTTGTTAAATGAATTATGTTTTATATAGATAGATAAGGCATGTTGTTATTATAGACAATAGAAGTAAATTACATTCCTATTATTAATGAAAAATAAAGTTGTTATTATGGATAGTAAAGGTAAGTGCAATGCTATTATCGATGAAAATTAAAGTATGTTGCTATTATGGATAGTAAGGCAAAATACAATGCTATTTTGGTTGAAAATTAAAGTATGTTGCTATTATGGATAGTTTAGTACATTGTTATTATGGATAATTTAGTACATTGCTATTGTGGTTGAAAATTAAAGTATGTTGAAATTATGGATAATAAGGGTAAAATACATTGCTATTATGGATTCCAAATGTAAAGTACAATGTTATAATTGACAAAAATTAAAGTATGTTGCTAGTATGGATAGTAAAATTAAGGTATATTGCTAGAATCGATGAAAAATAAAGCATGCTGCTATTATAGATTGTAAATGTAAAGTATATTGCTATTATGTAAAAATGTAAAATTAATTGTTATAATGGATAAAAAGTAAACTATGTAGTTATTATGGATTAAACTGATAATATGTTCTTATAATAAAGCAAAGTGCGTTGCTACCATAATATTGAAGTAAAGTATCTTTACAAAACTATATATGTTTGTCTTACCATTTTTTAGGTACATAAGTTGCATGAGCAAGTGCACGACATGGAAGCAACGATCAAACAAAATCAAGTTGATTTGCAAAACGAGATAGAACAACAAATACAACAAGGCAAGCTCAAATGTATTTGAAAATGCAACATATGGAAGCTCAATTGGATTTGGAAATTCAAAAAAGGCAAAAACAATTTGAAGAACAAATGACAGTGTTTATGAGACAATACAAACCAACAGACAATTTTAGTTCTTAGTTTTATGTTTTGAACAACTTAGTTAAACAATTGTAGTTTCTATTCGACATTGGTGCGACACGGTCCTAAAAACTAGGTGTCCGTCAGGAATCCGTGGGCAATGCTCAAACCTGGTCAAATACATTTTGTTAGCACTCCGTGTAAATATATGTGGAGCCCAATGTTGTCTCTCCAAAAGAGCATTTGTGGAGAGAGGGGAGACTCCAACATATATACAAACTTATAGGACCGTGTCGCACTAATGTAGGATACACTAACACTCCCCCTCAGAAACGTAGGCTCGATGAAGTTCGGGGGTGCGGGACACCGGCTCTGATACCATGTAAATATATGTGGAGCCCAAGATTGTCTCTCCAAAAGAGCCCTTGTGGAGAGAGGGGAGTTTCCAACATATATACAAACTTATAGGACCGTGTCGCACCAATATGGGATACACTAACACTCCATAGGTAAACTTACAGTCGACATTCCGTCGGTGTGCCGGTCAAACTTGGTCAAAGGTACACCGTCGTTATTCGGTCGGTGACTTTCCCGTTGGCAATTCATCGGTGTGCTAGTCAGTCCCAGTTAAACCTAAACCGTTGGCATTCCGTTGGTGAATTTTTTCACCGGTATTCCGTCAGTATTTTATCGACGGATGTTTCCGCCGGGAATATGTCAGACGTTCCGTTGGCAGTTCATTAGTCAAGTTTAGCCGGCTTTCTACTAGTGGACTCTCATTAAAAGCTTATATCCCTCGACATATAGTTATCCGTTTCTCATCCAACCCTTCCAAAAATAGCCCCACGTTATCCCGGACGTACCCCAATTTGAATCACTCAGCATCAATATCATAGTAGCATAAAGGCACGGATGAAGTCACATTCAGTAAAATTTTTGCATCGTAGTCCTGTCTTCCTCGATGTATAAACGTTTTACACAACATATAAAAATTACCATATATAATTTCATAATTTGACAAACGATTATGCAATGCAAATATTCTATCTTGGTTGAGTGTTATTACAGTCTGCCTCGATGAAAAAATTAATTTTCTTTATTATTTTTATCATAAAATTAAGTATAACCAACATCATCTTGTAAATTTAACTGCAAAATCTCAATTACTTGAACCAGTTTATAATTCAAGTTCATAGCTTTAAACTTCTCTTTTACGTATTGTTTTAAACAAACACCGACTATGTGTAAAAGCTTTCCTTACGTAGTAATCAAAATTTTGCAAAAAAGATGATAGAAAATTATTATGAGTTGCATGAACTGAATCATAAGGATGAGAAAGGGAGGCAGAAAAATGAAAATTTCTTACTGGAGACTGCGCTTGATGGCTGGTAAAACAAGATGGCGGTCAGCTGAGGAACACCACAGCTTGGTCGTAATGAAAAGCTCAGATCGAGACTTGATGAGACCCAGCCGGAGTGCTTCCCTAATAGCTTCACCGAGAGGTTTCTCAGTTTGGTATACTGCCGCTGTGTCAAAGTGACGATAACCCAGTTTAATGGCTTCAATTATAGTCGATGATTTCACCGGATCATTTCTTAAAATGCCTGACTCTGTTGCAGTGCCCATTCCGATCACCGGAATAGGCCTGGGCCCATCGGAAGAGCTTATCATCAACCCCGGAATAGTTACCATCTTCTTATATAATCTTGACACTGGTTTTTGTGAGAGTGTTATGGGGTTTGAGAATCGAGATTATGTATTGCGTGATAAAGTAATGGGATTTTCTAACTTGTGCCTAAGGCATACATAAAAATCATTAATTATGTTGAATATTCTTATTGGAACTAGCATTTCTTATTAATGATCGAAATATTATGAGACAATAATCAAAGGATAAATCAAGAAAAAAAATAAAAAACATAAGCTAATTAATATGAAATGCTAGTTCTAATAAGAATATTCAACATAATTAATGATTTTTATGTATGCCCTTAGGGCACAAGTTAGAAAATCCCTTAAAAGAATGTGTTTTGTTCGTAAATGTACGAAAACCATTAATTGAGGAGAACACCACATAGGTTGATTTCATAAGGGAACTCCTTGTATACAAACCACAAAAAAGAAACGACAACGACGATTTGCAGTCGGTTTGGAAGTCCATTTTTATACAGAAAATCGATTCCGAATTTTCGTTTGGATTATTTACCCGCGAAACCCTTCGATTCCCAATCTGGATCTCTCTCACCGGCTCTCTCTGAATTTCCATCTCTCCAGTCTCAGAGTCAGAGTTCAGGTAAGTTTACTTTTTAGTTTTAAGCTAATTTTTGTTTGATGATTTGATGATTCTCGATTACTCGACTATTTTGTGATCCACTATATATTTAATAAATTATATTTGATGATAGATTATGTTCTTAAATGTTTGAACTAATTTGCTGTTAAAAAAATTGTTTAAACTTTATACGGTATGTGGTTTTGTAATATTTGAATGTAGTTAATTAACCAATTATGTTGTCAATTTTAACTAGGCAATTGGTTGTTTGGAAGTATACTTGTGATGGACACGAATCCAAACGTAACCTTGAGGTGGTGACCACAACTGCACAACATAATTGTGGGTTATTTGGAACTATATATAAAAATGGGCTGAGTTTGGATAGCAGGGTGCGAAGTTCTGATTTTCTTTTAGTTAAAGGGAAAATGACTTATAAGGTTAATTATGTTTCAAAAATGTTCAAAAAACACCATCCAAGTTTGGTTTGTTCAAAAAACATCATCCAAGTAAAGCCTTTATACAAAAAACATCATCCAAGTAAGACATTTGTACAAAAAACACCAACGAACTATATGTTTTGTTTAAATTTTACCCGATGGTAACCGGCTCTTGCAGGTTAAACTGTTCATCTGTTATTATGTCATGTCACTAAATATTAGGCCAAGTCATTCATTAACCTGCAAGAGCCGGTTACCATCGGATAAAATTTAAACAGAACATGTAGTTCGTTGGTGTTTTTTGTACAAAGGCCTTACTTGGATGATGTTTTTTGTACAAAGACTTTACTTGGATGGTGTTTTTTGAACAGACCAAACTTGGATGATGTTTTTTGAACAGTTTTGAAACATAATTACCCTTATAAGTCATTTTCCCTTAGTTAAAGTATATTTTTGTATAATTTATATTATTTTTCAGTAAATTTACGGTCTGATCTGTAACTCTATATATTGTTCACTAATGCAATACGACCCTAACCGGTATTCTGCATATACCAAACATAGTATTGAGCCTCACGATTAAGGCTATCCACTACAAGAAATGTCAGCTATATCGGCGACCACATTAGCGGCAACAGCCGGCATTTTCGGGGACATCTAAAACACGTGTTTTATATCGCAGCTAATGACGTCCCCGGTATAGCTGACTCAGCTATCCGTGTGAAATTTCATCTACACTGTCCATAAATTTTAACATCCAATGGTGGGGGAAGAAGCGGGAAAAATTCCCTTCCAAGGCGTTGCCGTTAATGTGAAGGTCGCCGTTATTGAGGTTGTCGCTGTGAGGTGGGATCTACATGTGGCGGAACATTCCTTTTTTATTTGTTTTTACTTGACTAATTTTTTTTTATATTTCTAGGGTCAATTTGCGATAGATGAGATTGACCAAGATCCCGAGCGTCCTAAGTTGATGAGTGGTGTTGATTCGGTGCTGAAAAACCGGAATAGAGACCGAAAGAATGATGCAAAAAATATTTTTAACGCCTTAGAAAGGTTTGGTAATATAGACAACTTAGAAACACAACCACCCAGGGAATGACTACTGAAAACTATAGACTTTTTCTGCTCAGATGTACATCGAAAACGTTCAGCAGTTAACAATAGGAACCCGTCAAAAACAAAAATACACAAACCGGGAGGGGGAGGGGGGTATCACATATAGTAGCGCTTATTTCAAATAGGTAATGGTGTAATATATATATATATATATATATATATATATATATATATATATATATATATATATATATATATATATATATATATATATATATATATATATATATATATATATATATATACTAGCTGCGTACCCGCGCAATGCGGCGGCGGGAAATAGTTTCGTTTCGGCAATTACTTTTTAGGTTTTAGGTTGCAGATGGGAGGGGGAGTTGGCGAATATGAGAGTGATTAATTTCTTTTCGAGCTATTGATTACCTTTCCAAAGATATAGGAGACGGTAAATACATGAGAGTGTGGGACCAAAAATGGAAAAAAAAACTTTTAGAAATCGGATTGGAACTATAGGGATATTTTGCAATGAAATGATAAATAGAAGTAGAATGATATAAGCTAGACAAAAGACAAAGTAAACAAATGGGCAAGGGGCAAAATAATTTTTCGGAACAAAACTGTAAAAATTCTTAAATCTAACAAATTTTGTAAAAACAAAACGTACAAGGCTATAATCCGCAAAAAATACAACTAAGTAAATGCATAGTTTGGGCAGAACTCGCATTTAAGGAAAGTACAATGCTATAATAACAACAATAATAGAAGTGCAATGCTATAATCCAAAAAAATAGACAAAGTAAACATTTCGTTTGGGGAGAATTTACATTAAAGGTAGATTCCTAGGTGTGTACCCGCGCGATGCGGCGGCGATAAATACTTCGCTACTTGTTCAATGAATAACAATGAGACAAATGTTAAATATCGGGGTGGAGAGTGTGGGGAGAATAGATTTATTTCGGTGATTATCTTGTACCTCAAGGGTGCTATTTCACATTACTTATAATAAGATTTAAATATGTTTCTATTTTGCGTTAATTATAATTGTATGTTGTTATTTTGTGTTAAATGGGGGGAAGGGGTGGCCAACCCACACAATGTGACAGGCGACGAATACTTTTTTATTGGTAGGGTGTGCACGGTTTCATTTACGTGAATACATTGAATAGTGATATTTGATCAATGATATAGTTTCATGGTTTCAATCCGTAATACTGCCTTCGATTGTCCAATACTCTAATCAACCATCAAAAGATTACAACATCAATACAAAATAAGATTTCAATTTGTAGTATTAAACTACGTTCAATAGTCCAATAGCTTCTTTCCTTAAGGATAAACATAATTTATTGAAACCAAAGAGTCTCGGTATTTACGTATAAGTATTGTTTTTAGGGAAAATGACTTATAAGGGTAATTATGTTTCAAAACTGTTCAAAAAACACCATCCAAGTTTGGTCTGTTCAAAAAACACCATCCAAGTAAGGCCTTTGTACAAAAAAGACCATCCAAGTAAGGCCTTTGTACAAAAAAACACCATCGAACTATATGTTTTGTTCAAATTTTACCCGATGGTAACCGGCTCTTGCAGGTTAAAGATGACTTGGCCTAATACTTGGTGACCGGCCAAGTCATCCTTTAACTTGCAAAAGCCGGTTATCATCGGGTAAAATTTGAACAAAACATGTAGTTCGATGGTGTTTTTTGTACAAAAGCTTTACTTGGATGGTGTTTTTTGTACAAAGGCCTTACTTGGATGGTGTTTTTTGAACAGAATGTAACAACTGTCAAATTAGGTCAACGAAAGTCAACTCAAGTCAACCGAAACGTATGATATGTCAATATATTGAAATATAAATTTCATAACATAAACAATGTATTATTTGATATTATAATACTATGTACGCAAATTCAAAACAATTATACGAACCAACGCTATTAAGTTAGATTTTTTTAAAATAAAATTTTAATTATTTTCACGTCGTGAATAGTGACAGTGAATAGTGAACAGTGAATAGTGACAGTGAATAGTATCCAAATAGTGAATAGTGAACGGTAAAAAGGTAAAACTCTTCGGAATATTACAAATTTTATATCAAAACGTAGATAAAATTACGACGGTTCCAAATATGTAATCATATTTTTACCAAATGTTATATATATAAAGTTATTATAGAAAATCATATAATTTAACTTGAAAGCGACGTTTGATTATATATATATATATATATATATATATATATATATATATATATATATTCAATCAGTCAAACGATGCGTTCGATCGATTGTTATTATTATTATAATATATATAGCGGGCCCCACTCTATTATTATCCAATTTTACACATTTTACCCTAATGAATTCATATTTTCATTTATACGTATTCAATATGTATTGTTAAGTTTACCAACAATATTATATCAGTTTATAAAACACAAAATATACCATTAAAACGGTATCGTCGATACGAACAACCTGACATCAAAATTTCATATTATGGGTATCAGTTTTATATTTAATATTTTCTTTTTCTTTAAAAAGAAATTATATTTACATTTAAACCCTATACTCTTATTAAAACTACAACTAATACCCTTTCGGTAATTCGTTAGAGATTTTTAGTTAAAAAGTTGATATTATTAAACTACGATTTTTGTAGATTACATTTTTATAAACAAAAATTATTTATCTTATATAAAAACTATTAAATCTATTTAAAGAGTGTTTAAGGGTATGTTTTGTCATAAACAAATTCTAAAAGCTATAATTATCAAATCTATGTATCTTGAGGGCCGCTATACGAAAATAAACATACTATAAATAGAAGCTCAACTTCTATCATTTTTCTTCACAAATTCACCAGAGCTTCTAGCTTCTTCTTTCTTTCTCCAATTGTTCTCCTGTTGGCTAAGAGCATCGTCACTTCGCCGCACAAAACGTTGTTGTTTTGTGGTGATATTTCGCAGTGCTTCTCAAATACGAGCGTTCTTATATCTAAACCGAATTTACGCTTCAAAGGTGAGTTCATACCCCTTCTTTTTACCATTATTCAAGTTTTTGTGGGGGAGAATACAAGTTATATTATTAAATAATTATTTATACACTTTTGCAACAATAGTAAACAAAATGTAAATTTGGTAAAATGTTATTATTATAACAATTCAATTATAATTCCAAAAATATAATATTGATTGATCTACTTACGAGAACGGTGTCTAGGCCGATCAATTGGGCTAGGTTGTTGGATTTCCGAAAGGCTTATATGCTGAAAGGGTCCTGCCTCCCCATTTAATCTTCTACCTGGTCGTTCTTTATTTGATAGTCATGAAGTATTATATTAAAATTAATAAAGAGTAAAACAAATTATTACACTACTATTGTGGAAAATATCTTAAAAGATGTATAATCATCTAAATAAGTTATTTCACATATATTCGTAAATATATGCTTTTTATGACAGAACACTAAAAATAAACTATTATAGGAATAGTTTGTGGATACAAAGGTTACTAAGACGTTTTAAACAAGACAAATAATTATATAGAATATATAATTATTATACATTACTATATTGTACAAATACAAGGGTTTTACATATACAAAGTTTACGTAAACAAGTTGATATACATACATTTTTGTGAGACGGGTCTTCACTAATGCTTATTTAAGCATGATACAACAAGTCCTGCATTTATAACCAGAGTCTCGGTAAGAGAACGTGATAATTGTGTATAGATCTATACGGGATTGACAATCCCGCACCTGAGCTGTTAGCTACAGCTAGACCGACGGGTCTGGGGTGACAAATGTCATAACATTCCGACGCCTGAAGAACGTCGCAGCAGGCCTACAAGGTCACAGTATGGTTATAGGACGACTCACATGGGAAAACAATCAACTTATTAAATTGTTTACGTGGATAAATATACACTTCAAATAGTTTTATACTATAATACAACTTACGGTATACATTTTTAGTCTTTGGACCTTTTAAGACTACAACACATTTATAAGAAAATATCGGATTTTCTGGATTACGATACTACATTTTACAAGAAAATGGATTACTCATACAAGTTTTATAGAATTAAAACTACATTATAACAAATTACAAATATAAGTATGGATTTACTTATACACACTGGTTTTATGGAAATTAAAACTACATTTTATCAAGATATAAATACAAGTACGAATTACTTACACATACGAGTTTTATGAAATTAAAACTACAATTCAGTAAGATACAAATAAAATACGATTTCACCTACGTAAAGGTTTTACAAAATTAGATCTACAATTAATCTACGAATAAACATATATTCACATGGTTTCATACAAAAATAATACTATTTTAAGTATAGAACACTTATACATTTTCGGTCTTTACGTTTTTAAGACTACGACTCATTTATAAGAAAATATTGGATTTTCTGGTTTCAAACACTATCTCTTTACAAGGAAAAGGACTATGGATTTTCTCATACAAAAATCTTATGAACTCACCAACGTAATGTTGACACTTTTTCAAACTACTTGTATTCTCAGGAAATTGATGAATCAGGTAACTACAAGTTTTGACGATGGTTCATTATGGTACCATACTATGTATTTAATATCATATTGTAATTGTATTTGGAACATATTGTATTTGAAACTCTTGTAATATTTACAATTATGTATATGATGGATGTGTTGCTTTGATCACTATTGTACAAACGTTGTTATGATATTGTTCATGAAGTCATCCACCCTCAGACGATTCCGCCATCGTGGTTTGGGGGTGTGACAGATTGGTATCAGAGCATTGTTTATAGTGAACTAAGTATATCAATCTATTTAAGATATACAACTATAAATACAATGGGACTAAAACTCTCTAAAACAATCTGTACAAAGTATACTTTAAAATACAATGATATTTTTATAAAGTATAAGTACAAGTACATACATACTAGAACAGTGTCATAACTAGAACAATACAAGAGTAATAAGATGAGTTGAACACTACGAGTAAGCCTAGGTAGTTATGTGATCATACCTAGGACAGATAGAGCCTGATCAACTCTATTTGTCCAAGGTATGACTAACATGTACTTAGAAATAGTCGTAGTGAACAACAAGTCTAAAAATTTACTAAGAACCATATATAGAGAAACTCTAAAAATATCTCACAGGAGAAATGAAGAGTCTCACAGGGGAAATGAAGAATCTTAAAACCCCTATATAACACCAAGATCAAGCATGTTATTAGCATCCAAAAATAAATCTCTCCATTAATCGTTTCATATTCTTAGCATTAACAACTCATCAATTTACACCTTATGGAAAAGAAATTGAAACCACACAAATATAGTCCCTTAAGTTAAAGACTATGTCAGATCCATCATACTACATATTTCTAAGTCTAGGGATTGAGTTGTCATTTTGGCAAACGTCGTGGTACAGAATGTCATATAATAAACAATCAATGTTGATCAATGTATTTGACACATTACAATGGTTGAGAGCTTTAGAGATTGAAGAATCTTCTTAAAACTCGCTGCAGTTACTTAATACCTTAGAATACAACTACCATAGACATATAGATTGCTTAACTTAAATCTTATGTTATTTTTATTAAAAGATAACCACCATACATATATTACAGACTGAGAAATGTCTAAGACTTAAATTGAAAGCCAAAGAAAGCAGAACAAAGATATTTTAGATCTGGGAAATTCCAATCTTCATTAGAAGGTACTTGACTTGAACATTCCTGCGGAATAGGAATGGCCATACCTTCTATCATAGGATGGGAGCCTTCATCATGCTCAAGTAAATCAAGATTTATATCTTCCTGATCTAAGAAACTCCAATTTTCATCAACAAGTACTTGACTTGGACCTTCCTGATGAATAGGAATGGTCATACCTTCTATCATGGGAGGTGATCCATTACTATAACTTTATATTAATTCATTAAGAAAAGTTTACAGAATTACTAATCTAATCTGAAGAATCAGAAGGAAGCGAAATAAAATCTTCTAGACTCCACTCTTTGTCATCATTAGGTTGACTTGTACCTTCTTGAGGATTTGGAAGGGGTATGTTTTCAGATATTGGAGGAGGGGCTCCAAGATGCGGGGTCTCGATAGGGTTGGAACCCGTAACCCCATGGGTATGGGCTAAAAATTGACTCGTTTGGGGAATGTGCAAGTAGGGAAGTGATGAGGAAGGGTTCCAATTCGGAAGCAGCTGGGGGTAGCTATAAGGAGGAGGAAACCAGGCTAGATTACCTACAGAGCCTCCAAAATTTCTCTCACTCACAGGCTCGAGTAAACCAGGATTAATACTACTCATACCGGAATTAGATGGTAGAGATTGCTGCTGTGTATGAGTTCTGGATGAAGATTCCCCTTTTTCCAGAAATTTTCTTTTCTTATATTCATTCTTATGACCAGCTTGTATTAGTTTCTTTGTGCCATCAGTGAGACCTGATTGTGACCCTTCCATTATTGCTTCTCTCTCCCTTTTTAGGTTGGGTAATAAATCTTTCGATAATCCTGCTGCTCCACTAAACTCGTTACCAAATTCCTGTTACATAAACAACTTTAGTAATAATAACATTAGGATATAAATGAAATAAAAAAATGTAGTTCTTTACCTCAATACGATCAATGAGAGTTTGTAGACTCTTGAGTTGTCGTTGGGGCCAATGAACAATACCTAAATCTCTACAGCGTCTTTTTAACTGTGTGGATCCAATGTTGAGTTCTTTCGCAGCTTTCTCAATTGGCTCGTTAAAGTGTTCAGCTATTATTTCTCTACTTAATGAGTGTCTGAAACCTCTTCTACTGCCAGCTACTGTGGTTGTCGGAATTGAAGGATTACTATTATTATTATTATTTGGGATCATTTGAACATGATCCTGATTTTCTGAACCCAAGATGGACATTGATTCATTAAAATCAGTAGCTTCTATCGGTGGTAATTGTTGATTTTCAACTAAAAACCCAGGATTCTGAAATCCTTCTAGATTCCTCTGAATCACCTGAAGTTGATTTTGATATTGAAATCCAACCCCAAGTTCGGGATTCATATCAATATTGGTGTTATGAGTTGTTTGTAATTGACTTTCATTCTGAATGTCAATCATAAATTCTTGATTTATGGGGATGATCTCACTACTCGTTGGGGGTACGTCGATGAATGTATTGTAGCCAGATAGATCATCCACAGATGGGTCTACGAATAAAAATTGTCAGATGATAGAACAAAATTGAATATTCATAGAATCAATCATTTAAAAGAATTTAACCTGATAGAAGGTATGGAGGTTGATCAAGTGCATGGTCTAAAGATGCATGCACCGGATCTTCTAAGTTGATGTTCAACTCAGGAAAAACTTCAGGATCATTTTGAAGCTGATCAATCGATAATATATCTGGAATACCTATACCTCACATAGTTTTAGAACAAAACACTAGAGAAAGAAATAAGAAAATAAAGAGAGTTTAGGATAATATAATTACCCGACTCCAATGGAGATAACTGATTAAATAGTGAGGTACCCTCTTCCGTTAGGAAATTCCGCTCACTTTCTGACAAGTTTTCCATATGAGATCTGTTTTCCATGTCTCGAATTGAAATCTGAGATTTTATAAGAATAAACTGGTAGTAAGAAAGAATGAAACTGAGACTGAAAAGATGTAAATATGAATGATGATACATACCCGTTTATATAGCATCTTACAGCTAGAACTGAAAGGACAATCCGCGTCGTTATTATCAAAAATTCAACCATCTACAGTAGATGCGACCTTTCGACTACCCTAAGTGCCATTTTTTTTAACATTCACTGTTTAATTCCGATAATGATAGAATAACGAATATTCAATCACCTACAGTAGATGCGACCTTTCCACTACCCTAATTATCATTTTTATTACATTCACTGCTTAACTCCGATAAAGACAGAAAAACGAAAAGACTCTTTATATAAAAAAATATATATATATTTCCTAAAAGCATAAATAATTCAAAGAACAGTTAATTAAATAATGTCATAATCTAATCCTAAATAATGAATTAGAACCTACTCACATGGCATATGTACAACTCATGGTCCACCTGTATCTTGCATATTTTATTCCTCCTATGCATATTAGCTATAAAATGACATTACATACGTGCATACATACATATATACATATATACATACATACATACACATACCTACATATATACATACATACATACATACATACATACATACATACATACATACATACATACGTACATACATACATACATACATAGATATGTGCATACATACATACATACATACATACATACATACATACATACATGCATACATACATATATACATATATACATACATACATACACATACCTACATACATACATACATACATACATACATACATACATACATACATACATACATACCTACATACATACATACATACATACATACATACATACTTACTTACTTACGTACATACATACATACATACATATATATGTGTATACATACATACATACATACATACATACACACATGCATACATACATATACTTACATACATACATACATACATACATACATACATATATATATACATACACGCATACATACATAGATACATACATACACACATACATACAAAATCAAAGCAACCGAAAACTAGGGAACACCAAGTATGGACTGAATTTACCTAGGAACATAAGGAACAAGTGAAATAGAAATACCAACATCTCTTATTAAACACTTGAGAATCTACTCAAAGTACTAAATTTCGGGACGAAATTCTTTCTAACGGGTAGATAATGTAACAACTGTCAAATTAGGTCAACGAAAGTCAACTCAAGTCAACCGAAACGTATGATATGTCAATATATTGAAATATAAATTTCATAACATAAACAATGTATTATTTGATATTATAATACTATGTACGCAAATTCAAAACAATTATACGAACCAACGCTATTAAGTTAGATTTTTTTAAAATAAAATTTTAATTATTTTCACGTCGTGAATAGTGACAGTGAATAGTGAACAGTGAATAGTGACAGTGAATAGTATCCAAATAGTGAATAGTGAACGGTAAAAAGGTAAAACTCTTCGGAATATTACAAATTTTATATCAAAACGTAGATAAAATTACGACGGTTCCAAATATGTAATCATATTTTTACCAAATGTTATATATATAAAGTTATTATAGAAAATCATATAATTTAACTTGAAAGCGACGTTTGATTATATATATATATATATATATATATATATATATATATATATATATTCAATCAGTCAAACGATGCGTTCGATCGATTGTTATTATTATTATAATATATATAGCGGGCCCCACTCTATTATTATCCAATTTTACACATTTTACCCTAATGAATTCATATTTTCATTTATACGTATTCAATATGTATTGTTAAGTTTACCAACAATATTATATCAGTTTATAAAACACAAAATATACCATTAAAACGGTATCGTCGATACGAACAACCTGACATCAAAATTTCATATTATGGGTATCAGTTTTATATTTAATATTTTCTTTTTCTTTAAAAAGAAATTATATTTACATTTAAACCCTATACTCTTATTAAAACTACAACTAATACCCTTTCGGTAATTCGTTAGAGATTTTTAGTTAAAAAGTTGATATTATTAAACTACGATTTTTGTAGATTACATTTTTATAAACAAAAATTATTTATCTTATATAAAAACTATTAAATCTATTTAAAGAGTGTTTAAGGGTATGTTTTGTCATAAACAAATTCTAAAAGCTATAATTATCAAATCTATGTATCTTGAGGGCCGCTATACGAAAATAAACATACTATAAATAGAAGCTCAACTTCTATCATTTTTCTTCACAAATTCACCAGAGCTTCTAGCTTCTTCTTTCTTTCTCCAATTGTTCTCCTGTTGGCTAAGAGCATCGTCACTTCGCCGCACAAAACGTTGTTGTTTTGTGGTGATATTTCGCAGTGCTTCTCAAATACGAGCGTTCTTATATCTAAACCGAATTTACGCTTCAAAGGTGAGTTCATACCCCTTCTTTTTACCATTATTCAAGTTTTTGTGGGGGAGAATACAAGTTATATTATTAAATAATTATTTATACACTTTTGCAACAATAGTAAACAAAATGTAAATTTGGTAAAATGTTATTATTATAACAATTCAATTATAATTCCAAAAATATAATATTGATTGATCTACTTACGAGAACGGTGTCTAGGCCGATCAATTGGGCTAGGTTGTTGGATTTCCGAAAGGCTTATATGCTGAAAGGGTCCTGCCTCCCCATTTAATCTTCTACCTGGTCGTTCTTTATTTGATAGTCATGAAGTATTATATTAAAATTAATAAAGAGTAAAACAAATTATTACACTACTATTGTGGAAAATATCTTAAAAGATGTATAATCATCTAAATAAGTTATTTCACATATATTCGTAAATATATGCTTTTTATGACAGAACACTAAAAATAAACTATTATAGGAATAGTTTGTGGATACAAAGGTTACTAAGACGTTTTAAACAAGACAAATAATTATATAGAATATATAATTATTATACATTACTATATTGTACAAATACAAGGGTTTTACATATACAAAGTTTACGTAAACAAGTTGATATACATACATTTTTGTGAGACGGGTCTTCACTAATGCTTATTTAAGCATGATACAACAAGTCCTGCATTTATAACCAGAGTCTCGGTAAGAGAACGTGATAATTGTGTATAGATCTATACGGGATTGACAATCCCGCACCTGAGCTGTTAGCTACAGCTAGACCGACGGGTCTGGGGTGACAAATGTCATAACATTCCGACGCCTGAAGAACGTCGCAGCAGGCCTACAAGGTCACAGTATGGTTATAGGACGACTCACATGGGAAAACAATCAACTTATTAAATTGTTTACGTGGATAAATATACACTTCAAATAGTTTTATACTATAATACAACTTACGGTATACATTTTTAGTCTTTGGACCTTTTAAGACTACAACACATTTATAAGAAAATATCGGATTTTCTGGATTACGATACTACATTTTACAAGAAAATGGATTACTCATACAAGTTTTATAGAATTAAAACTACATTATAACAAATTACAAATATAAGTATGGATTTACTTATACACACTGGTTTTATGGAAATTAAAACTACATTTTATCAAGATATAAATACAAGTACGAATTACTTACACATACGAGTTTTATGAAATTAAAACTACAATTCAGTAAGATACAAATAAAATACGATTTCACCTACGTAAAGGTTTTACAAAATTAGATCTACAATTAATCTACGAATAAACATATATTCACATGGTTTCATACAAAAATAATACTATTTTAAGTATAGAACACTTATACATTTTCGGTCTTTACGTTTTTAAGACTACGACTCATTTATAAGAAAATATTGGATTTTCTGGTTTCAAACACTATCTCTTTACAAGGAAAAGGACTATGGATTTTCTCATACAAAAATCTTATGAACTCACCAACGTAATGTTGACACTTTTTCAAACTACTTGTATTCTCAGGAAATTGATGAATCAGGTAACTACAAGTTTTGACGATGGTTCATTATGGTACCATACTATGTATTTAATATCATATTGTAATTGTATTTGGAACATATTGTATTTGAAACTCTTGTAATATTTACAATTATGTATATGATGGATGTGTTGCTTTGATCACTATTGTACAAACGTTGTTATGATATTGTTCATGAAGTCATCCACCCTCAGACGATTCCGCCATCGTGGTTTGGGGGTGTGACACAGACCAAACTTGGATGGTGTTTTTTGAACAGTTTTAAAACATAATTACCGTTATAAGTCATTTTCCCTTGTTTTTACTTGGTTATGTATTTTTATCGTCAATATTGCAAGAAATAGCCACGTACATCTATTTTTACAATAATTGCAATGCAATTGCATTCTTTTGCCCATATCACAAAAAATAAGATCAGAAACATTTTAAACCCGAAATACAAAATAAAATAAAAAGTTAATTTTAAGATATGTAAATACATCTCAATCTCGAATCTAAGAGGCCAAAGAGATTAAATCGTCAAAAAGGGAATTTCTTGATATGTTTTCATTTATTAAACGACATCATTAAGAGCTATATATTTTTCAATAATAGATGCCTTTCATTAAAAAAACAAAATATAAGAAAGTGTTATATAATATACCATGACTACATCAAACATGGAAAGCTTCTCTCTTGTAGGAATATGGATTGTTTTGGGGACCACTTCTCCATTCAACAGCTTGTTGACCCGCACTTACGTCATTCAGACCTGCTTTGGTTGCGACTGCTCCTGTCATTAAGTCATTCAGACCTGCTTTGTGAACGTTTGAACATGCTCCTCTATTGTATACTAAATTCAAATATCAAATGATAAAGCTGCGGATATTACCAAATAAAACTCATACAAAAATCAAAGATAAGCTCTTTTCTAAGAACAAAGCATTCGACCTATTTTTAACAAAACTATCTTCAATTTTTGAAGATAGAACATGTAGAAAAGGAAGTATGAGACAGCGGTTGGACATTACCACTTTGAAATCATCGAGAGAGAGAGAGAGAGGGAGAGAGAGATTTATGTAGATCAAAAGAGGACCATCGACCCATACCTTTTAGATCCAGGTAGAGTTGAAATGAATATCAAAAGCTTCCTCGGAGACAACTTCAAAATCGGATAGCACGATTGTGCAAGAAACTAAAAGTTACCCTTCAGATCGATTTTCGTTTCTTTTCTTAACTCTGTCTGCGTGTCTCCTCAAATCACAGCAACCAAAACCAATTATCGAAACAAACTAAGTCCTGTATAAATACACACTTAAACATAGTTAGGGAGAGGCACTTTGGTTGTACAAAGGTTGTGTAGATCTAGATACATGATGAAAAACATATACGAAAGAAATCAAAAACCTTTGATGAGAGAGATGCGGGTTGAAGAAGACAAAAACAGAGAGACAGAAATGCCAACGCCTGTGATTTACTTCTGTGCAACTGAATGTTTTCATTATACCCATTTGACACTTGGAATACAATATCCGACCAAAACCATACATAAAAAGAGTCAGATTTTCTGCTTAAGAAATCAGAAAAAAAGAGTCAAATATCAGTCCAATATCCGACCAAAACCATAGATAAAAATGATTAGAATATACAATGAATTATTGAAACTTTTCAAAAAAATTCAAAATCTTCAAAGTTTTCAAAATTTGAAAATTTGAAAGTTTTCAAAATTTGAAAATTTGAAGATTTTCAAAATTGAAAATTTGAAAGTTTTCAAAATTTAAAAATTTGAAAGTTTTCAAAATATTCAAAGTTTTCAAAATTTGAAAATTTCAAAAATTTTAAAGTTTTCAAAATTTGTCTCATCCGGAAATTGAGGTTTGAAAATCCGGAAAAACCGGAAATTGAGGTTTGAAAATCCGCAAATTTGAAAATCCGGAAATTTGAAAGTTTCAAAAATGTTAAAGGTTTCAAAATTTGAAAAATTAGTTTCCTTTCATTTTCAAAATTTGAAAATTTGAAAGTTTTCAAAATTAAAAATTTGAAAGTTTTCAAATTTTGAAAATTTGAAAGTTTTCAAATTTTGAAAATTTGAAAGTTTTCAAAATTCAAAGTTTTCAAATTTTGAAAATTTCAAAAATTTTAAAGTTTCCAAAACTGTAAAAATTTGAAAGCTATAATTCGGACCAAAACTGTAAAAATTCTGAAATCTACCAAAGTTTGTAAGAAAAATAGTACAATGCTATAATCATCTCGAAATTAGATTTAAAAAATTAGGAAAATGTCAAACCACAATAATCATAACCTGATAACAAAAATAAAAATAAAAACCCAATCAGAAAATGACTACCTCATGTAGAAATTGGAGGACACAAAGTTAGATAGAAGAGATAGACATATCTAGGAATTTTTCTGTCATGTTTATGATCCAACTCGAGCTTCTAGTTGGGGAAATTGGGTCGGTCCTGAAATTGAGAGATTTTTCCAGATAAATGTCAATAACCACAACATGGAAGCATGTTAGAAGAACTTGCACATATACTTTGACATTATTCAAAATCAAGTATGTGGACTGTTCTGCCATGAGACCAAAAAATATGCACATAATGAACAACTGGAAAATCAACATTATGTCCAAACAACGATTAGAAGCCCATAACAACAAAAAGAACAACTGGAAAATCAACATTATGTCCAAATCTTCTATTTGATTCTCTTTTTATCTTTGTTTTTTTCATATCTGAACGTGATGAAAGTGAAAACAAAGGTAAGTGCCAAAGACTGGTTGTTAATGATTTCCTACCTGGAAGATACAACACATTTATGGAGACCATCTGAAAAGAAAATTGAAACAAAATTAGGGCCTCCTGTGTGGAAGATAACACATTCACAGCCGGTGAGTATTTACATGTACAATATTAAATGCAAAAGATCTAACCTGTGTAACCAACATTTTAAAGCTAAACATAGAAATCGATGGTTGTAAAATCAACCAACAAAAGGTGATAAAATCGCAGAATGAAACAAAAACTACCTGGGATTGAAGACTCGAACATGAAAATGGTTAAAAATACCAAAATCAGTCAACGTTTGAGAGAGAGAGAGAGAGAGAGAGAGAGAGATTACATAAAGAGGGAAGTGGCGGTGTAGTTTACCCTTCAGGGTCGCAGTTGTGAGTGGCATAGAAGGCTACAACGGTGAGGGTATCATATCTAAAGAAGAAAAGCCCAAATCAGATCTAATGTAAGATGTATGTAGTTTCCCTACACAGCCGAGCAAACACAGTAATTGGTCAAATTGAACATTGATTTGTACACAATGAGTTTCATATGGACTACCACAAAATGTCTTTAAAAGCTTCAATCATCCTGTTTGAGCTTTAGAACTTCAGTACCATGTTTTGAGCTTTGAGTAGACAAATGAATAAACTAATCCGATTTTTTCATAGAAAGAATATTACAACTTACCTTTTTTTCAATCTTGTCCATTCCTTGAAATGCCGGTCGGCCACTGTAAACACAAACTCGACCGAAACCGAAACTCAATATATAGATGCAATATTACGATAGCAAAATAGATGCAGAGTATCGCCATATATGGTATGAGACTCTGTGAGGGACTCTATATCGTCATATCTGAAACAAATACAATGGGGAATACCCGGTTTAGGACTCTTTATTGTCAAAGATCAACCAAAAATAAAGAACCACAATCACATTCAAGCATTTTTGAACCAAATTACCTAGTTTATTCTATTTACCCACCATTTAATTCTACCATCGGAAGTAATCTTCACTCGTTACCACTCATTCGAATGTTGAGGCAGGTTATTGACAAAACTCATTCGAGATGGGGTTGATGCGGTGACAGATGGAGTGCATTCGAAAAAGATGAATCGAAACCTTACCATTGAAGTGGTGGTCTGATGTTGCAGCAGTGGTGGTGAAATGTTGCTTCAAGTAGATCTAGATCGACGGCGAGCAATAGCGGATGGCGAGCTTGTGCGATGGCTTGGTATACGGGAATCGATGGCTTGATAGAGAGAATGGTCCGAAAACAGTGATGTTGATGGCCGGATCGGATGGTGCTTGTGGGGAATGGTCCGAAAACAGTGAGTAGCCGATGTCTTGGTTCTCGATTTGAAGATATAGATAGAGAAATCGGTGTGAAGGTGGTCGTTCATCGGATGGTGGCAGCCGGAAAAGGAGGGTGGCGATCGAAACCGAGGTTGCGGCTGAGAGAATCGCGGCTGAGAGGATGGCCGAAAATGAAGAGTCTTGGGAGCATTAGAGTTTTAGGAGAGAAGGTTATATTTTGTAAATGAGGGTATTTTTGTTTTAGGGCAACTGATACACCAGGCGTGTAATTGATTCTGTGTTTTTTTTCTTTTTTATTAATGCATAAGTCAATTGTAACATAGGCATGATAATTTGTGAGTTGTGTATTAAAATGTGTACAATCTTAAAAATTAAGACAAACATGCATTAGAGGGTTGTAATTTATATATGGTTTATAGTATAGTATATATATATATATATATATATATATATATATATATATATATATATATATATATATATATATATATATATATATATATATATATATATATATATATTATACTATAAACCATATATAAATTACAACTCTTTTAAGCATTAAGATCTTAAAAATTAAGACTTTGTACAAGTGTTTGATGCTTAAGGGATTGGGCGGGTATTCTATTTAAAAAAGAATTTGAACGCATTTGTTTTTAACGGAAAACCATAATCACCTTTAGGCGAGGATCTTTTTGACTGAGGCAGATCCCGTAAATTAAGGGATTCAATATTTGAAATCAAACTTAAAATTTGAAATCTCTTTCCGATCTTATTCTTTATAATGTCAAGTTATGGATTTCTTTTTCTTCGAATTAGGTTTGTACCCACCGTCTCTTTCTCCTCCTGCTCCGCCTTCTCTGTTATGTCTCATCTCTCTGTTTTTTTTCTGGTTTTCGATCATAGATAAACAGGAACAATCGTTTAGTTTTGGTTCTTTTTGGAACAAAGAGGTATTACACCCCTTCCTTATATAAGTCTATCTGCGATTACATATGCTATGTGAGTATGTTGATGCCTTATATAAGTCTCTCCTCATCCAAGAACCTTTTCCGCCGTTTAAAAACCCTAACCTCAAAACCCATTTACTCACCCCATCGTTGTCACTTCCACCCTCATCCCATCCCACCCCCGCCACCACAGAAGCCCCAGTTCACTCTCATTTGAAGGCTTGCACCACCACTTCTCCAGGTAAGAAGCTCTAGCCCCACCGTCCCACCATTGTCGTTCCACTCACCACGACGTCACCACCGCCACGATTCCAAACGTAGTCTTCTCCACCTCCAGTCACCAGATTCACCATTAAACGCTTCTTATGATTTTCTAGGTAAGAAGCTCGAGCCCCTCTCATCTCTTTTGTGATGGTTTTTTTTACAAAATTAAACTTTTGTTCTCTGTTTTTTAGTTCACCACCACGACTACTCTAAACGTAGTCCTCTCCACCTCCAGTCACCAGATTCACCATTAAACGCTTCTTATGATTTTTCAGGTAAGAAGCTGGAGCCCCTCTCATCTCTTTTGTGATGGTTTTTTTACAAAATTAAACTTTTGTTATGTGTTTTTTAGTTCTAATTCATCCAATTTTTAATAAGAAAATAAGAGATTTAGGGGTTTGGGTGTGGCCACACCCGCCAAGCACGTCAACCGGGTTACTCTAGAAGCTCGAACAAGCGCAATGCACTCCAAGTGCTCGACAAAATGCCACAGTGAAACTTCATGTAACTGTTCTATTTTTGTTATTAGAAGTGCTCGACAAGCGCAATGCTCTCCAAGTGCTCGACAAAATGCGACTGAATCGATATCGAGCCAGACCAGAGAATCACAAGTAGGAAGCTTTTTTGAAATACAATGCCGTAATAAGAAAAAAAAATTTAAAATACATTGAAATAATAGAAGTAATGAAAGTATGATGCTATAATTAATATAAATAAATAAATTGGAATTACGTTGCTATTTCTTGAATTTAGCCGTAGTAAAGCTTGTGCAACCCATGCTATTTCTTGATTTTTTGAAATTTGCTCATATTTTATTCGCTTGATTATTTTCTCATTGATAGTGTGCATTCCTTATATCTCATTCTAAAATTGTTGTTTACTTCTTATTATGTATTTGACATAATTATTTATGTTATCAACAGAAAGCTCTTATAGATTTGTGGTATTTAGCATATCCGGATGTCAAACTTCAAGGTTTGACCTCAGAGCAATGGAAGGATATGGGGGGTGGCAAGGAGTTAATCCATCAACCGACTTCAGGTACATTTATTTATTTGATTTTTTAATAGTAACACTGGCTACGGGTCAAATTTTCACATACATGGATCTGAAAAGTAAAGTTGAGGGCTTTAACAGTATTTTCATTGATGCCTACACAGAAAAGAAGAATAATATACAGGGCCAGAACAAGCACCAAGCCTGAGAGAAACATGAACACAACCAAGGCTAAATCGGTCTTATATCAATTAATCTGAATAAACCACCAGCTGCTTCCTTAGCTCGGGGTATTTTTGACCAAACTACTCCAAAAACTCAGTCTCGACACTTATATACGTGCCCAAAAACCCAATCTTAATCCAGGGGTAAATCCGTCTATAAACCACAAAAACCCAATAGGTCTCCTAATTGCCATGTCGTGGTCTATATGTATATGTGTGTGCAAGCTTATGAATCTCTGTTTGTATCTTAGGGAAAGCTGAAAACAGTAGCTACCAAATAGCTAGAAGTGAAGTAAGAGTGCTATCAATAATTTTAGAGTTTAGAATTATAGTTGTCAATGAGCTAAAAGCAAATGTGGTGCATAGTTGAGCATTATTAATAAAATAATGATTTATCATGGATTCCGGTTTCTATATTTTTGTATTATTGTAGAATTGGATTCTTTTTTTCAAAAAGTCTAAACTTCTACAAACTGTTTCATTTCTACAATTTCTATTGGATCTGGTTAAAGCTCTAACCATTTGGTTTTTTATTTGCAGATATTATCAGTTCCAGGAAAAGCACAAATCTGTTTATCAATCCTAAATTCATATTTGTAATTTTGAATTCATTAAGTAATTGTGATGTTTTGCAATTAAAGACAACTTGAACAAGTGTCTTTTTGGATTCTACATTCGGTTTCTATTTCTAATATAAAAAATGATTTGTGGCTTTCTTTTGAAGAAATATAAGTGACTTTTCATTATTAGAGAGTTCTGAGCGGATAGGCCTTGCAGGAAAAGAGGGTGAGTGGTATAGGTGTACAGATGTTATTTTGACAAACCATATAAATAACTTATGGTGGAATCACAGTGTTAACATGTATGTTTTTACTTGTAATAGTATAAAGCACTGATTGATCTTTATTTTCTTATCACGTGGGTGGGTATGGTAAACTCATGACAAAGTCTGTCATCAATGCATGTCCCTGATTCGTACATAAGAGATGGCAAGTCTAATGCTTATTCTTTTGACTGAAGTACATACAAGCATGGGTCTTATTATTATCCTTATATTGTGATATTGCTTCAATCAAGAGCTGAAATTCAGACAAGTACAAGACCTTGGGTTGACAAGAATATAATTCATTTGGCACTTTAAAGTTTATACGCAAATGCAAGTGGTGGTAATTTAATAAGCGTATGATGTCGTATTGATAAAAAAAATTCTAACGATGTTGAAATAACACTATACTAAATGGTTAACTTCTAACTAAAACTCCAAATTAAAGACGACCATATGTAGATAATTTCTTTCCTGCACTGGTTAGCATCAAGGAATACTAAAAGATCGGTAAATACTAAATCCATCCTATTTACTAAATACATTTTCCAATTATTAAATAATAAATAAAATTGTATAAAAAGGCATATTTTCGGATTTTAGATATCCAAAATACGCGAAGATTTAAAAAATAACTACCCAAATCCAAATTAAAAATATGGATATCCAAGGTTTTTTATTGGATTTTTAGATATTCGGATGACGTTATCGGATTAATATACATTTTGATTATCATACGCATCGGTTCCAAAATGGCAATGTAGATATTTTCTAACCCGAAACACCAATATACTGTTTATTTAACCTAAAAAATTAACATAATTTTATTTTTAACACAACCAAAAACGATAATGCACTCTTATTTTTTAACCAAAAATAGCAACATACTTGTATTTGCTTTTTCCAATTCTTAAATAATAAATAAAATTGTATAAAAAGGCATATTTTGGGATTTTAGATATCCAAAATGCGCCAAGATTTAAAAAATAACTACCCAAATCCAAATTAAGAAAATGGATATCCAAGGTTTTTGATTGGATTTTTAGATATTCTATGACATTATCGGATTAATATACATTTTGATTATCCTACTTATCGATTCCAATTTTGGAATCGATACGTAGGATAATCAAAATGTATGGCAATGTAGTTATTTTCTAATCCGAAAGAAAATTATTCAAGCATGCCACAAACATCGATTTTTAACCAATAACAACTGGACGAAACACAAAAAGTCGTCGTCTGACAACTATTTGTCGAAATGAATTTAATCGCCACCACGCAAACTATTCAGCTAAGCGAAATATTCGTCCCCGCCGCATTGCGCGGGTACGCACCTAGTATATATATATATATATATATATATATATATATATATATATATATATATATATATATATATATATATATATATATATATATATATATATAAGGTTTGGTTCATATGAGACGATTAGAATTCGTGAGACCGAGAGACACAATTCTAGCCACTCATTTTGTGTGTAAAACAAAAAAATTTTAAAAATGCAAAATAAATGAAAATTTTTGAAAAAAATATATTTATTTATTATTTTTGTCATTTTTTATTAAAAAAATAAAAAAATTAGCATTTTTTTTTCATATTCTAGTAGAATATTACACTGTTCGGTGTAATATTCTATTAGAATATGCAACATTCCACTGAAATATTCTTTTGATTTTTCTAGGTTTTTTCGTGTTTTTTTATTTTTTAGATAGAATAAATAACGAAAATTAATAGAAAATGTTGTTTTTAAAAAAATTCACATTATTTTAGCCTATTTTAATTTTTTTATATTTTTTGATCTCCAAAATGAGTGACTAGGATTGCGTTTCCCTGTCTCACGAAATTTGCATGGTCTCATTTAAACTTCTGCCTATATATATATATATATATATATATATATATATATATATATATATATATATATATATATATATATATATATATGTATATATATATATGTATATATATATATATATATATATATATACACACACACATACTAGTTGGAAGACCCGTGTATTACACGGTATGATACAAAAAACATATTAATTAATAATATCTAAACATTAATAATTTTATATAAGAAATCTGTTAGTATATCGTGACATCTTGCTTTTGATTTTTACTATTACGACTTTGTATTTTGATAAATATAATTGATTATGAGAATGTCACCGGTACTAAAATCAAATTCACTATTATGATTGGAATCGTTCTTCAAAATATTATGACGTCAATTGTCTCTCTATTGTCTCCCAAATCATTTTACACATTAAAAAATTATATGATATTAAAAAACAATTATTTTTGAAATTAAATGATAATAATTAATTTTGAAATTGAATGATAATTAAACCGATCATTAAAGAGTTAGGAAAGTTTCAAACCAATTAGTTTTTTTAATAAATTTAAAATTATGAGAAAATGACATGTGGCAAATTCAATGAGGAGATGGCATGTGGCTTTGAGTTACTTATTTATTAGGATATGATTGATATATATATATATATATATATATATATATATATATATATATATATATATATATATATATATATATATATATATATATATATATATATCAAAAGGGAACCATTATTTTCTTAGGAACCTAGGAACCTTTTGTGCATCATTAGATCAAAAAAATCAAAGGTTATGATGCAATATGGCAGTTTTGTAATTAATATTTACTTCAATGATATAATTAACCTTTTATAAAGGAAATAAATGGTAATTTCAAAAAAAAAAAAAAAACTAGTGAAATCGGGAAAGGTCATGGCCGTCCCTACCGATACACTCTACGGTTTCCTGGTACGTCTCCCAACATCTCCAAATCTCTAAACCCCAAACGCACTCTTAGTGTTCGACGTTTTGCTTCAACAAACTTCAACATATCTTGAATCATCCTACAACTCCGTAGAAGCAGTCAACAGAATATACAAAATCAATGGGCGTAAACACACAAGCCCTTTAGCCATCTGTGTCGGTGATGTAATCGACATTCAACGTTTTGCTGTCACAAATCATCTACCAGTCGGCCTTCTTGACAACCTCCTTCCAAGACCCGTAACCGTGGTGCTAACCAGAGGTTTATATAATCGTAATTCCTAAATCTGATCATAATCGTTATTCTAAAAGTTTGTTTCGTTTCTATATAGTTGAACTGTGAAGTCGTTTCTTTCTTGCTGTTTTTAAGCTACATTTTTTTGTACTGTGAAGTCGTTTCTATGTTCACAATTATGCTAATTTGATCCAGGTTAGTTCACAATTATGCTTTACAGTTATATGCTTTCCAGGTTAGTTCACGATTACCCGAGGTTTCTTGTCAATTGTTGCAATTTTTCTTTCTTTGGTGATTGCAGCATTTATTACTTTCCAGCATTTCACACGGGTAGGCAACTTAAGGAGAGCATTCGACCAAGGTTCAATCATTGCTACTTTAGACATACTTTCTATTGTTGCTGTACCATGTTTGTTCTTAATATGAACAATTATATGTGATAATTTGTAATTTGTAAATTGTTTTGAGTTCTGAAACCTCATTAGATCTCAACATGTTATACAATTACAAACCCATTATATAACCGTTCATTTTATGCCAACTTTGTGTGTGTATGCAACTAAACCCACATCAATGCATAGTATATCTATTTGTATTTTTTTTCCATAAATGTTATTATTCTACATGTATTTCTCTATAATAATTCTAAACCGAAATCCGAGCTCATCTCTATATATGCATATATGTATGAGCATATGTGTATATATGTGTGCATATATGCATATATGTATCTGTATATGTGCACAAATATATGCATGCATGTATGCATATATGTATGAGCATGTGTGCATATATATGTGTGCATATATGCATATATGTATGTGTATATGTGCACAAATATATGTGTGCATATATGCATATATGTAAGTGTATATGTGCACAAATATATGTGTGCATATATGTATGTGTATATGTGCACAAATATATGTGTATATGTGGATATACACATGCATTTTTATGAATGTTCTTACATATTGTCTATTTGTTCATTTTTATATATGTGTGCATATATGCATATATGTATGTGTATATGTGTACAAATGCACATGTCTCTATTTTTATGTATGTATGTGCATATATGCTATTTGGACATGCATATATGCATTTTTTAAATATTCTTAATATCTTGATTCTTACTCCATTTTTTGAACGTTTGTATAGATTTGGATGAAGTTTTAAAGGGAACAGGAGAAGTGAAAAGTGATGAATCGAAGAAAACATGTTGATCAAAGAATAGAAAGATGAATGTATATTGATTTGTTGTATTATTGAACTTTTGTTGTATTTCTTTTTTATAATTTACGTATGTATCATTCAAAATAGTTGTATATTATTATTTTTAATAAATTGGTTTTTTATTATTTTCATTCATATATTAAAAATAAAAATATGTATATGTGATTTATGAAAAGATGCATATATGTACCTGTGACTATGTATATATGCATCTGCAAATACATGAATTTATATGTTTTTTTAAAATTTCGAGAATCTGGGAATATATATAAATAATTCAAAAAATTTATGTTTCTTAAATTTCAAAAAAAATCTGATTTTTTTTAAATACGAATATCTAGTTTTTTTAAATTTGAAAGTTCAAATTTGTTAGGCTTATTTTTAGGAGATGTTACTATTGTTCCCAAAAATAAAAAATTCAGAACTAAATGATATTTGTATAATGACTATCATGCCCTTTTATGATTCAACCAATCAGAATTGGTTCCTAGGTTCCTAGGAAAAATTTGGTTCTCTCTTGAAATTGACTATATATATATATATATATATATATATATATATATATATATATATATATATATATATATATATATATATATATATATATATATATATATATAGGGCTAGGATATAATAAGAATGGCAATTATTGTGTTACCCTGTAACCAAATCCTGGCCATCAGATTTCATTCTTGTAACAATGAAAAAAACACATTCTTGACAGAATAAGTTTTTGACAGAATGAGTTCTTACCATTCTTAAAAGAATGAACTAAATTTTGTACATTCTGAAAAGAATGTGTTTTAAATGAGTGGTCCAGATTGAGTTTCAAGGTTACACAATACTTGTATGGATATATTTGATCCTAGCCCTATATATATATATATATATATATATATATATATATATATATATATATATATATATATATATATATATATACATATGTATATATATATATATATATATATATACATATATATACATATGTATATATATATATATATATATATATATATATATATAGGTATATATATATATATATATATATATATATATATATATATATATATACATACATATATATATATATATATATATATATATATATATATATATATATATGCATATATATATATATATATATATATATATATATATATATATATATATATATATATATATATATATATATATATATATATATATATATATATATATATATATATATATATATATATATATATATATATATATATATATATGTAAGAACCCGCGAAAAAGTCAAAAAAAAGGGGTAAAACCGTCTTTTGACACGTTATAAAACTATTATGTAAAATATTATGTATTTGTAACATAATGATATAAGAAATAAGAAATTATATGAAATTTGGAGTTTTTAACGCGTGAATAGTAAAACTTGACCAAAAAGGGCAAAATGGTCATTTGACATGGAAATGACAAAAAATGTTAAGAAAATGTCACGTTGGAAGTTAATGGGGCAATGTTGCAAGATTTTGGGTCTTAGGACCATTTTTGTAAAGAAAGTGTAAATTTAGGACCAAAATGTAATTATTTTATAAATATTAAATATAAAATAAGAGAGTTATTACTCTCTATATTCAGAAATCATTTGAGAGGGTTCTAGAGAGCACGAGAGAGAGCTAGAGAGAAGAAGAACACGGGAGCTCAAGAGAATTGCCAAGAAATCAAAGGAATAAAGAGTTGGAATTAGTGATTCCAAGGTAAGATTCCATCTTCTTTAACCTAGTTCTTGGGTGTGTTCTTGATTTGGTTCCTTGGGTTGAATAGAAACTGAAATTGCAGTTATAAATCATGTGGGTTAAGTAGCTAATGCTTCCAATAAGCCATTAGTTAGGAACTTAACTCAAAAACATGAAAGTAGAATGCTATTCTTGAGAATTTTCAAGTTTAGCCAAGAACTTTAATTTCTGCAATTGATCTATTAAAGTGTTTTTAATGGCTTAAAATGTGTTATTAGTCAAGGGTTTTAGTCCTAGAACAAACCCCAGGTGATTAAGACCTGAAATAAGAGCTTAAAGCTTGAAAACTGCATGCTACAGTGCCAAATCGCGACTGATCAGGAGCCTGCCCAGGCGCCAGGCGCAGTGCGCCAGGACCAGGGTGGGGTGCGCCCAGGCGTAGTGCGCCCCATACCTGGCGCAGTGCGCCTTCAGTAAGGGGCCAGGCAGGGACCAAAAATGTTAAAAATTCAAATGCTAGAAACCATAGCTAGACATGTCCGATTGACCTGAAATTTTAGCCATAACCTTGAAATGATATAAGAACATGTTGGGAATGGTCAAATCCGTAATCCGACCTTGCGGAAAAGTCACTGTAGCGGCAGTGGCTAATTTCAAGTTTATAGTTAAAACTTGATTTTTGAAATTTGAGCTAGACTTGTCCAATGAACTTCAAATTTGAAACACAAGTCTAATATGGAATAAGATTTCATGGAAAAGAGTCGGAACTGAAATACGACCCCTCGATATTACTGTAGCAGTATACGCGTATCTCGGGGAAAACGATAAAACGAGTGTATTAATGGTTATACATTTATTATAACCTGGAGTTATGTCATATGAGACTTTAGTATTATAAAGTTAATTATATTGAGTATTTATATATACTATTTGTATAGGTGGTGCTTCAAACGTTGTGGAGCACGGGAAAGGAAAAGAAATACGAGAAGCTTAGAGACTTGTAATAACGTCAAGGTGAGTTTTATGAGGATTTTTATAGTACATAGCAAAATATTATTTTCAGAAAAGTATGATTTCCAAATGTTTATAAATACTAAAGTTTGGAAAATAGTTTTTTAATGAAGCTCTATACAAGGGCTTAGTGTTAAAAGCAGATTTTTAAAGTATTGTTTGCAAAGTATTTTGAAAGAAGTTCATTATAGGAACTAAGATGTCAAAATCAGTTTTGAAAGTATTTTTAGTAAAGAGTTATAAAAATGTTTGAGTAAGAGTTGTTTACAAATTGTGTCCCATTTTGACCAATTTGAGATGAAATGAAGTAAGAATTAAAGAAAGAAAGAAGTATGAGCCAGTTGTCCGGACTAGGATCACCCACATAATCGGGGGATCAGAAGACACTACTGGGATGGTACCTCCCGTCGCGAAGTAGTTGTCTATCTTAAGTATACCATTGTGCTTGAATTCGTTCCAAGTCACAAAGGGGAGACAGAATGAGCATAACCTAACCGAGTGGGCGGATCTGTTCTGTCCCGCGAGGGGAGCTAGTTGAATGAATTAATTAACTTAATTCATAAGTTTCAGTTGGTCACGAGAAAATGAGAAAGAAAGCAGTTTTATGAAAGAAAGTCTTTTTAAAGTCTGAAAATAAAGAAGAAAATATATTTTGAGATTTATGAAATAAATCAATTTTTAGCAATGTACTTTTGATATTTCAAGTTTTGAATAGAAAAGTTTTGGGTCTAAGACGCCACATGGGTAAATTTTTGTTTACTTCTAAGACGCCACATGGGTAAATTTTTATAACTTAACTAAAAATAAAACATTTAATAAATGAGTTGAAAGTGCTTTCAAAATAATATGAATGCTTTCTTTTAATAATATGGATTTTAAATCGCATACAATATATTATTTATATAAAACATGTCATTTTCAATTTTATTAAAGAGTTGGTGCTCTAAATTGGACACATATTAAAGAGTTGGTGATCTAAATTGTACACATGTTAAACATAGAAAGAACGCTATTCATAGAAATTAACGATTCGTCGTCTGTCGAAAGATACTAATCGCTAAAAAACAAGTAATTGCGGAAAACTAATTGCAGCCCGCCGCATCGCGGGGTTAACTAATTGTGGTTCCAAATATTATTTTACTCATTTATGACAAGATCAATTCTTGAACATGATCGAAAAAAACCAAACCGAAACCAGAAAAATAAAATTCATAGAATCGAAACCGAATTGCTTAATCGTTTTCGAGACGGTTCCGGTTTACAACATAACAGATACGTTTCGCCGCTAGAAACAAAAACGTACTTATATTTGCATAACGAAAATTATTCGTCGAAATGAAACTAATGTTCGCCACCGATAGTAATTAATCGCCAAAAAAAAACTATTCTCCGCCGCCGCATTGCACGGGTACGCAGCTAGTGTATATATATATATATATATATATATATATATATATATATATATATATATATACTAGCAGTGTACCCGCGCGATGCGGCGGGTGACGATTAATTCGTTGCGGCGACTAATTTCCGACGGCGATTATTTATTTTGACGGGACACTTTGGGTTAAAAATAAAGATAAGTAGTAGCAGTGTCCCCGTATAATGTGACAAACATAAATTCATTTCATTTTAGCGATGGTTTTCATTCGAAAATATTTGGCGAATAATTTTCTTTCGGTGAACAGTGTTCTTTGAGAAGTTTGAATTTATGGTTTAGGCTATGGGTGGGGTACGGAATAGTTTTCTTGGTGATTAGTTTTTTTCGACAGTAATTTAATAGTTTTCTTTCATTAGACAATTTCTTTTTAAGCAGGGACGGTGAATAGTTTTTCTGCGTGAAATAGTTTCGTTTCGACAATTAGAATTTTCGGGAGGGATGATATTTTGATTCAAAAATAAATGTATGACATGCTTATTATTCTATACCTTAAATCACGTAATTTTTATGAACGTTACATCGACCTTTTTTTTTCCGGGTTGTAACGCGGATCCTTTCGGATCCGGAATTCGGGTCTTTTTTTTGGGTTTCGTTTCTTATTTCCAGGGTTCTCGATTTCTCCATGGGTCTGTAGATTTTGTTTCTTCTACACCGCCACCGCCTTTCGTCTCTTACAGGAAGGCTGTGGTGAATTCCCGTCTTCTTCACCGCGATGCATTAGTGCTTATGGTCTCTGTGGTTTCCGACTCCCAATAAAGGCGCCGTGCTTCTCAGATGTGCGAATCAATGAATGCGAAATTGAGAGAAGATGGGATACAAATGTCGAGTGAGTGACGTTGGAGGGTCGGGGCAGCAGCTCCACCGCTGATGTCGGTTCTGTCTTGACGAAGGGGCACCGCCGACGTTCGAGAGAAAGAGAAATCGAGTTGAAGCGTTGTGTAGGTTAACTGGAATAGCTCTTAATTGAACCGGTGACGGGTATGTATCTATTGCAATTATGTTTACATATACCACTTCGAATTGATTATGTTAGATGCCTGCTGTACTGTGTCATCAAATTTATAGTATGTCAAAATTCATCTTTTGATCTTTTTTCTTTGTCCGTTGCTATGGATTATTGATAACTTCACAACGCTAAAGTTGCCGACAATTTTGTTTTTTTATGTTTATACAAAGATATTCCATCTCCAGAAAAGTGTATTTGTTTACGTTTAACATTTAATTTGGTTGTTTGAACTTTCAGTTGTAAGCTGTAATAAATTGAAATTGAAAGATAAGGCAACATCCCTTCGTTTGTGTTGAATACGGTAGTAAACGATTAAGGAATTGAAGATGAAATCGTTGAGGAATTCAATTGGATTTTTAACGATAACTGCAGTCTGCAACTCCTCTATCGACGCCCCTTCACTTCTTCCAATACCCCGCCATAGGTAAGTAAATTATTCTCTGTTCGCTCAATTGTTTTTTTCTTTCACCCGTTATCATCGGCTTTCTTCCTTGGGTTTCTCTTTGTCGCTGATTCAAGAATGACAAGAAAATTCTCAGATTGCTTTTCTTCTCTGTGTATTATTAGATGGTAACGAAACAATAATAGACTACAAAAGAAATGTGAACAGTAGATGTTTTTGAGTTTATCTTTGTCATCCTATCTTTGATTTTGTTTTTAATTTTTTTAATCCTTTAAGAACCCAACTTTTCTACATGTTGTGTATGGCAGCAATTTTTTTTTAGTGGCTGTTTTTGGGCGTCTTCTTTCTATGCGGATAGAACACCATCACTGTAAGTTTCTTATTCGACTCAGTTTCTGGTGCTTATGCTCATCCTGATAACTATAGATAGGGCTTACTGCCCAATGTCATTTCGTTTTTATTAACGTTTTTTAGTAATTTGGAGTTTAATGATTAAATTTTCCATCGTTTTGCTTAATTGTTCTGTTTTAATCCTATAGAGTTCCTCCCAAGAAATAGGTTGACTTTAAACTGGTCAACCTCCTAATATTTATGGGATTGAAAAGTTCAACCTTGTGTCTTGGCTCTTCTAATTCCGTGAAGCAATCTATATTTGACAGTCTTTTTTTCGCAACTGAGTTCTTGAAGCAATTCCTTTGGAGTATGATTTTGCGACATTGCGTTAAAAGAATATGTACACCTTTGTTTTGAATGAGCCTTCTCCTGGTACTATAAGTGCTGTTGCATTATTTTATGGCGTACATTAGCTGTTTTATGAAATGCTTGAGAGATTTCTTCAATTATTGTTATCCTTTGAAACTCTTGGTCATCTCCTTTTGAGTTTGATATACGGTATGTATTTTCATCATTCGAGGTAAACAATATGTTTAGGTGCTCAAAATGGTGCGCCTGAATATTTCATAAAATATTAGAGAAAACGATTTTTTCAGTATATATATATGCATTTTTATATTGAAATGTTAAAAAATATGTTCAATAAATTAATAAAATCATAAATATAAGCGGTTTTTTATTTGAACTTAGTTTTATATGAATTAACATATTATTTGTTCACAATTTTATAACAGCAACTTTAAATACCATTTAAAAAAATTATAATAAATACATTCATCAACTTATCTCATTTCAAATGTCACTTTTCATAGAAGAATATATATTCTACTACTAATTAAAAAGCCAAACACTGTGTTACTTTCTCTCTTTTTCAGAAACTAAATACGAAGTTTGTACATATAAAGGTTGGGCTGGCATTGATGTTATGTTGGACCCTCTTTAACAATCTATATGTGACGTAGAAGGGCATTTTCGTCATTTTTGGCATGAGGGTATATTTAATTACCCATAAACTTTTGCAATTCAGGTTGTCAAGGAGCAATTACATCAGCTCTTATTCTTGGGCGAACATAGTGAAAGTGCTTCTCATGGGACTTTGGATATGAAAAAATGAGGGAATTGTGAAATCCATGACAACACATATGGAGACTACAGGTTCATATAAAAATAAAACTGTTCATTTCATACATCCCTTTCATTTTTCGTTGTATTTTTTTGAAATTATTTTTAATAACAATTAAAGTATTGAATCAGAGAACTTATTAAAGGATCATTCCAACAGTAGAAAGTAGCTTTTTGCGTTTGAAATCTCTCGGATAATAAAATAAAAACATTTTCAAACTTTCCATCTTCTTTGCTGATTAATTGTCACCATAACGGTGTGAAGCATACTCCTTCAGTGAAAGAGAGGCAGAGGACCAAGCTGAACGTGAAAGGTTAAGAAAACAATGGTTAGGTGAGCAAGAACATATTAAAAGTAAATTAATATTAATTACATTATATAAACTTTATGTTATATTTCATTCATATAAAAAATACTGTTTTCTAAATCATATGTTAATTGCATTACAGACGAGGCTCTTGAAATCACTTACAGTTATTGGGATGGTGCAGGCCATCGAAGAGTCATGCATGTATTTTTTTTTATTCCTCCCTGAATATGGCTAAATTATCGTTTTACCCTTGTCATTTTTTACTTATAGGTTCAAAAAGAGGATACAATTGGTGAGTTTTTACGGGCTGTTCAATAACAAGTTGCATCTGAATTTAGAGAAATTGATACAACTTCAGTTCAAAATCTTTTATATGTGAAAGAGGATCTCATTATTCCACATGTAAGAAACATTTTTTTACTATTTTAATCCAAGATAACAAATTTAATGTAATATTAATAACTGTTGTCTGTTTTCAGCAACACAGTTTCTATGACCTGGGACGAGCATGAAACCGAGTAAGTTTTTTATTTTCTTTAACTTTGTAAATGAAAGAGCCAACTTTTGACTTCAAAATGTCAAAGTACGCAGGTCAATCAAGTATAAAATTTTTTTAAGTTGTATTCATATTTTAGGAACCAAAATTGCAAGACGTATTTTTGGGACCAAAACTGCAACATAAAACTTTTTAGGACCAAAATAGAAAAAAAATTGTGGATAAAATTTGTAATTTTATCTTATTTCACAATTAAGGTTTATACCATTGCAAAAAATGGTCATTTCTGAAAACACAACAGCTAAATTAAATTAAAGAGAAAACTACAAACTTCGTCCCTATGGTATGCCTTTTTTCAGATTTGGTTCAATGGGAAAATGGTCATTTTAAAAAATTCCACAACTAAGCTATTAACTTAAACAACACAGGAACCATTACCGATAGGAAACTCCAACAATCCAGACTGTTTAAAAAACTTTTTTGGACAAAAATTGAAAAAACCAGCTATATTGAGGGGCAAAATGTAATTTGCCAAAAAGGGAAATCACATTACCTGGTGTACTAAAAACCGGCCACTTAAAAAGAATCGGACCAATAAGGGCAACGGAAATCGATAAAACAATAACTGCCTTGCTGTAACTTTCATCAAACTGATCTAACCATCTTTGAAGTTTTGGTTTCCTTGATTGAGCTTCTTGTGTGAGTGGTAGTAATTTGTTCAACATTGATTCTTTTCATGTTTTTTTCACCCGGTGCCCGATCTTTAGACCCAACATTTTCCTCAGCTTTTCCGGGAGCTCATCAGAAGCAGGATATATATAGATCGGTTGAAGTTACAGGTATTTTGGTTAAACTTAAAGTTTTTGATAGAAAGTTATTGGGTTAAATACAAAAAATAGCAACCTACTTTCAATAATTTGGTTGTTATAGCATCGTACTTTCATCTCTTATGTATTAGGACACTATATTTTGAAAGTATGTTACGTTTGTGAGAAAATATTGGAAGTAGAATGCATTAATAAGAAAAAAGTTGAAGTACGATGTTGTAATAGATATGATACACAAGTAATTGAAAATATGTTGCTATTTCTTGCATTTGGCTCAAAATTATTTCGGGAAGACATCGAGAATTAAAACAACTATATGTAATCATGTAACTTCACAGAATTAAAACAACTATATGTAAGCATGTAACATGTTTTATGTACCTAATTATAGCATTGTACTTTAAGTTTTTTTTATTTTTATTAGTACTATTTATAAGTTATTTTAATTGTGAATAAGGTAAGCTATTTAGATGCTGATGGGTTGTTCCCAGAATGAAAAATTTGGACTCATTTGCTTGATCAAAGTACTGAAGGTTTTTTATTAGATTGTCTTTCGATTAGATGGTCTTTTTTCTTTTTTCATTTCATGTAACGTGGTAGCCGGTTTATCCGGACCCGTGCTCCAGCATTTCGAAACTCGTGCGGAGCACGGACTCCCGCTAGTTTTAAATTAAAAATAAATATTTGTTATTTTTAACATATTTGTTTTTTAATGTATTACAAATTCAAATATATTGTGTCATCTATTTATTAGTCTAATGTATCTTCTTTTAGTGTCATGTAAGCCTACTGCTATGCATTTGAGTTTAAAATATGCAAATTAGTGAATTCTAAAATATAGTGAAACTTTTCATTGAGCAATGATATTATACAATATTAATATGAATTTGAAAATATTTATAATATTTGTTTAAATATAATTTTTAAAATGAAATATACGTATTTTATTAAAATATCTAAAATAAGTGTACATTAAATCGTTAATATGATCATGAAACCAACCAAAAGCTTATTGATAAATTAAATAATTTAATTTTGGTTGTGAAGTTTTTTATTGATAATCATTCCCGTGTTCCACTAAGAAAAACAATTAGGCCAATAATCTTTTAAAAACCTAAATTTGATTTTTGACATTTGGTTTCAATTTATTCCCACGTCCTTTTTCCTTTTGTTATTAACAATATTTATAAACTACAAGAGCCAAAAATGCAATTTATACATGTGGTAATATATATACACATTATAACCCTAAGCCTAATATCATTTTTTTTCTCCTAATAGACCCGCCTCCGACATATCTTTTTGCATATTTTAATTTTTTTTTATTTTTTGATCTCCAAAATAAATGATTAGAACTGTGTTTTCCCGTCTCACAAAATTTGTATGGTCTCATTTGAACTTATATATATATATATATATATATATATATATATATATATATATATATATATATATATATATATATATATATATATATATATATATATATATATATATACACGTGTGTTACACGGTTGAAGATTAAATAAAATTTTATAATAAGAAAAAAAATTATTTTATATGCTTGGTAAGAGTATATTTTATTGGAAACTCGTATGCATATGGAACAAATTCTATTTCTTCTTTTCCGAAACAATTTTCATTTCTTCTTCAATCAAAGATCAATGTTGCTCCTAAAAAAAAATACCCAATCGCATCATCAATTTTGGCATTGATTTAAATTTGGAATGTGACAATCCTAAATTATTGCTGATATCTCGGTTTCAAATTGAAAAATATGATTTAATCCAAATAATGAAAAAAATGACATTAGTCATTCTAGTTTCTAAGACATATCATTTGGCAATTAAAAGGTTTTGTTTATTAGTATATATATATATATATATATATATATATATATATATATATATATATATATATATATATATATATATATATATATATATATAAATATATATATATATATATATACCCATGTGGGGCAAGGTCCCGGGTTCGATCCCGGTTCTGAGCTCCTGTGGGGGATTTTCCTTGGAGGGGTGTGGTTCGAGTCTTTGAAGTGTCAAACAATGAGGGACGGTTGAAAACCCGTCACAAAGCTCGAATCCAACGCCGTTTCTATATATATATATATATATATATATATATATATATATATATATATATATATATATATATATATATATATATATATATATATATATATATATATATATATATATATATATATATATATATATAGAGTTAGGATATATATATAGATGTTGGAGATCAAATAAGATTCAAGGAAGGAATTGCTTTCTATTAAATAGTACTGAAGATAGTTATTACTTTTTATTTAAATATATAATTATGAGATAAAAATATAAAAACCTACATACGTTATTTCGGCCCTCAAATGAACAGTGAATCAAAACATATTCGAATTTGATTTACTTTGGAAGAACATCTAAAAAGGAGTTGTTTTTAGTTTTTATATTAAAATAGAACACGATTAAGATTTAGTTACCAACTTAAAAGTTAAAACCAGCAACTAAACAGAAAATCTAATCTTAAAAGAATATAGGAACCAAATCGTTAGAAGTACAAAATTTTAAATTTGGAATGCGATAATCCTAAATTATTGCTGATATATCGGTTTTAAATTAAAAAAATATGATTTAAGCCAAATAATGAAGAAAATGACATGTGGCATTCTAGCTTCTAAGATATGCCACTTGGCAATTAAAAGGCTTTGTTTATTAGTATATATATATATATATATATATATATATATATATATATATATATATATATATATATATATATATATATATATATATATATATATATATATATATATATATATATATATATATAAGATGCCTTTCGTGACTAACTTTTTTATTTATTTATGTAAAATGCAGCTTGATTTAAAACACGAGTTTCAATTAATTACTAGGTGAACCCTCTCCAGACCATCAAATGATGTCGAGTATTTGAAAAGGTGTTGGGTGATCTACACGAACATATCAAAGGGATTGATCGTAAATCTCTGGTGACAACACCGCATTGCTATAATGAATGTCAAGCATCTAAAGCTGCAACAACTATAGAAACACCTAGACAGGTAAATATTGATTGTTAAGTATTTAATACTTTTATAATATGTTGGTTTATATATGTCGATATTTTTGTAAATTATAATTTCTTTTAACTAATAATGTACATTTCTATTTATTTGAAGAATGAGCTTGCATGAATGCTTGAGGTTCCAAAATACAGAGATATGTTGGCGTAATTTATGTATGTGTATTCGACAAAGCAGGATGGAGGAATGAGTAAGTTTTCCGGGGATGACGACTTAGAGTAGTTTTTTATTTTATGTTTCGGTTCTCTTTTGTAGTTGTTTCGTGACTCTTTTAATTTGTGTAAACGATATTACGCTAATATGTTTTACGTTTCGATGTTAATATATTTTCGATGTTAATTGTTTCGGATTGTCTGTCCCGTATTTTGTATACTATTTGTACTTTCAATTTAATAAAAATATAAAAATAAAATAAAAATAAAAATGTATTAGCGGCGACATGTGTTGGACCATTAGCGGTGACAACAACCATCAGTGACACGTTATCACCTGATTTTAGACGTCAATACCCGCGACGTCAATACCGGAGATTTAGGACCATTAGCGGCGACGAGCAATACAGGAGACTTCAATACCAGTGATTTAGGAGCAGTAGTGACGACTCTTTAGCTATGACATGTCGCCACTAATACCTTTACCGACGATTTTGTGGCTCTTTAGCGGCGACGTCGCCACTAATGCTAACATATTTTGTAGTGGATATGATCAATCCCTCAATACCGCCATATTTTCTTCTGCTGCTCCCTTCCGGTTGTCCTCGGTCACCCCTCCAAGTCAAGGTGTCTTCTGTTCTGCTCCATCTACTTCGATTAATTAGGGCTACTATACGTTCCTTGGTGTCGCTGGCAGCCACCTTTCTAAGTCCCATCTTGCTCATCAAGCGAAGGGTTTCTTTGGTCCATCCATAACGATCCTTCTACAAGGTGAGCATTCTAATCATTAAAATCTTATATCTATTTTTCTGATTTTCGACCTATACAACTCTAATTTTAGTTTTAAATTTTTTTTGACCACTCGAAGTACAAATTGTGGCGACGGATTTTTCTTGACATGTGCAAAGGCGTTAAAGTACTAGGTCACCTTACATGGTGAATTCACTCCTCCTGGCGATGATGGCGAGGATTGGGAAGCAATTGACTCTCGAATCAAGTCATGGGTTTTATTCTACGTGTGATCCCAACATTCTCCAAGTTATATCTGTTGACAGTTGTATTACAAAACACCTTTTGGACACAGTAGATGAATTCTTTCTAAACTACAAAATGTCTCGCATGTTGCAACTACAAGACCAACTCTATAACACCAAAAAAAGGGTCTTTGTCCATTATCATATTCTGCAACTCTCTTAAAAACCTTGTTGATACCCTCTCGAGGGTTTTTTTATCAAGTTATCGAAATTGAATTTTTTTATGTAAATTCTATGTCAACTATGTAACACCCCATTCTAAAAGCTTTAAATTACTATGTTTCCAAAAATATTTTTTCTTCAAGTCATATTTCATGCACAAAAATACAGTCCAACAAAAATCTATTGTCCCATAAGCAATAGTCCAAGTTGGGTGTTACAACTCCATATCATTACAAACCATAGTAAACCTAACATAAATACAACAGACAAGTACATATATAAGGCTTCACTTCAACTATACATCAAAAGTATTTATTTTAGACTTCTAGCCATTAGCAAATGATCCATTTATAATGATCAGTGTATTATAAACTTTCGAACCTGAACATGTGATACATGGATTTAAAATAATAATATGTAAGACAAATATGTCTCTTGAGTTGCATTAGTTTTAGAATCATACACTATTGAAAAAATATTTATAGAAAGCTTTCTACAATCACATTTTATGTAAGATGAAATATATACAATACATGATTAGTTTCCAATATAAAAGCTATTTGGCCATCTTGATTCATATTTCATAAGTACTTTAAGTTAGTGGTTATGCACCACACAATGACTTCTTATGGTCGCCAATTGTCATTACTGTAGTTGCTTAAAGCTACTACTTGATATAACTATAGCTGCTTATGGCTGACAATCAACATTACTATTACCATCCCAAGAAGAACTAATCAACTCAGTATGATAGTTAGGCCACTACTTCGTGAAGGGATGTACCATCCTAATTATTACCTCTTTGTCCCAATAGTGGAACCTTTATGGTCTAAGATGCTTTCAAGAAGACTCGCATGCAATCATAAACTATATATGCGTGAGCACCAGTTTTCTTTTATTATTTCAATCATACATAGTGTCAATGTACATGCTACAATCATAAACTTTTGCTTAGTTTTAATAACATCATATAAATTTTTCTTGGCACCATAACATCCTAAACTTTAAAAGCATTGAGCAAAAGACTATATAACATTCTTTATCTTTCATGAACTACTTAAAACATATAATGATTTAACTTAAGTCATGTACCCCAAAGTGGTAAAATCTTCAAGTACTCACCTCAATAATTAGGTTGACTAACTATAAAGCTTCTTATTGTCTCTTGGTTTTATCATTCTTCCTTCTATTCCTATATAATTTTCCTGTTACATGATTAATATTCTAATAATGTTTCTACTATAGGCAATACTTTTTTCATGCTCAATTTAGTCATTTTGTTTCTTTTAACCAAAATGATAAATCTTTTTATAATATATTATTCCTTAATTTAAGAAAAACTCTATTGCTCATGTGTGACATAAGTAACTTATATCAATATGCTTGCTAATAACTTATAAGCACATCAAACAATTCATTTCTTTAAAATTTTATACCTTCAACTCAACTCGTGAGAATTTAACTATGAAAGTTTGTCCACTTGTAACGTCCCAAATCCAGTAACAAAAATTTTCTTTTAAAACAGTTCAAATATATAAATCGGGTTACCAAACCATCTACATTAAAACTTACATTTAAACATTTAAAATTGTGTTTATCAAAAACGTTTACAAATGTTATTTAGTGGAAGGCTCAAATAACAAAACCTCAGATGCGGTACAGTCGCGCCGTGCTTCAAGCTAAAGCTAGCAAAATACCTAAACAGTTAGGGTGAAAGAGTAAGCACAAAGCTTAGTGAGTTCCCTAAAATACCACACGATTCATCACATAAAACCATCATTTAACAAATCATCGGTTGGCTCTCGGGCTTGCCCCGATATTCTAGAATCATTGGTTGACTCACGGGTTGCCCTGATTCGTCAGAATCACTGGTTGACTTACGGGTTGCCCCGATACGTCAGAAATCATCGGTTGACTAACGGGTTGCCCCGATACGTAAGAAATCATCATAGGGCACATACAACACAATATTACACAAAGTAATAAGGCTATATATGCATGTAACATCACCCATAGTATAGTGAGAAGACTCACTTGATCTGCAAAGCCAACCAGCACTGCTCACGCGTGTCCATAGATCCGACAACGCGAACGTCCTAACAAGATCAACTCTACTCAGAACTTCCTAAATCCCAAACAGGATAATCTACAAGACCGGCATCCAAAACCTTCAAGTTTGACCAAAAGTCAAACTGGTCAAAAGTCAACGGTCAAAGGTCAAAGTCAACATACACAGTTAGCGCCGCTAACTCTCCAAGTTAGCGTCGCTAACTAAGAACAGGTCTAAAACTCCATTAAGTTCTTAATCCATTCAACCAATGTCTTAATCTTTCCAGGGACCTTCCAAACAGTCCAAAATCCATAAAGATCCTAACTTTATCCTCCCAAACATCACCATACAATATCAAAAACAAGATTCAAGTCCAAGTGGTCCAAAACTAACCAAAATCCCTATAGAGAGTTTGACTTACTCTCTAAACCATCCCAAATGTTCAAATCAGAGATTTAAGGCATAAAGTTTCCAACTTTATCCTTCCAAACCATAGTCAAACACTACAAGGGACCAATACACTTATTCAATCCACAAGAACATACTTAAATCATAAGAACAATCATAAAAATGCATAAATGTGAGAACTTGACTCACAATGGTGCAGAAACAAGGGCTTTAGCTTATCTTCTCTTGAAAAAAACTCCCAAGCAACATCTTGTATCTTCACAGCATCATAAACTCTTCAAAAATCCATCCAAGAATGCCAAGATCATGAAAAATCACTCCATATGGTCTAGAGAGAGAAAAATCACGAGTTGGGGCTGAAATGTTGCATTTTGCGTCTGCCCTAGGGTTCCCGTCCCTTAAATATGGCCCAAGCATGAAAATCTAGGGTTTTGACCCAAAATCCAACATTAGCGCCGCTAACCCTAAGGTTAGCGTCGCTAATGGTGATCGTGCAGACCCACTCGAACAGCTGGCAAACTAAAACAAGTTAACGACCCTAGCCAACATTAGCGTCGCTAATGTGATCATTAGCGGCGCTAATGGCCTCTCAGATCCTTTTTTCGTAATTTGCTCCGTATTCTGCGAATCTTGACTCTTTAAAACCAAACCTTGGACTTCTCGGGATTAGGGTATTACACTCAGGTACATGTTATTTTGAGTGAATTACACTTGTTATTCAACGTGTTTAATAGTTATCCGACATCATTTTAACCATTCAATCAGTTCAACAAAACTAGGGTTTGTATGTGAGAACACTTTGAATCCATTTAACAAACTTAACTTTGATCTAGTCAAAAGAAAAAAAAAGTGAATTCTTACCTTCAATTCTTGAATTGTATGTGAGAACACTTTGAATCACCTTTGATTCACCCTTGAGATGTGATTAAACATGAGAAAAATGAAGGAAATAAGGCTTAATATCGATGGTTAAAGGGGGCCAAACTCAGGCTCAATGATTTTTACCAAAGACCTAGTCCAAACCTATGCAGTTATCGCGGTCAGCAATCAAATAGCGGTCAAGGACCGATATTCGAAATCGCGGTTCTCGCGGTGGTATAGCGGTGGTATAGCGTTTTTTTATATTATATATAATTTTATATTATATCAGTAATACATCTAATTTCTTATTGATTATTGCTGATTAACTAGATTTTTCATTCATTAACAATCACTATGTAAACATATATACAAAATTTTCTTTCAAGCATTTGACCAAACACCTTGAATGCATATATCTTCACCCATTTTTTATACAGGTTCTTGATAAAGCTTCAACCATTAACATCAGAATTCACAATATTACAAATTACATTGTATAAGCAAGTTGAATATGAAGTAAATTGAAACAGCAAAACAAGGAAACTAAGCTAGTCAAATGTTCATCTTCGAATATAAGAGAACCTTGATAACCTGCAATCTTGATAACATGCAATCCCGAAACCTGAACTCAAGACAATTGCTGCACATCACGATAACCAAGTCGAAACGTAAATTGAAGTGAAGTCTCAAATTGAATTGAAACAGAAAAACCTGCAATCTCGTCGGCTTCACTTAGTTTCCACAATCTCGATAGCCTTGATTGAATTGAAACAGAAAAACCTGCAAAGGCAGGATGCAGAAAAACCTGCAATTGCAACCTTGATTGAATCGGGACTATTAAATCGTAACTGTTAAATCGAAACTGTTAAGCGAAGTCGAGAAGAAAAATTGTTAGTCCCGATTAAATCGTAAGTCGTAACTGCTCTTGAATCTCGATAGCTGAGAAGAAAAAGAACGAGAATGAAGAAAGGAACTCGACAGTCGGAGAAGAACGAATCACAAACCTGGAATCGGAACTCGACAGTCGGAGAAGAACAAAGACGATTAGTGTGATTGACCGATTCTTGATTGCAGGTTATGTGATTATTGCTCGATGAAATCGCAAATCAATATGAAGACGGGTGGTCCTTTACTCCTTTTGTCTTTAAAGCTATCCCACATCGCCCACTAAAAGAACTACTGGGTGTGCTGGCTATTATAAATAGAAACCTTTGGTGGTAAGGAGTTTCACTCAGCATCCGCTGGTTGGGTTTAATATCTGACCATGGGTATAGTAAAAAATTAATTTTTACATTGGGTATGCCTTATTTAAAGGTAATTTTAGTAAAAAATTTTGAACTTTTATATAGCGCTCTAAAACCGCTAAAGCGTTATGCCAAATCGCGTAAAATTGCGGAGAATTGCGCCGCTAATTGCGGTAGCGAGATTTGGAAACGCTAAATGACTTTTTGTCGCGGTTGATGGGCGCTATCCGCTATAGCGGTGCTATAGCGACGCTATAGCGCGCTATTAACTGCCCAGGTCCAAACCTTAAAATTTTGACCCTAATTCCCTCTCACGTGTCCTCATATATTGGGTTTGGGTCGAATAATAGGCCTCACACGTCGCTTATGTTGGTGACTCGAGTAAGTCCACTCGACCCTATACGATCGAGTGGTTGATTGTCCAATTTTTTCTTATCTTTTTTCAAAACAATTCATTTCTTTAAAATTTTGATACCTTCAACTCAACTCATGAGAATTTAACTATGAAAGTTTGTCCAATACATGTTATTTTGAGTGAATTACATGTTTTATTCAACTTGTCTAATAGTTATCCGACATCAATTTTGTAAATCCCTTTAACAAACTTAACTTTAATCTAGTCAAAAGAAAAAAAGTGAATTCTTCCCTTCAATTCTTGAATTGTATGTGAGAACACTTTGATTCACCCTTGATATGTGATTAAACATACCAAGAACACACATATTTATCTCATGAAGCTTCTAGCTAGAGTGAAATCATGAGAAAAATAAAGGAAATAAGGCTTAATGTCGATGGTTAAAGGGGGCCAAACTCAGGCTCAATGCTTTTTACCAAATATCTAGTCCAAACCTCTGAAAATTTTGACCCTAATTCCCTCTCACATGGCCTCATATATTGGGTTTAGGTCCAATAATAGGCCTCACACGTCGCTTGTGCTGGTGACTCGAGCAAGTCCACTAGACCTCATAAGGTCGAGTGGTTGATTGTCCAAATTTTCTTATCTTTTTTCAAATTTGAACCACCATCACTCTCTTATACTAATTTCGTTGAGTTAAAATCTTTGCTATAAAATCTTTGTAGCAAGGGAACATGTTGAAGCTTTTAAATCCTAATTTGCCTACCCGTAAATCAAAGTTTTATGGCTTCAAAGTAGGCTATACTTTTCACATGGGCTTCAAGGAAAATTTTCCATCCATTTCAAACCACTCATTTATTATTAATAACAACTTATATAAGTTAATCCATTCATTTTCTTTCCAAATTAGGCCTTAAAACTCTTTTTTTTTTCTTGGTCAATATACCAAATGGGCTCAATGCCAACTTTACATCTTTATATATAACGCATAGATACTCCAAACGAGGTGGTTCTTTCTTATATATATATATATATATATATATATATATATATATATATATATATATATATATATATATATATATATATATATATATATATATATATATATATATCTTCATATTGGCTACAAGTTCGATCAACAATTAACTTATTTGGTGATATATTTCCTGATTTACATAACACCAAACATGGGCACTTGAATATAAACTTTTTGAGACTTAGTAAAATTTTCATTAATAGATTTATGTAACATTTTCCCCCATCTTCAAACTCTCATATCTCTTTCATATGAACTCGAAATGCGTTTGTTCTATTTTCTATGTGATCTTTGTTGTCTTGGCTAAATTTTAGAAGCACGAGCGCACGATTTTGGTGCTCATAAGCCCAAGTTTCGTAGTCTCAAACATAGTGGTTTGTATACTTAGATTTCGTAAACATGCAACATGTCATTTTCAAATTGGCATAGCTTCTTCATTTCGATTCCAAATAAATTGATTCTTTTGCATTATCTTATTTATTAGTAATCATTCAATTTATCATTGGTGTGAAGTCATTTCAAGGAAGGAGATCACTTGACTTGTTGGAGTATGTGCATAAGTATAACGTCTAACATTGCTACCATCATTATTTGAACCTATTTTTTTTCTTACTAGAGGGAATGGTTTGATTGACCCTAAGAATAAAAAAGAACCCTTTAAGTGTTTAAGTAAATAATTCCCAAAGAACAAAAACTATTTTGAACTAGAAACGATCAAGTGGACCAAGCTACTAAGTAGCACGATCCGCCGGAATGGAATGACTTATTAGATTCCCTTGTCATATTTGGTGGCTCGTAAGAATTAAATGGGCCATTTAAACATACTTTTGTTATTAAGATATAAAAACTAAATAAAGTAAAATTGACAAATTAAATAATAAAAGAACATTATTTTATAAATATAGTTGTATTAAATAAAGATATGTATCTCATTTCGTTTAAAATATATATTATATAATATGCAAATAGTTATAAAATAATATCTATAATTTAAAAGAATTTACAAAATAAAAAGAACTAGACACCATAAAATCTTAAAATATAAATTATAATAAAAAAAAACTTCTATTTATTCTAAAAAAATATGTTTATGAAGTTTTAAACTGTTTTAAAATAATTAAGATTTATAGAAGAGTATACAAAGAACAATAATTTACTTCCATTATATATCATTCCATTCCTTAAATGGATGAATAAAAACACCTTTTCCCCCATGGAATGAAAATCAGCTTATGAGAAGGACTCATATTCCGTGAGGAATGCTTCATTCAATTCATTCATGTAACCAAACATGATTTTTTTCATTCCACCACAATACTCCCTTTCATTCTCAAATGTTAGAACTAGAATTTTCAACCCACACTTTCGATTAGTTACACATGTTTAACTACTGATTACTCCATATTTTGTGCAATTGGTGTTAGTAGTGAATGTCGGATTCATTCAAAAGGATACAGAGGAGAAAAAGCTGAAGGGTTTTCTAGCAAACAATAAACAAATAGTTTCTTATGGTTCACATGCAACCCTAGAAAGATCTATGTTTTCTTCTATGAAGATAATAAACTAAAAACCTATGGCCAACAATTATTTCTAAAGATCAAATGAAGAATAACCAACCTTTTGATCTTGTTCTTGAAGCTAGCAGCACAAGTGTCCTGCCTCAAATGCAAGTCACACCCAAGCAATGGAGAAGACAGTCCAGCAGAGTAATTTTGGTAAAAAGTGGCGCAGAGAATAAGGGTGCCAGAGGGTTCCTTTTATAGCCTCCAAAGGGTTACACCTGAAACCCTAAGGAGCCTCCAAGGTGGGCAAGCCTGTTGGCCACTTGGACCAGGCTTCCTTAAACCCTATTAGGGTTTTCGCCAACCCTAGGAGAAGCCTCCAGGGTGGCGCCATTTTGGACCCTGGCTTATCTCTTGCCAGTTATTCAACTATTGAATAAATACAAGTCAGCCTCTGCACTTTAATTAATTAATTTAATCACTAAATTAAATACAATTAATTCTATATTAAATCTCAATTAATTATTATAGTTTCTAATTAAAACCATTTAATTAATTCTATTGATTTATTAAACAATTAATAAATCAACCTTTTACTCTACCGAACTTTATCCTAACCTCCAGCTGTGAGGGCAACCCAAATGGACTTTGCTTCAATTAAGAAGATAAATATAAATATAAAGTCATGTCTTAGACACGTAATCCAATAGTCTCCCACTTGGATAAGTCTATGACTTTAATTTATCTTCTGATTAATTAACAACCTGCAGCTTCCAAGAAACTGCTACCGAACTCTGACCCAGTCAGTTCTGTCCATAGATAAGTGATCATATGATCCTTCATCCAACAAGATATTTTCAGACACGAGACATGGATTGAGATCAATCTCTGTCCGATACTCTGTTTCCCGATTTCCGATTCTGCTTATGACTTTCGGACTTCTAATTGAACACATTAATTTAGTCCAGGCTAGCCAGCACTTTAGTCAACTTCAAAATCATCGAGCGGCCTATATATATCTGTTTCCCATCAGGGTCACGGAACGAATAAGATTCGACTCATACGATTGTGTCTTTTACTTATCAAATCGTACACAACAATGCGTTTTGTAACATCGACTTACCGATGCGTTTTCGCATTATCAATGCACAACCGACTCGTAAATTTCAACTCATATGTCTCCGCTTCAAGATCATACGATATTATCGTCTCAACATTGCTCGTGATGTAATCCATGAAGCAATCTATTGAGCGCGGGTTTATCCAATACTCAAATCTCTGTTTCTAAGTACTCATGAGCGTTGTAGCAGTCTTACTACAATGTCTAACTCCTTAGACAATCTACAAACCAATTCACGACAGTCTTCCTTCATACTTACTCTCGAAAAGTATGAGCGACTGTGGACCTTTTGAATAATCAAATTATTCGGGAAGTGAAACATGCAAAATTGAAAGATAAAATCTGACCGATGGCTACTCTTGCCTAATTACCAAGTCTCCACGAGGTAATCACCAAGTTGGATTTTACATAAAACTATTATCGGTTTCTAGATTCCTTTTAAACTATTTAATTCGTGTTATGTATTTATGTCTACTTGACCTTTCACTCTTTCTATGTAATCAAATGTTATACATTTATACACTTTATCCGATGAGATATTCTTCCGATGATATCTCAATTTTGGTCATACCGTCATTCTCACTAACAACTCCATTCTATGTACTGTGACTTTCCATGGTTCTCGGGATCTTTAGTCCACACGACTGCACCCTAAGACTATTTTGAGGTGTTACGATGTGCCGGTGAGCCACACGCGCTCCATCGGAATGCCAACGAAATTCTTTAACCATTAAGTCCTTATTTGAAAAACTCTTTTCAAATTGTTATCAACATTCACCCCTAATCATTTTCCAATGATTTCTCATGTATGTACAAAATCCATTAAGTATTCCCAGCCAGGTCATATCCTGAGTCTGACTCAGTATGCTCTAAGCATTAAGTCATCAAGACATGTTCATGACACTTCTGATCGATCCAAGAAACTTGTTGGATTCGATCTAGTCCTATTCCAAACCGTTTTGGAATCTTAGGATTACTTATAATCCTTGTGTCACAACTTTTAATAACTATTTCCTTTCGGAGACTTTTTCTCATGCATCTTGAATCTTATTAGGATCATGCTTACTATTTCCAGTTCTATACTGATAACAACATCTATCTGATATATGTCAATGGATTATGTGAACACGTTGCACCTTTCATACCTCTCATGCCAAATCATCACACTTTGCAATGACAGGAAACTCCTTTCCTGAGCTATGCATCTTGAGTCTCATCAAGATCATCTTGGCAGGGTTTCGATCTATCTCATAGACGTTTGTATCCTCCTGAGCATGTCGTATCTTTATTAAGTCTTTCATAGCGATCCGTCTCTTAACACCAAGTCATTATACTTTGTAATGAAAAGAGACGTTTCCTAGAAACATTATGTAACAGCAACACTCCCACTGGCTTTGACACGGTTATGGACTATTCACAAAATCCAGAACTTTTGGCACATTTTGAGAATCCAAACCTTTCTGACATCTTAATGGATATCTTTCAGCCCCTTTTTCAAAATCCAATCCTTTGGCATATTTTGAGAATCTGAATATCCTTTCTTGCGAGATGCCCGTGGGGAAATCCCGGGCCCATATACCTTTATACTGGCATATTCTTTGTGAGTCCCTATTAGTGTGCCGGTGATCCACACGCGCTCCACTAACGACTTACAATATGCAGTATCCTTTCGGATTTCATCTTGTATTGAGAGTGCTTCTCTCGGAGTCAATTACTTGACTCTGAGTATCGTCTCACTCAACCAGATGTTCTGAAGGTACGTTTCTGTCCATGCTGCTTTCTTTTGATGATTCAATTACTCCCACTGGTTTTTAGACCAGGTGTAAAATCAATCAAAATGCCACATAGACTGTATCTCGTCCTAAGGTTCTCTTAATTGGCAGCAACCGGGCTCACCAATGCTTCCAAGTAGTCGGATTGCTAATCCGTACCAACTATAGTGTTTTACCACTAATTGGTATGTCACCCTGATCATAACTACTTATGATGGTGATCAGTACTACCGGTCAAGAGAAGATAATGTCAGAATTTTAAAAACAAAAATCTGATTTCTGCTCTAAGCCTAGTGATGACTAAAGGTTATTTCACTTGGCTAATCCTAAACTCATTCAGGACTGTCTTAAACTCCCACTGTTTCCTTAGAACATGAGTTCTTTCTAAAAGAGCTCTTTTACTTCCAGGTACAGCGGGATAGCCAGTGAAACGACATTTCTGATTAGGTTCAGGCTAGTCATGAGGTTCGGACGAACACTACAAGACCCTGGACCTTTAATGTACAAGTGGGACAATCCCAGCTTTACATTTCAGACAGTGTCTGTAAAACCTACTTAGTCGAAGGATGTGGTTGGAATATGGTCTGACTGGTTTAGTATTCAATGTATCGGAAACTAATTTGCAATGTATCTCATACATTGAGGATCGAACTGTTTCGACCAACGCTCCATCATCTTCCCTATGACACATTATAACTATAAATGTTCTTGGAAGGAAATAAACTGTGAAACATTTTCCCAGTATATGTTGTCATTCAGGTTCTGTGGGTCTTGTACTTCCTTTGAAGTCCTTGAACTGTTCAAGGATTCAATCCAATCGCTCATTCTGATAAGCGAAGTCATATTCGTCATACCGAATGACAAATATCGTGAGGTACAAACAATTGTGTTCAATTTGAAGATTCGAGCAATACACAGCAACTGATGTGTTTGTTGCTCCTAATCTAAATCTCTTTTACATCTCTATGTAAACCTATGACTTTGTTAATTTTGTTCAAGACTTGTAATCTTCAGTTGACCCTAAGTCAACTGATTCCAAAATCCTATCCTCTGGATCTTTGGGTGATTCATTTCTTGCCATATGTGCTTTATAAAGAACTTAATCATCATCTGACTTTAAGTCAAATGATTCCAAGGTCCTGTCCAACTGGATCTTTGGTTGATTCATTTCTTTACACATTAAGAACTCAATTCATCATGAGACTCTAAGTCAAATGATTCCATAGTCCTGTCCAACTGGACCTTTGGTTGAATTGATTCTTATAACATTAACAATCATAAGGGACACAATTCCTAAAATCCAAACACTTTGGATGCATTCAACATTCAAGTTATTACTAATTTTGCATCCAACACAATCATACAACATTTCAAGGATATTTCAAACAACACGTGTTAAAAGAAAATTGACAATTTTATTAAAACAAAAATCCTTGCACAATGTACTATATGATGGACAATGTCATACGCATCTAAAAGCTAATAACAATATTTCAATATCTAACTAAACTTCAAAACTGCATGAGCTGGAAATCCAATCCATATGTGCTCCTATGCGCCAATGTCCCGTACCCTACTGATTCCCTGCATACAAACCAAAATATGACTATCACATTACGCATCAAGGAATTATGGAACAGAAGTTTTGAGATTTTTAGATATACCTGAGTTTTCAAAAGATTTTGACTTTGGAGCGTCTTTCAATCTTTCCGCGACTGTATCCGATTCTGTGCATTCCCAGCTTAAGACATATCCAGACGATCTGGATTGTTTCTTGTTGTGTCTTTCCACTGGACTTAATCCAAAAGTAGCTGAACCATTGGAGCTATGCCTGTCCAAGAGTGACTCGTATAAAGTCAACAGTGGACGCATTTCCATTAAGGTATTTTTCTGGTCTTCCTTTCTATACGTCTGAATGAACAGATCATGCTTACTAGTCAGTGACGCGAGTAGAGTATTAACACTCGACTCCTGACTCATGGAATAACCAAGTTTTTACAATTCGCCTATGTACGCTTCAATCTGAAGAACATGCGAATCGATGCTACTTCCTTCTTTTAACTTACACTCTGCAAGTCTTTTGAAGATCCTAGCTCGTTCCTCTTCAACCGGTTTTTGGAACCTTTCCTCAACCGATTGCATTAACTCATATGGCCCCAAGGATTCAAAATCCTTGTGGAACTCGGGGTCAATGGTCAGTAGCATGAGGTCACGAATCTTTCTGGATTCATCAACTAAGAGGTTACGCTTATCATAAAGGCTCTTTATGATGACTTGTTCCGGTGGAACCGGGATCGGATACTCGGTGAGATGAATCTTGCCCGCAATGACGAGAACCATTCTCTAGTTGCGAAGCCATTCCTTACAGTTAAGGACAGTCAGCCTTTCCATATTTAGCAGGTGCTTTCTGATGCTCTCAGAAATGGGTGAAGGAGGAGAGGGAGGAGAATAGACACTTGATTCAGACATCTACAATAAACAGAATTTTATTAGTTTAATTAATCCTTTTAAATAATTACCCAATATATTATTTATTAAGGCTAGGACCCAAAATACCCCAACTATGGTGTGAAGAGGGATGCCGTAATCACAACATAATGGTCATTAAGGTAAATAATACACTTATCAATTTTATCTTATGAAATTCCTAGATCTGTTGAGACACATTGAACTGTTCAATGGCATGTTTAGTCTCGGATGTGCCCCACTGTTTGTGACTGGGATGCCGAGGAACACAAACCGGGTGTGAATAACCATGCAAATTAGCTTGGTACTCTCGAAGTCAATTGTCATCTCTAATTAACGTGCCGGTTAACCACACACGCTCCGTTAATAATGAAAAAATCGAGAAACCCATTGCAAGTCTTTGCGGATCCCAGTTGGCATGCCGGTAAACCACACACGCTCCACCAACGTTCCACAAAGTGCAATGTGCAATTCAATGGATTAGCACCAATTCACATTTTTTTAACCTAAAGTAACTAGATTGGGTTTTGTTTAAGGTTCTAGTACTTTCAATTATAGCATTATACTTTTAAGAGGCTTAGCGGTTCTATCAAACCCGTTCGGCTAACGACACTCAACTGACCAGGAGAGCGGTGGGTAAGAGTGGATACTCATTAGACAGCCATTTTATAGGCAGTCGCCTTATACCCTCTTTATAGGACAGTTTTGTGAATGAGGCCTACTTGCGGTAAGACTAACCAATTTTCTTATATATAAATTATTAACTTTTAATCATAAATATATAAGATATATTTTAATTTTTTTAAAATATTTTAGATTTAATTTTAATATAATTTTTGCAAATTTTTTAAGGAATTTTTGAAAATTTAAATTAAATCTTTAAGTTGATTTAATTGATCTTTTAATTAACAATTAATTAAACTAATTAAATCAAATATAGGCATCACAAAATTAATCAAATTAATTACCTATATTTATCCTTAGATTTCGAGATTTACAAGATAAGGATAAAGGATTCTAGTTATTTAACTAATCAGCAATTACCAAAAATAACAATGCTAATCTGCGCAGCAAATCAAGCAAATCAATGGGGAATAAAGGGGTGGCGGCTAGGGTTAGGAAACCCTAGCCTAGGCCACAAAATTTAGGCCATCCAAGAGAGTTTTTTGCAAAAACACTTAAGGCAATAATCATTCAAGCAGTTTATATCAATTTCACAAGAAAACAGCCTATGCTCTGATACCACTGAAGGGTTTTCTAGCAAACAATGAACAAATAATTTCTTATGGTTCACATGCAACCCTAGAAAGATCTATGTTTTCTTCTATGAAGATAATAAACTAAAAACCTAAGGCCAACAATTATTTCTAAAGATCAAATGAAGAATAACCAACCTTTTGATCTTGTTCTTGAAGCTAGCAGCACAAGTGTCCTGCCTCAAATGCAAGTCACACCCAAGAAATGGAGAAGACAGTCCAGCAGAGTAATTTTGGTAAAAAGTGGCGCAGAGAATAAGGGTTCCAGAGGGTTCCTTTTATAGCCTCCAAAGGGTTACACCTGAAACCCTAAGGAGCCTCTAAGGTGGGCAAGCCTGTTGGCCACTTAGACCAGGATTCCTTAAACCCTATTAGGGTTTTCGCCAACCCTAGGAGAAGCCTCCAGGGTGGCGCCATTTTGGACCCTGGCTTATCTCTTGCCAGTTATTCAACTATTGAATAAATACAAGTCAGCCTCTGCACTTTAATTAATTAATTTAATCACTAAATTAAATCCAATTAATTCTAGATTAAATCTCAATTAATTATTATAGTTTCTAATTAATATATTAGCACTTAAATATATTAATAAACCATTTAATTAATTCTATTGATTTATTAAACAATTAATAAATCAACCTTTTACTCTACCGAACTCTATCCTAACCTCCAGCTATGAGGGCAACCCAAATGGACTTTGCTTCAATTAACAAGATAAATATAAATATAAAGTCATGGCTTAGACACCTAATCCAACAAAAGCATCGTTTAATCCCAGGCCATATTTCAGGCTATTCATTTTGTGCAACAGGTGCTAACTGGGATCCATTTCTCTATATAATTTCATGATGTCCAATATGTTGGAAGATTAAACCCACAAACACAAACATAGAAAACGCAGACCTTGCAGATATAGTTTCTGCAAGTCTGTACACACACATGAGAGGGGGGAGAAGAAGGTTTCTTGAACACAAACTAATATTTTATTAAAACAATCAAGAACAGTTTTACATCGGATTACATACGTTTATATAACCACTGAACCAATATCTAGTAACCTCCTTCCATGCCCTACAACCTATAAAGTTCTTGCATTTAGATCAGTCATGTATTCTATCATGTTGACAATTTCACCTTCATCATAGGTGTGGGTACCCGACCTTTAGCTTTTTATGTTTAGTTACCAATATACGTTGGACCAGCAATTCTTGGAAAGTTGGAATTAGAACCGGAACCGGTTATAGCGGTTCTTTAGATTTTGGAACTAGAACTTGAACAATTGGAACGAGTATCGGTAATGGGTATCAATAATGGTATCTGATTTCTAAATTTATTAAATTGTATGTTTCTGGATAGATAAGTTTAATAATACTTGCTTAGCAACAATTTTATATGGGGCCTCAATAGATAATAGTACTCTGCAAAATATCTTGCATCATATAATTTAGGTTTAAATGCAAGAAATAGCAACATAATTTTGTTTTATTCATTCATTATAGCATTCTACTTTCGATTCTCCTGTTACAATTATAGTTGTGTTGCAATAGAAAGAAATGAAAATAAGATGCTATAATAAATAAAAGTAAGTTGCTAGTTTTTTATCCATTTAGCCCAATAATTATAGTTAAAATTTAATTGCAGTGGCTCTCTTTTTACAAACTCGAACGAGTTTGCAGTTGAGAAGGAGAAGGTGGTTGATGAAGCATCAACTCGCCTCACCTCCACCCAACACCGACGTGGCCCCTGGCGGCAATGATGGCGGGCCAACCGCAATGAGTTCAACTACTGATTCAAAACCCGGGTGAGACCTATAAACCACCTGAACTGGTTGACCTGAAAGATTCCAGCAATTTAGGGGCGGCTTCACCATCTTCCGCCAACGTGAAGTGGCGGCTGGGGCGGTGGGCAACGCGGCGGTGCACCACACTTTGAGACAAATAGTGATAGTGAAGAGGAAAAGTGAATACAGTTAATTCAATATTAACACAAATAATAGACAAAGGTATATCGGAGAATAAAAAATCAGCTACCTCATCTCCATCCGTCTTATTCTAGCGGAGCTTGTTGATGTTCAAAACCTAAACCCCCAAAAAGGAAACTAATCAATTTCCTCAAAAATCCAGTGAAACCTAAGAGTCTTTGTCTTTGAGTGTAGAGTCCTCAAATCAAAAATCAGTTTCAGAACTAAATCATCCTATGAAAGTGGAAACCGGAAAGAGAGGAATTTTAAAGGATTAAATATTGATCCGTTAAATCGATTTATAGAATTATAAAGGAAATCAGTAAGGTTACCGGAAAGAGGCCTGACGGCGGCGAACTGATCGCCCTGAAAGAGGAGATGTACGCATATGAACTAAAACTTAACCGTTCAAATTTTGGTTGTTTATTTACTCAATAAAAATTACTTTTTTTTATTCAAACATTGTTATTTCTTTCTTTGTTACACATTCAGACATTCTAATGAATAACAGTTAAGTTTTGAGTTATTTCTTAATTTTTTTTTTAAATAACCGTTCGATGCATGTTTTATAAAATTTAAGTCGTTTGAACCAAACTTTTAGCGTTTTTTCTCTTGCAACACTTAATCCACATTTCTCTTAACTTATTCAACCAAACTTTTAGCGTTTTTTATCTTGCAACACTTAATCCACATTTTTCTTAACTTATTCAGAGTTAATTCTATATAAATTATTCGACAAATCTCAACTTTGTCAAAAAGTCAACTTTTGACTCCTTCAAAAGTGGGTGCGGGATTATGTTATATATTTTTTTAGGCAGAATTTCATATACGTCCTTATAAACTTTAAAAATTACTTCTATATCATTATAAAACTCAAAATTACGTATATATATCAATCTAAAACAATGAAATTCACATATATATCCAAAATTTTATTTTAATTAAAATTAATATAATTTAATATTATAAAGCTGATCCAAAATAGAAAAACCACATTAATTTACTTAAATACCCTTATGATAACCAAAAAAAATTCAAAGATTGTTTTTTCTTTTTCCCTTTCCTCTGCAATTCGGACCTGTCTGTTTCTCTCTCAACATTAAAAAACAAATTAAAACTTGTCCTTTAGACCGAGCGGTGTCCCGGACGCAGGCACCCGCGTTCATGCCAGGTCACCTGGAAGGACGCGGCAAACACCGCCCCAACCCCCCCCCACCCCCGCGTTCTCTATCTGCTGCGTCCCTGGGTCGCCATCCTGATCATGCGTGAAGACGTCGAGGAAGTCAAAAATCTGACCGTTTGTGACGTTGCAATTTTAAAAAAAATCAGTTTTTTCTAATTTAAACACTATATATATATATATATACACACACACACACATATCAAACACACATAATCACACACAACTACAAAACTACACTTTCTCTCTCTCTCTCTCTCTCTCTATATATATATATATATATATATATATATATATATATATTCATATGGATTTCAATTCGGATTCAGACGACTCGGGTGATGATATGGTCTTCGCGGCAATGATGGAAGTCGCAAGTATTCTCACCAACCAAGCGGAAAGTTCAAAAAAAGGCGGCGATTAGCGGCGAAAAATAGAAACCGCGAAGAAGGACACCAAAAATTTGTTCACAACTATTTTTTCGACGACTGCGTGTATGATGACAAGGATTTCAAAACCCGGTTTCGTTTGGGCCGAGCAATTTTTCTACGGATCGCTCATGATTTGGAAGCCAACTACGAACTTTTCCAATTGCGATACGACGGACGAGGCAAAAGGGGTTTTACGCCATACCAAAAATGTGGAGCGTCTCTTCGTCTTATGGGTTATGGGTACTCTTTTGACGCCGTGGACGAATACTTGCGGATGTCGGCAAAAACCGCTCGGGAAAGTATGTATGCTTTTTGTGAATATATTTATGAGTTTTACGGTCATATTTATTTGTGAAAACCCACACGAAACGACGTTGAAGAACTATATGCGGCCCATCACCAGTCACATGGTCTACCGGGTATGCTCGGGAGCATAGATTGTACGCATTGGGATTGGGCAAATTGTCCAAACGCTTGGAAAGGACAATACACCGGAGGTCATCATGACACACCTTCCCTAATACTGGAAGCGGTGGCCTCACAATATTTATGGATTTGGCATGCGTACTTCGGGGTACCGGGGGCGAACAACGACCTAAATGTTCTAGATTCATCGTCGTTTTCAATGATATCCTACTAGGCAATCGGCCGACGTTCCGTTTAAAGTGAACGGCTCCGAATACCCACGTGGGTATTTACTCACCGATGGTATATATCCAAATTATTCCACATTTGTAAAGGTGTACCAACACCCGATTGACGACAAACGGTACTATTCACGCAAGTTCAAGAATCGGCACGGAAAGATGTGGAACGTGCATTCGGTGTCCTAAAAAAGAGATGGCATATAGTGCAAAACCCATCACGAGCATGGCACCTCGACAACATACACAAAGTAATGTTCGGTGTTATCATATTACACAATATGATAATTGAAGAAAAATGTCGGAATATTTGCATCTATCAACCTCATCATATGATACAGATGCCTACACAATTTGTTCCCGGTAGCGAGCAATACTATTCTCCCGTACTAGAAATACACAATGCGAAAACGAATGCCAATCTCCGACACGATTTGACTTTTGTAATGATATAGAAGTAATTTTAAAGTTTATAAGGACGTATATGAAAATTTGCCATTTTTATGTGTACTTTGTTGTCTTGTATACAAGTTAGGAGTAAGAATCAACTATTTTGCTTAATTTATGCTCGATTACATATCTCCGAACATGGGGTGTTGGGCATAAATTACCTAAATTATGCACTTCTGAAATGACCTATTTTATGCTTCTTTCCATTTCCTTTTCACTAAGTATTAGAATTCTCAATTCCATCCATTATGAACATGTTAGATTACATACTTCAAGCTATCTTTATTTCACAATTAAATAGCAATCATGTAAAACTTCATGCAAATGAAGTTTGAATTGATGAAGAAAAGAATTGTGGAAAAACTTCCATTTTCATTTATTAAGAGAAAATGAAACTAGTTACAATACTTAAAACCAGAAAAACTATACTTCAATCTATAACAGAAAAGTAGCTAACAAGCTAACTAACCTTTTACATTAAATTACTAATATACCCTCAGGTAGTTATGTCTGTTAATATGGTTAACTCTAACACCCCCCCTCAATCTGGAGGGTGATGAAGAAACCCCAGATTGCGAATTGCATCTTGATGTTTAGAAACAGGCAAGGAGTTGGTTAACACATCAGCAAGTTGACGATCTGCGGAGACATGAGAAAGATGAATCAACCCTTCTTGTAGCTTTTTCCGAACATAGATTTCCATGAACAGGATTTTTAGATATATATATAGTTGCAACGTTGTCACACTTTAAGGAAACATGTGTGATATTTGGAACTTGCAATTCATGAAATATTCGTGTTAACCAAGCCAATTCAGCACAAAGTCGTCACATCGAGCAATATTCTGCCTCAGCAGAAGAGAGGGAAATAGTTTGTTGCTTCTTAGATTTCCATGAAATGAGATTACCTCCAAACAAAACTACAAATCCACTGACAGATTTGCGAGTTAAAGGACAAGTGGCCCAATCCGAATCACATAAATCCTCCATTATAAACTCAGGTTTGTTGTTGAAAAACAAACCTTGATTAATCGTACCTTTCGAATACTTTAGGACATGAATAGCAGCATCGTAATGAGATTGTGTTGGTTGTTGATTAAACTGGCTAAGATGCTGAACCGTAAAAGCCAAGTCAGGTTTTGTATGAACAAGATAATTGAGTTTACCAACGAGTTGTCGGTATGAAGTCGGATTTTCCAAAAAAAAAAATGCCATCTTTGGAGTGAGATTTGAAGTTAGCTGGCAAAGGAACATTATCTAGATTACATTCACTCATGGAATATAGGTCAAGCAGTTCTCGAATAAACTTTTGTTGGTGAATAACCATTCCATTATCAACTTTTTGAAATTCCAGTCCAAGAAAGAACCCAATAGTGCCTAAATATTTCATCTTGAACGTTGCATTGAGAAATTCTTTGAGCATGGCAATTTCTTGGAAATCATTGCCAGTGACTAAGATGTCATCCACATAGACAGCAACAATGATGATTAAGTCTTTAGTTATTCGAAGGAATAAGGAATGGTGGATTTGGGAATGTTTGTATCCTTTAGAATATAAAACGGATGACAATTTGGAATACCATTGCCTAGAAGCTTGTTTTAACCCATAAAGGATTTGTTCAGCATACAAACTAAAGAATTGCCTAGAAGCTTGTTTGAACCCATAAAGGATTTATTCATCTTACAAACTAAAGAAGATGATTGAACTTCTAATCCTGGAGGAATACGCATATACACTTCTTCGTGAATTTCCCCGTGTAAAACTGCATTGTTTACGTCAAATTGTTGAACATCCCAACCTCGTTTAAGAGCAACTGAAAGAAGACATGTGATGGTAGTAAATTTAACTACTAGAGAAAACGTTTCAGTGTAGTCAATACCTTTTATCTGAGTATACCCCTTAGCTCCAAGTGTGGCTTTATGCCTTTCTATATTACCATCAGAACGATATTTAATCTTGTATACCCATTTGCAAGAAATGGGCTTTTTGCCTTTGGGTAGTATGATGATATCCCAAGTATGATTGGCATGAAGAGCTTCTAACTCAAGTTGCATAGCTTTTTCCCATAGAGGATTTCCCTTAGCTTGGTTGTAGAAGAAAGGTTCATAATTTTGAGTGATAACATTAAAGGAGTATGATTGTGATGTACACTCGGAAATAAGAGAATTAGAAAGTTGATTTGATCTGAAATGATTAGTAATGGTATCATGACAATTAGAAGAATTGTCATGAGTGGATACAACATTACAAACATAATCTTGAAGATGAGCAGGAGGATGTCGAATTCGGGCAGGTCGTGTAGACTGATTAAGTATGTCTAGTATTATAGGAGCATTAATGGGATTAGGATGATTAGAAGGGTGTTGAGAACTAAGATGAATAGAATCATTTGTGGGTTCGAAAGAATTAGTTGGAATATATGAAGGAGAATGAGTAGATGAAGATTTGAAGGGATAGAATGCAACGGAAAAATAGTTTCAAAAAAGTTTATATCTCGTGTAACAAAGATTTGTTTTGTGGTAATATCCAGTACTTTGTATGCCTTTTGATCTAGAGGTTAACCAATGAAAATACTGTTGGATTAGGTGTCTAAGCCATGACTTTACAACTATATTTATCTTGTTAATTGAAGCAAAGTCCATTTGGGTTGCCCTCATAGCTGGAGGTCAGGATAGAGTTCAGTAGAGTAAAAGGTTGATTTATTAATTGTATAATAAATCAATAGAATTAATTAAATGGTTTATTAATATATTTAAGTGTTAATATATTAATTAGAAACTATAATAATTAATTAAGATTTAATCTAGAATTAATTGGATTTAATTTAGTGATTAAATTAATTAATTAAAAGTGTGAGGACTAGTTTGTATTTATTCAATAGTTGAATAACTGGCAAATAGAAGTCCAGTGGCCAAAAGTGGCACCACCCTTGGAGGCTTCTCTAGGGTTGGCGAAAACCCTAATTAGGGTTTAGGGATCTGGTCCAAGTGGTCAACAGGCTTGCCCACTTGGAGGCTCCTTAGGGTTTCAGGTGTAACCCTAGGAGGCTATAAAAGGAACCCTCTGGCTCCCCATTATTCACGCCAACTTCAACCAGAGATACTCTGCTGGACTGTCTTCTCCATTGCTTTGGGTGTGACTTGCATTTGAGGCAGGATACTTTTGCTGCTAGCTTCAAGAACAAGATTCAAAGGTTGGTTCTTCTGATTTAAACTTTAGAAATAATTGTTGGCCTTTAGATATTGGTTTATTATCTTCATAGAAGAAAACATAGATCTTATTAGGGTTGCATGTGAACCATAGGATTTTTGTGTTCATTGTTTGCTAGAAAACCCTTCAATGGTATCAGAGCTTAGGCTGTTTTCTTGTGAATTGATATAAACTGCTTAAATGATTTTTGCCTTGAGTGTTTTTGCCAAAAACTCTCTTGGAATGGCCTCAATTTCGTGGCTTTGGCTAGGGTTTCCTAACCCTAGCCGCCACCCCTTGGTCCCCCCCTTTATTTGCTTGATTTACTTGCCTTGATTAGGATTGTTATTTATGGTAATTGCTGATTAATTAAATAACTAGAATCCTTTATCCATATCTGGTAAATCTCGAAATCTAGGGATAAATATAGGTAATTAATTTGATTAATTTTGTGATGCCTATATTTGATTTAATTAGTTTAATTAATTGTTAATTAAAAGATCAATTAAATCAGCTTAAAGAATTAATTAAATTTTCAAAAAATAGTTTAAATTTTGAGAAAATTATGAGATAATTAATTCTAAAATATTTTAATAAGATTAAAATATATCTTATATATTTATGATTAAAAGTTAATTATTTATATATAAGAAAATTGGTTAGTCTTACCACAACTAGGCCTCATTCACAAAACTGTCCTATAAAGAGGGTATAAGGCGACTGACTATAAAATGTTAGTCTAATGGGTATCCACTCTTACCCACCACTCTCCTGGTCAGTCGAGTGTCGTTAGCCGAACGGGTTTGATAGAACCGCTAAGCCTCTTAAAAGTATAATGCTATAATTGAAAGTACTAGAACCTTAAACAAAACCCAATCTAGTTACTTTAGGATAAAAATGTGAATTGGTGCTAATCCATGGAATTGCACATTGCACCTTGTGGAACGTTGGTGGAGCGTGTGTGGTTTACCGGCACACCAACTGGGGTCCACAAAGACTTGCAATGGGTTTCTCGATTTTGTCATTATTAACGGAGCGTGTGTGGTTAACCGGCACGTTAATTAGAGATGGCAATCGACTTCGATAGTACCTAGCTAATTTGCATGGTTATTCACACACGGTTTGTGATCCTCGGCATCCCAGTCACAAACAGTGGGGCACATCCGAGACTAAACATGCCATTGAATAGTTCAATGTGTCTCAACAGATCTAGGAATTTCATAAGATGAAATTGATAAGTGTATTATCTACCTTAATGACCATTATGTTGTGATTACGGCATCCCTCTTCACACCATAGTTGGGGTATTTTGGGTCCTAGCCTTAATAAATAATAAATTGGGTAATTATTTAAAAGGATAAATTAAACTAATAAAATTTTGTTTATTGTAGATGTCTAAATCAAGTGTCTATTCTCCTCCTTATCCTCCTTCACCCACTTCTGAGAGCATCAGAAAGCACCTGCCTAATATGGTTTGGCTGACTGGCCTGAATTATATGATATGGCTTCATAAATAGAGAATAGTTCTCTGTTTTGCTAGCAAGCCATATCTGACTGAGTGTCCAGTAATAGGACACATCAAGAAATGATCCAGATCGTCTGGACCGGTTCCTCGATGTTTCAAACTTGGAATCCACAGGGTGGGACACAGTCATGGAAAGATTGGAAAATGCTCCGAAGCCGAACAGTTTGGCAACTCAGGAATATCTTAGAACTCAGAACACCTGATCCTTAGTTCCTTGATACAGGATGTGTTTCTCACATTTGCTATGTATGCATGGACTCTGTAGGATGTGAGATGTTGTTGCATAGGAGCATATTCAGATTGGATCTGAAGCTCATACAGTTTTAGAGTTTAGTTAGATATTGCAATATTGTTATTAGCTTTTCAGATGCGTATGACATTGTCTATCATATAGTACATTGTTCAAGGATTTTGTTTTAATAAAATTATCAATTTTCTTTTAACACATGTTGTTTGAAATATCCTTGAAATGTTGTATGATTGTGTTGAATGCATGATTAGTAATAACTTGAATATTGATACTTCCAAAGTGTTTGGATTTTAGGAATTGTGCTCCTTATGATTGTTAAGATAAATATTGTAAGAATCAATTCAACCAAAGGTCCAGTTGGACAGGACTTTGGAATCAATTGACTTAGAGTCACTAGATGAATTGAGTTCTTAATGTGTATAGAAATGAATCAACCAAAGATCCATTTGGACAGGACTTTGGAATCATCTGACTTAAAGTTAGATGATGATTAAGTTCTTTATAAAGCACATGTGGCAAGAAATGAATCACCCAAAGATCCAAAGGATAGGATTTTGGAATCAGCTGACTTAGAGTCAACTGAAGATTGCAAGTCTTGAACAGAATTAACAAAGTCATAAGTTTACATAGAGATGTAATAGAGATTGAGATTGGAAGCAGCGAACACATCAGTTGCTGTGTAATGCTCGAATCTCCGAATAGAACACAATTGTTTGTACTTCGCAATATTTGTCATTCCGTATGACAAATATGACTTCGCTTATCAGAATATGCGATTGGATTGAACCCTTGAACAGTTCAAGGACTTCAAAGGAAGTACGAGATCCACAGAACCTGAGTGACAACATAAACTGGGAAAATGTTTCACAGTTATTCTATTCCAAGAACATTAATAGTTATAATGTGTCTTAGGGAAGATGATGGAGCATTGGTCGAAACAGTTCGATCCTCGATGTATGAGATACATTGCCAATTAGTTTCCCGTAAATTAAACACTAACCAGTCAGACCATATAGACCATATTCCAACCACATCTTCGACTAAGTAGGTTTGCAGACATTGTCTGAAATGTAAAGCTGGGATTGTCCCACTTGTACATTAAAGGTCCAGGGTCTTGTAGTGTTCATCTGAACCTCATGACTAGCCTGAACCTAATCAGAAATGTCATTTCACTGGCTATCCCGCTGTACCTGGAAGAGAAAGAGCTCTTTTAGAAAGAGCTCTTTTAGAAAGAACTCAGTTTCTAAGGAAACAGTGGGAGTTTGGGACAGTCCGGAATGAGTTCAGGATTAGCCAAGTGAAATAACCTTTAGTCATCACTAGGCTTAGGACAGAAATCAGATTTTTGTTTTAAAATTCTGACATTATCTTCTCTTGACCAGTAGTACTGATCACCGTCATAAGCAGTTATGATCGGGGTGACATACCGAATAGTGGTAAAACACTACAGTTGGTACGGATTTTCAATCCGACTACTTGGAAACATTGGTGAGCCCGGTTGCTGCCAATTAAGAGAACTTTAGGACGAGATACAGTCCATGTGACAGTTTGATTGATTTTACAACTGGTATTAAAACCAGTGGGAGTAATCATCAAAAGAAACCAACATGGACAGAAACGTACCTTCAGAACATCTGGTTGAGTGAGACGATACTCAGAGTCATGTAATTGACTTCGAGAGAAGCGCTCTCAATAGAAGATGAAATCCGAAAGGATACTGCATAATGTAAGTCGTTAGTGGAGCGCGTGTGGATCACGACACAATAATGAGGACTCACAAAGAATATGCCAGTATAATGGTACATGGGCCCGGGATTTCCCCGCGGGCATCTCGCAAGAAAGGATATTCAGATTCTCAAAATATGCCAAAGGATTGGACTTTGAGAAAGGGCTGAAAGATTTCCATTAAGATGTCAGAAAGGTTTGGATTCTCAAAATGTGCCATAAGCTCTGGATTTTGTGAATAGTCCATAACCGTGTCAAAGCCAGTGGGAGTATTGCTGTTATCTATCTCAATATGTGTGTTACATACTGGTTCTAGGAAACGTCTCTTTTCATTACAAAGTGTAATGACTTGGTGTTAAGAGACGGATCGCTATGAAAGACCTAATAGAGATACGGCATACTCAGGTGGTTATAAACGTCTATGAGATAGATCGAAACTCTGCCAAGATGATCTTGATGAGACTCAAGATGCCTAGCTCAGGAAAGGAGTGTCCTATCATTGCAAAGTGTAATGATTTGGCATATAAAAAAAAGGTGCAGCATACTCACATAATCCATAGACATCTATCAGATAGATGTTGTCATCAGTATAGACCTGACCATAATAAGCATGATCTTGATAAGATTCAAGATGCATGAGAAAAAGTCTCCGAAATGATATAGTTATTAAAGGTCGTGACACAAGGATTATGAGTAATCCTAAGATTCTAAAAGGGTTTGGAATAAGACTGGATCGAATCCAACAAGGTTCTTGGATCGATCATAAGTGTCATGTACATGTCTTGATGACTTAATGCTTAGAGCATACTGAGTCAGATTCAGGATATGAACTGGCTGAGAATACTTAATGGATTTTGTACATACGTGTTAAATCATTGGAAAATAATTGAGGTGAATGTTGATAATAATTTGAAAAGAGTTTTCAAATAAGGACTTAATGGTTAAAGAATTTCGTTGGCATTCCGATGGAGCGCGTGTGGCTCACCGGCACATCGTAACACCTCGAAATAGTCTTAGGGTGCAGTCATGTGGACTAAAGATCCTGAGAACCATGGAAAGTCACAGTACATAGAATGGAGTTGTTGGTGAGAATGACGGTATGACCAAAATTGAAATATCATCGGAAGGATATCCGATCGGATAAAGTGTATCAATGTATAACATTTGAATACATAGAAAGAGTAAAAGGTCAAGTAGACATAGATACATAACACGAATTAAATAGTTTAAAAGGAATCTAGAAACCGATAATAGTTTATGTAAAATCCGACTTGGTGATTACCTCGTGGAGACTTGGTAATTAGGCAATAGTAGCCACCAGTCAGATTTTAAGTTTCCATTTTGCATGTTTCACTTCCCGAATAATTTGATTATTCAAAAGTCCACAGTCGCTCATACTTTTCGGGAGTAAGTATGAACAAAGACTGTCGTGAATTGGTTGTATATTGTCTAAGGAGTTAGACATTGCAGTAAGACTGCTACAACGTTCATGAGTACTTAGAAATAGAGATTTGAGTATTGGATAAAACCCGCGCTCAACAGATTGCTTCATGGATTACATCACGAGCAATGTTGAGATGATAATATCGTATGATCTTGAAGCAGAGACATATGAGTTGAAATTTACGAGTCGGTTGTGTATTGATAATGCGAAAACGCATCGGTAACTCGATGTTAGAAACGCATTGTTGTGTACGATTTGATAAGTAAAAGACACAACCATATGAGTCAAAGCTTATTCGTACCTTGACCCTGATGGGAAACAGATATCTGTAGGCCGCTTGATGATTTTGAGGTTGACTAAAGTGCTGGCCAGCCTGGACTAAATTGATGTGTTCAATTAGAAGTCCGAAAGTCATAAGCAGAATCAGAAATCGGGAAACAGAGTATCGGACAGAGATTGATCTCAATCCATGTCTCGTGTCTGGAAATATCTTGTTGGACGAAGGATCATATGATCACTTATCTATGGACAGAACTGACTGGGTCAGAGTTTGGCAGCAGTTTCTAGGAAGCTGCAGGTTGTTTATTAATCAAAAGATAAATTAAAGTCATAGACTTATCCAAGTGGGAGACTGTTGGATTAGGTGTCTAAGCCATGACTTTACAACTATATTTATCTTGTTAATTGAAGCAAAGTCCATTTGGGTTGCCCTCATAGCTGGAGGTCAGGATAGAGTTCAGTAGAGTAAAAGGTTGATTTATTAATTGTATAATAAATCAATAGAATTAATTAAATGGTTTATTAATATATTTAAGTGTTAATATATTAATTAGAAACTATAATAATTAATTAAGATTTAATCTAGAATTAATTGGATTTAATTTAGTGATTAAATTAATTAATTAAAAGTGTGAGGACTAGTTTGTATTTATTCAATAGTTGAATAACTGGCAAATAGAAGTCCAGGGGCCAAAAGTGGCGCCACCCTTGGAGGCTTCTCTAGGGTTGGCGAAAACCCTAATTAGGGTTTAGGGATCTGGTCCAAGTGGTCAACAGGCTTGCCCACTTGGAGGCTCCTTAGGGTTTCAGGTGTAACCCTAGGAGGCTATAAAAGGAACCCTCTGGCTCCCCATTATTCACGCCAACTTCAACCAAAGATACTCTGCTGGACTGTCTTCTCCATTGCTTTGGGTGTGACTTGCATTTGAAGCAGGATACTTTTGCTGCTAGCTTCAAGAACAAGATTCAAAGGTTGGTTCTTCTGATTTAAACTTTAGAAATAATTGTTGGCCTTTAGATATTAGTTTATTATCTTCATAGAAGAAAACATAGATCTTATTAGGGTTGCATGTGAACCATAGGATTTTTGTGTTCATTGTTTGCTAGAAAACCCTTCAAATACAAGGATGCGATCTAGGCATAAACTTATCTCGATTAACAGCATGTGTACTTACAAACACAAACATCCAAAAGTTTTTAAAACACTTAGATCAGGACTGCTCTCGTGCAGAACCTTAAAAGGACTTTTCTGATTTAAAACTTTGGAAGGCATTATGTTAATGAGATAGACTGCAGTCTTAACACATTCTCCCCAAAACTCATGTGATAAACCAGCTTGAAATATATAAGGCCCTAGCAATTCCAAGAATGTGCTTATGTTTTCTCTCTATTATCCCATTTTGTTGTGGAGAATAGGCTGTAAATTTCTGATAAAGTATTCCTTGTGTCGTATAAAATTCCATTCCTTCATTACTTGAACCCAATTCAATTGCATTATCTGTTCTTTCAACTTTGATAGTTTTTGAAAATTATGTTTGAACTAGCTTCACGAAACTCTTAATAAAAGACATGGCATAGCCTTTATATTTGAGTAAATGAACCCAAGTATTCCTGCTGTGATCATCTATGATAGTAAGAAAATACTTGTAGCCATTGTGTGTTAAATGTTTATAGGGGCCCAAACATCAATGTGAATTAAATCAAAAGAGTTATTAGAACGGGATAGACTTATAGGAAAAGGTAAACGATGTTGTCTAGCCTTAGAGCAAACTAGACAAGGAGAATCATCATAATGATTGGAAGGAATAAGAGAAAGAGACTTAAGTGTTTCAATAGGAGCATACCCAAGTCTATTATGCCACAACGAAACATTGAGATATTTATTCGAATTGAAAGCACAACTGTTTACACAGTTTGATTGAATACAAAAAAGCTAAAAGAGAGATTTAACTTTATGATTCTATGATCAAAGACATACAAATCATTGACACGATTTCCTAGTATCTCAAGAGCAATCTCACTCTTCTTCAAAGGGTCCAGCATCAGCAATTCTGATCAGTGAAGAGAACAAAATTTCGGAATTGTGAAGTAAGTTTAGAAATAGAGACAAGGTTGTACCTGAAGTGAGGAACATACAACACTTTATGAAGAGTTAGAGAATCGTGTAAACAAATATCACCATAGTAATCAACTGAAGTATCATGTCCATCAGGTAACCCAATTATTTGAGACTGATGTACTTTGTGAAAGGTCAAAAAAATGTCTTTGTTAGAACACATATGATCCATTGCTCCGGTATCAATGATCCAAGAGAAGTACGGTTGTAACAAATACGAAGATTTATAAACGTTTGATGCAAAGTGTTTGAATGAGAATGTTTTACCTTCATCATTAGATGAATTTATCTTCATAGAGGTATTAGCCTGATGTAACACCCGACTTATTAACCAAAAACACCCCAAAAAATTTTTTGTTTTTCATATCAAATATTTTACAAATAGAACACAAGTAGGGGTATTAGTTAATACAATACGAGTACAAGTGTATCACGAAGTACAATATATAATATTATACATCTTTAAGCCGGGCTGTCACTTCAAGATCCTAAGTCCTCAGTCACGGACTTTATCTTTTCCCTTCGCGGGATCACGCTCACCTGCAGGGACATATCACATAAACTGTGAGCTATAAAGCCCAGTGAGTAACCAAATCAAAATACTACATGTATAAGAATAAAATTCTCTATACAAAGTCAAATACGTAATTTAAAACAATACAAAATCAAACATGGCTCACGGAAAAATCCCGCTGTTGCCTAGACTCACGGCTGGTTCCGGTATTGTCTATATTAGTTTAAATGTGGCTCACGGGTTAGCCCGCTGTTGCCTAGACTCACGGCTGGTCCCGGTATTGTCTATATTAGTTTTTTTTTTATTGACTCACGGCTGGTCCCGGTATTGTCATTTCCTTTTATTGACTCACGGCTGGTCCCGGTCTTGTCAATAAAGGTTTGACTCACAGCTCCGTTCTTGTCTATTAAAGACTCACGGCTTATCTGGTATTGTCATATCAAATCAATTATCTATCATTTTTCGTCCCCAAAACTATTTTCAATACGCAGCTGCTCAACAATCGTGTATCACATCAAATACGAGTGAGATTACTCACCTGAAGGTTTACTACAGCTAGCGTTCGTTGTCCCTTGCCTTGAAATAAAATCCGTAGGATTTTGTCCCGTACCTATAATTCCATTTATTTCCACAATGATTATAGGTTAATAACCATTCCAATTAACTCTAATACACTAGAGTTCAATAAAACATTGTTATAAACAATGCCTAGTTAATAAACTATCCGTTTACTAACTTTATGTGAATTTTACTATTCACCGGGACATTCGGATCGGTCTACAGTGCCCCCGAGGGGTCGGAAACTCAATCTAAAAATTTTCCCAAACTTTTCAGACCATAACGGTCCTATGTTTCAAATTTGGGCTTAATCGGACAAGTAACGCAAAAGTTAGCGTTTCAAAGTTTCTGTCTGGCCACTGCATTGGAGGCGCACTGCGCCAGGAATCAGGCGCACTGCGCCTGGGCGCACCCCGCCCTGATCCTGGGCGCACTGCGCCCTGCTCCTGGGCAGAGCTCCTGGACAGTCGCGATTTTAGCACTGTAGCTTGCAGATTTCATCCCTTAAGTCCTTGATTCCGTTTTTAGTTGTTTGGGGTTTGTTCCTAGGCTAAAACCTTACATTCTAACAAGGTTTTTAACCCCCATAACATCCTCAATCAATCACACAAGGAATTAGGGTTCTTATTTCTAACAACCCCAAATCATCAATTCTACCATTTATAGCATCCTACTTCCATTGGATTGAGTTAGGACTTTGTTATAAGGACTTAATGGAAGTATATAACCATTTTAACCCCATGATCATGGCTGTAATTCCAGTTTGCAAGTTCTACTCAACTCAACAAGAAGAGCAATCAAGAACATGAAGAAACTTACCTCAATTTCTTCCAATTATACCCTTTGAATGCCAAGAACCAATTTGCAAGCTTCAAGCCTTCAAGAAACCTTCCAAATTTCTGCAGAATTTCAGCTCCCGTAACTCCAAAATTCTGCACACAAGTCTTGCCTAAATACTTCTAGAAATTGCACTTTGGTCCTTTAAATTGCAAAATTCCAAGTTTTGCCACAAATAACACAATTTATGACAAATAACCAACTTTTATAACATTTTAAGTCCAAGACCTAAAATATTATTACATAACAAGTCCTTTTCTGTCCAAATGACCAAATTACCCTTTTGGGGTAAAATGACCATTTTGCCCTTTTTATTATAATTATATAATAAATACATTTTGGCGTTACAAATTCTCCCCTCCTTTAAGAGATTTCGTCCCCGAAATCATACAAAAAGTTGAGGATATTTCTCCCTCATCTCACTTTCGGTTTCCCACGTCATGTCGGAACCTTTGTGATGACGCCAAAGTACTTTCACCATGCTGATCTTCTTGTTTCTAAGCTGTCTTATCTTGCGGTCTAGCACCCGCTCGGGTTGTTCCGGGTATCTCAACTTGTCATCCACTTCAATGTCGGCAAGTGGTACTTGTTGAGACTTATCAAATAACGTCTTCCTCAAATGGGACACATGGAATACATCATGTATACCATGAAGTTCATCAGGTAAATCCAATCTATACGCCACGGCTCCAACTCGTTGGGATATACGAAAAGGTCCTATGAAACGAGGACTCAACTTTCCTTTCTTCCCAAAACGAATTAGGCCTTTCCAAGGGGATACTTTGAGCATAACCATATCTCCCACTTGGAATTTTATCGGTTTCACCCGTCTGTCTGCGTACTGCTTCTGTCTATTCTGAGCTACCTTCAAGTTTTCACGTATCAGTTTGATCTTTTCTTCAGTCTGGGCAACAATTTCGGGTCCAGCCAACGGCTTTTCCCCAACTTCAGTCCAGCAGGTCGGAGTACGGCACGGTGCTCCATACAAGGCTTCATACGGGGCCATCTGAATGCTGGAATGATAGCTGTTATTGTACGCGAATTCCACTAGAGGCAAATGATCTTCCCAGCTTCCACCGAAGTCAATGACACAAGTCCTCAACATATCTTCCAAAGTTTGGATCGTTCTTTCACTTTGGCCATCGGTCTGTGGATGATACGCGGTACTCATAAGTACTTTTGTACCCAATTGTTCTTGAAAACTCTGCCAAAAATGGGAAGTAAATCTGCTATCTCTGTCCGACACAATCGATGCTGGTACTCCATGCCGACAAAATACTTCATCAATGTAGATTTTTGCCAGTTGATCTACTCTGTACTTTTCCTTATATGGTATAAATTGTGCCGATTTGGTCAATCGATCCACAATCACCCATATAGAATCATAACCTCGCGGCGTCCGCGGCAACTTTGTCACAAAATCCATAGTAATATGGTCCCATTTCTTCTCTGGAATCGGCAATGGCTGTATTTCTCCATACGGTTTCTGATGGTTTGACTTAACTTGCAAACAAGTCAAACATTCTTCCACAAATCTTCCAACGTCCCTCTTCATTCCAGGCCACCAATACATCGGTTTTAACGTCCGATACATCTTAGTACTGCCCGGATGAACTGCATATCTGCTAAAATGAGCATCTTCCAGGAGTAATTTCCGCACCTCTCCCTGCTTTGGGACCCACACACGTCCTCTGAATGTCTTCAATTTCTGAGCATTTTCTTCCAGATGCTTCAAGTATCCAACCATTCTTTCGCTTTTTACATTCTCCGGCTTACACGCTTCCTCTTGGGCCAAACGAATCAATCCTGGTAACCGGCTCACTACACCCATACACGCGGATGTAACTTTCAGAGGAGTTTCTTTTCGGCTTAGAGCATCTGCCACCACATTCGCCTTACCAGGGTGGTACTGAATTTCACAATCAAAGTCTTTCAACAGGTCCATCCACCTTTGCTGTCTCATGCTAAGCTCTTTCTGATCAAAGAGATACTTTAGGCTCTTGTGATCCGTGTAAATAACAAATTTTACACCGTATAAATAATGCCTCCACAGCTTCAATGCTAAGATCACCGCAGCCAATTCCAGATCATGGACTGGATATTTCTTCTCAGCATCTTTCAATTGGCGGGACGCATAAGCTATGACCCGACCTTTCTGCATCAGAACACAACCAAGACCAATTCTAGAAGCATCGCTGTAGATCACATACTCTTCTCCGCTTTGAGGTAGTACTAACACTGGCGCTTCACATAAAGCTTGTTTCAGTTTCTGGAATGCTTCCTGCTGTTCTTTAGCCCAAGTAAATTTTTCACCTTTCTTAGTCAACTTGGTCAACGGAACAGCTATTGAGGAAAAGTTCTCAACAAATCTTCTGTAATAGCCTGCCAAACCAAGAAAACTTCTTACTTCAGTGGGACTTCTAGGCGGTTCCCATTTCATCACGGCTTCAATCTTTGCTGGATCTACTTTCACCCCTTCAGCATTAATTACATGGCCAAGGAATTGGACTTCCCTTAACCAGAATTCACATTTTGAGAATTTAGCATACAGCTTTTCTCGGCGAAGCAACTCCAATACTTGTCGTAGGTGCACTTCATGTTCGGTTTGACTTCTTGAATACACCAAGATGTCATCTATAAACACTATCACCGAGGTATCAAGGAACGGTCGGCACACCCGGTTCATAAGATCCATGAATACAGCTGGAGCATTGGTTAACCCAAAAGGCATCACCAAAAACTCATAATGACCGTATCTCGTTCGGAATGCCGTCTTCGGAATGTCTGACTCCCTTATCTTCAACTGGTGATATCCTGACCTCAGATCAATCTTAGAAAAGTAGGACGCGCCTTGTAGCTGGTCAAACAAGTCATCAATCCTGGGTAGCGGGTACTTGTTCTTTACTGTGATCTTGTTTAGTTCCCGATAGTCAATACACATTCGCATTGACCCATCCTTCTTCTTGACAAACAAAATAGGGGCTCCCCAAGGCGATGTACTCGGTCTAATAAAACCCCTGTCTAACAATTCTTCCAGTTGCTTCCGCAGTTCCACCATCTCTGAAGGTGCTAAACGGTATGGAGCTCGAGCAACAGGAGCAGCTCCCGGAATTAGTTCAATCGTGAACTCAACCTGTCGATCTGGTGGCAACCCTGGAAGTTCGTCTGGGAACACATCTGGGAACTCGTTTACCACGTTCACATTCGCTACCCCCACTTTAATCGGTTGAGCCACCGACACATAAGCCAAGTAAGACATCCCTCCTTTACTGATACAGCTTCGGGCTTGAGCAAAAGAGATAACTGGCATTCGTAACCGAGGTCGTTCACCTTGAATTTTCATCCATTCCCCTTCCGGTGATAACACTGTAATACTTTTATTTCTGCAATCCACGTTAGCATAATTCGTTGCTAACCAATCCATTCCCACAATTACACCAAATTCGTTGGTAGTCATCGGCTTCAAATCTATAGGGAAAACGGTCCCGTAGATTTTAAGCTGACAACCTTCCACCTGTTCAGAAACCCAGACATATCGGCCGTCCGCTATAGCTACTTCTAGACTTTCATCCATCGGGGTTAAAGGTACATTCAGGCGTGGCAATAAAGATTCCGATACAAAACAGTGGGTGGCTCCCGGATCAAAGATAACATATACAGGTATAGTATTGAGTGTGAAAATACCTGTCACCACATCGGTCTTCTCACGGGCTTCTTCTACAGTCATCTGGAATGCTCGTGAGGCCACTGGTCGTCCCCTGTTCTTCGGCTCTTCTTTCTTTCCCACTTGATCATCCCTGGGCCTTTCGCTGTATACACCAGATTTCAGTTGGGGACAATTTAGGCGAATATGATCCGTAGCCCCGCATTGGAAACACCTACGGTCCGCCCGACACTCCCGTATAGAATGACCCGTTTTTCCACAATTCCGGCAGCTAACTGGTCCAGTATCACTGCGACAACTGCCTGTGTGCCTTTTTCGGCATTTATCGCACCACTTTCCTTCGTCTCTCTGACTTTTTCCCTTAGACCCGGATTGCTGTGACTTCTTCTGAGGCGTCCAACCTTGGTCTTCCGCCTTTCGTTTAGTTTCCAAGACTTTCTTTTCATCTTCCTGCCGCTTCAATTCTGTTTCTCTTTCTGTGGCGCGATCCACCACTTGTCGGAAGTTAGTTAATTTCAACGGTTGCACAACTTCTCTAATTCGGGTTGTCAGTCCCCGAACATACTTGTCAATCTTCCTCTTTTCAGTGTAAATGTGGTGCTCAGCAAACCTAGCTTTCTCCAGAAAGCTAAGTGTATATTCCTGGACAGATCGGGAACCTTGTTCCAGGTGTAGGAATTCATCCTCCAACTTTTGAACAGCCACTTCTGAGCAGTATTCTTCATTAAATTTTATCTTGAATTGTTCCCAAGGTATCGATTGGGATGAATCAAGATCCAGTGATTTGTAATAGGTTTGCCACCAATGTAGCGCACCGCTTGTAAGTTGATTAGTGGAAAATTCCACTTTATCTTCTTCCGCACACTTGCTCACCCGGAAGACCTTCTCCATATGCATGATCCATTCCATGGCTTTGACTGGATCATCCGTCCCCGAAAATTCCTTTGGTTTACAACCAAGGAAGGATTTGTAAGTACACCCAATTTTCTTAGTAGAGGCTTCTCCACCCTGTGTTTCTTTCACTGCCCGGGCACGGCTTTCACCCTGGCTTTCGTTTTCTGGCTGTCTATCATGGACACTCTTTGCAGCCTCTTCAGTAGGATCAGGATGTACACTCGGATTGGGGTTGTCACTCGGGTTAGGATTGTTCGACAATGCTGGCAGCATTTGTCTAACCACTTCTTCTACTATGGCCCGAATATCCGGTGGATTTTGCCCTATCGGTTCCCTTGCTGGTGCCCTTCGCCTGGCAGAACCGCGTGAACGGGCTGGTCCACTTCTTGCTGGTCCACTTCGTGCACTTCCACCACGTGAATTTGCACCAGTGGGGTTACTTCGTGTATTCCTCATACTTCAAAATTTTAGCAACCCATTAGATTACATATATAACAACAATCTTATATATGTCTAACAGTTCGTTTATGTGTGTTTCTCTCAGGTTTAAGTCCAGGGATCTAATCTAAGACACCTAGTTCACTTAAACCACGGCTCTGATACCAACTTGTAACACCCGACTTATTAACCAAAAACACCCCAAAAATTTTTTTGTTTTTCATATCAAATATTTTACAAATAGAACACAAGTAGGGGTATTAGTTAATACAATACGAGTACAAGTGTATCACGAAGTACAATATATAATATTATACATCTTTAAGCCGGGCTGTCACTTCAAGATCCTAAGTCCTCAGTCACGGACTTTATCTTTTCCCTTCGCGGGATCACGCTCACCTGCAGGGACATATCACATAAACTGTGAGCTATAAAGCCCAGTGAGTAACCAAATCAAAATACTACATGTATAAGAATAAAATTCTCTATACAAAGTCAAATACGTAATTTAAAACAATACAAAATCAAACATGGCTCACGGAAAAATCCCGCTGTTGCCTAGACTCACGGCTGGTTCCGGTATTGTCTATATTAGTTTAAATGTGGCTCACGGGTTAGCCCGCTGTTGCCTAGACTCACGGCTGGTCCCGGTATTGTCTATATTAGTTTTTTTTTTATTGACTCACGGCTGGTCCCGGTATTGTCATTTCCTTTTATTGACTCACGGCTGGTCCCGGTCTTGTCAATAAAGGTTTGACTCACAGCTCCGTTCTTGTCTATTAAAGACTCACGGCTTATCTGGTATTGTCATATCAAATCAATTATCTATCATTTTTCGTCCCCAAAACTATTTTCAATACGCAGCTGCTCAACAATCGTGTATCACATCAAATACGAGTGAGATTACTCACCTGAAGGTTTACTACAGCTAGCGTTCGTTGTCCCTTGCCTTGAAATAAAATCCGTAGGATTTTGTCCCGTACCTATAATTCCATTTATTTCCACAATGATTATAGGTTAATAACCATTCCAATTAACTCTAATACACTAGAGTTCAATAAAACATTGTTATAAACAATGCCTAGTTAATAAACTATCCGTTTACTAACTTTATGTGAATTTTACTATTCACCGGGACATTCGGATCGGTCTACAGTGCCCCCGAGGGGTCGGAAACTCAATCTAAAAATTTTCCCAAACTTTTCAGACCATAACGGTCCTATGTTTCAAATTTGGGCTTAATCGGACAAGTAACGCAAAAGTTAGCGTTTCAAAGTTTCTGTCTGGCCACTGCATTGGAGGCGCACTGCGCCAGGAATCAGGCGCACTGCGCCTGGGCGCACCCCGCCCTGATCCTGGGCGCACTGCGCCCTGCTCCTGGGCAGAGCTCCTGGACAGTCGCGATTTTAGCACTGTAGCTTGCAGATTTCATCCCTTAAGTCCTTGATTCCGTTTTTAGTTGTTTGGGGTTTGTTCCTAGGCTAAAACCTTACATTCTAACAAGGTTTTTAACCCCCATAACATCCTCAATCAATCACACAAGGAATTAGGGTTCTTATTTCTAACAACCCCAAATCATCAATTCTACCATTTATAGCATCCTACTTCCATTGGATTGAGTTAGGACTTTGTTATAAGGACTTAATGGAAGTATATAACCATTTTAACCCCATGATCATGGCTGTAATTCCAGTTTGCAAGTTCTACTCAACTCAACAAGAAGAGCAATCAAGAACATGAAGAAACTTACCTCAATTTCTTCCAATTATACCCTTTGAATGCCAAGAACCAATTTGCAAGCTTCAAGCCTTCAAGAAACCTTCCAAATTTCTGCAGAATTTCAGCTCCCGTAACTCCAAAATTATGCACACAAGTCTTGCCTAAATACTTCTAGAAATTGCACTTTGGTCCTTTAAATTGCAAAATTCCAAGTTTTGCCACAAATAACACAATTTATGACAAATAACCAACTTTTATAACATTTTAAGTCCAAGACCTAAAATATTATTACATAACAAGTCCTTTTCTGTCCAAATGACCAAATTACCCTTTTGGGGTAAAATGACCATTTTGCCCTTTTTATTATAATTATATAATAAATACATTTTGGCGTTACACCTGAGAATTTGAAGAAGACGAAGATGAAGTATTGCTTGAATTGAACATTTGTATTAGATGATTATACTGCTCTTATGTGATGCCGTAATCAGGTTTAACTGTAACAGTTTGGACTGAAGATTTTGGCTATTCTTTCTTTTACTTTGTGAATTTGAAAGTAGAAGGAAATCCGATCAATCGATAACATTATGCCTTTAGGTGACCAGGCTTCTTGCAATGATTCCAAACTAATTGTTTCTTTTGAGATGTATTATCGACAGAAGCATGCATAACAATGGAGTCAGAAATGCTACTAAAATTGTTATTTACCCCCTTTTGTTCTTCTTCCTTGATTATCAGTGAATAAGCAGTCAAAATGGAAGGTAGCAGCTTCATCATGAGGATCTGTCCTCTGAGAACTTGGTAACTGTCATTCAATCCCATAAGGAGTTGAATCAAATGTTGTTCTTCAAGGAATTTTCGAATTTCAGTAGCAGTATTGTATGAACAAGCTGGAAAATTTTGAATGTTACGAAGTTCATCCCAAATTTTTGTAAGTTTGGTGAAGTAGGATGAGAAATCTTCATATCCTTGAGAAATAGAGAACAATTGTTGTTGGATTTGATAATGGATAGCACTGCTTGATTGTTCATATCGCTGATTAAGTTCGGACCAAATTTCCGATGTGGTTTGAAGAAATAGTACACTATCAGCTATGTTCTTTGAAAGTGAATTGAGGATCCAACTGATTACCATCGAATTTACACGATACTAGCTAGGATAATGAAGAGATATAGAAACAAGCTTGACGATAGTTCCATCCACAAATCCTAGTTTGTTCTTCGCAGATAAGGATATTGTCATCGATTCGTTTCCACAAAGTGAATCCAATGCCATTGAAGACATTAGTGACAAGAACAGAGTTAGGGTTATCATAAGAACCTATGAAGTATGGACTTGAATTGTCCAAAACAGATGTTGAATTTTGCAAATCTGAAGCACTCATCTCGAAGAATGAAGAATAAGAGAACTTGAACGATAAGAAAATGGATCAAGCTTGCTCTGATACCATGTAAAACTTCATGCAAATGAAGTTTGAATTGGTGAAGAAAAGAGTTGTGGAAAAACTTCCATTTTCATTGATTGAGAGAAAATGAAACTAGTTACAGTACTTAAAACCAGAAAAACTATACTTCAATCTATAACAGAAAAGTAACTACCAAGCTAACTAACTTTTTACATTAAATTATTAATATACCCTCAGGTAGTTATGTCTATTAATACGGTTAACTCTAACAAATCATGCTCTTGTATTCCATTTTGGCATAACATACTTGTACTTGACCAACTTCCAACGTCTCTAGTTTAACTCAGCCTAAAAATCAAGTTAGCATACTTCTTTCATGCTTTGACATATACATTGAACTATTTCACTAATTCAACTTAACCTTAACATATATTAAGTATTAATGCTTACATATTCAACTTTACCAATTAAATCCTTATAATGAAGATTTAGCTTCACCTAATAAATCCTCATAATAACGAGATCAAATGGTTCCATGGCAGTTTTTGTTGAGGAACCAGACCACTAGACACCACCATAGTTGCCAACAGCCACCACTAGCAACCCCATCGCCTCCAGCAACGACAGTTTTAACGGTCGCCAATAATAACGAGCTACTGCCTTCTCCCATTTCTCTTATATCTCTCGTGATTCCACACACAAATAGCAAACATACATACGTAATTGATTCAGTTTTTTTGATTTCCCCTTCTATCTCTCTCTACATCTCTTTTTGTCTCGCTTAAATCCAAGACCACATGCTTATTCTTGTGGTTTTTCTTCTCTCGATCGAAGGTGCAAGAACCAAGTAGAAAATTCAATTTTGAATTGGTCAAAATAATTGAATTACTATAATGCCCTTCCTTATGTCCTTTATATAATTCTCATTCTTTCCACATTTTCTTTTAATTTAAATTCTGAAAATTTTAGGAAAATACTCATAATTTGTAGTTTCTGTTTCTTTTATTTTTAAAAACTGAAAAATACCCTTTTAAATATATAAGTGTATTTAATTTATTTCCCATTTATTGCATAATAAAACATTTTTAGGGTCTTACAACCCCCTCCCTTTAAAAGATTTCATCATTTGAATCTTATGAGATATGTCATGTGTAACCATATTTATCTTTTTATGGTTATCATATTAGGCATGCACGCCTTCGTATCCAGTTGTATGTGACCATTGCTATTCCCACATAATTTTTGTTACATAAATCTTACCTCAAAAGTTTATTTTGTATTTTATATCTTACTACATCAACATTTTCTATAATTTCACTAGTTAAAGTCAACAGCCACACATTTGGCTTAATGTTTTTATTCAAACACTAGTCAGATATCCAATTAACTCTTACCAATTTATACTTAACTCTCTCAACATGTAATCTTCGTAATTTCATTTGTCACAAGCTGTAACACCCGGCTTTTAAAACAAAAACACCCCTGAAAATTTTTCATTTAAAACAAAGGTTTCAATCCGTAAAACCATAACAAAAGGGGTATATTTTACTAAAAACGGGTACAAGTGTATCAAGGAGAGTATAAAATACCATAATCTCCTTTGAAGCCGGGCTGCTACTAATAGCATCTATAAGTCCCACTTCTTTAGTCACGGACTCTATCTTTTCCCTTATCAGGATCATGCTAACCTGCAGGGACATTTAACAAATAACATGAGCTATAAAGCTCAGTGAGTAATCATATCTGCAAATAACATGTATAAGAATACATTCATATATAATATTTCCTATATATGATAAATCTCTATTAAGTCATCTTTTCAATGCTAAGTCCCATTTTATAGCCCCTTCCGGCTAACCGTATATATGTTTGGACATCGGATCCTAACTCCTAGCCTTACTGGCTGACCATATATCTCTTAGGATTTCACATCCTATCTCATAGCCTTACAGGCTGAACCATAATAACATATGATTATCAAATCATGTCAGTTATCTGAACATTTAATCATATCTAACCTGTTATTTGAACATCAAATCAAATCAAATCTGTTAGCCACCAAAAGCCATATGTGTACAAGAGAAAATAAACACATAAATTCTCAATTACCATTTCTGTCCCATATTTCTTAGTCAAAATTGACTGCACCATAATTCCTGGCCAAATAAGCCGCACCAAACAGTTTCAACATTTATATCATAGCCCTAAGGCCTCACCATTTCCATATAACAATATCATAGCCATATAGGCCGCACCAGTTGGATATAACATCCAATATCATAGTCATTTATGGCTCACGAGTTTGCCCCGCTTTTGCCTAGACTCACGGCTCCGTTTTTGTCATTTCATTGACTCACGGCTTACCTGGTATTGTCTTTTTTTATTGACTCACAGCTCCGTTCTTGTCTTTCACAGACTCACGGCTTATCTGGTATTGTCGTATTAATGACTCACAGCTCCGTTCTTGTCTATCGCAGACTCACGGCTTATCTGGTATTGTCTTTCCAATGCATCTGTAAACTGTCAAATTTCGTCCCCCAAATCTGTTTCAATCTGTAACAGTCCAATCAATACATATCATATATGATATAAGTGAGATTACTCATCTGGATACTTGCTGCATTTAATTCCGGTTGTTTCTTGCCTTTGCATACACCACAACCATTTGTCCCATACCTATATATTCATTTATATACCAAATGATCATAGGTTAATCACCATTTCAGTTGACTCTAATACATAAGAGTCCAATATAATAAAATTGGGGATCATTTCTAGATGATAACTTTCACTTACCATCTTTTTACTAAGGGAGAATTTCGTATATGCCCTAAATAAACAACTAAATATCATATTTGTCCTACATAATATCTAAATATCGAATATATCCTAAATAAACTTCCAAAATATCATATTTACCCAAATCATATTTTTTTTAACATTTTTATATATTTTTATAATCAGTTTTTATTATTTAAATTCATTTTAATTAAAAAGAAGAAATTAGATTGACCAAAATGCGCTTTCTTCAAAATTGCATTAAAGTTGACGTTGTATTCTTACCCATGTTGGTTAACGCAGGTGAAAATGGACCGGAAAGTGATTGTCTTGAAGATTTAGCCGCAGCATGCGTTGCAGACCCCTAATTCCGGTAACAACTGACAAAGAATTATTAGCTATCCAAAAACCTCATGCATATCGCCTCCCAAGTTGTTCCTGCTTAGATCCAAGAACCGGATTTTTCAAACCAAGTAAAGCCTCCAAAAACTCACGGCAAGCATGTTGTTGCATAAGAAAATTTGTCAAAGCTTTGGAATCAACCCATGCGCTCATGGAATATTCCCAAAAGAAAAAGTTTCCCATCTGAGAAATTTCCACCGACAACCCACCTAATAAATTGTTGCAACTCAATTCTAGGTTTCAAAGACTCTGCAACCGGAGTATTCCAAATGGCGTCAAGCCGTCGGTGTATTTAATTAAAATGAATTTAAATAACAAAAACTGATTATAAAAATATATTAAAATGTTAAAAAATATGATTTGGGCAAATATAATATTTTGGAAGTTTATATAGGATATATTTGATATTTAAATATTAAGTAGGACAAATATGATATTTAGTTGTTTATTTAGGGCATATATGAAATTCTCTCTTTTACTAATTATAAATTTTTCCCGAAATACTCGTATTTTACTACAGTACCTTCGGAAGGTCGTATACGTATTCCGACAATTTTCCACGAAGTTTCATACCATATTAGACCTATGTTCAAAATTTGAGGTCAAATGGACAAGTCTAGCTCCAAGTCCCAAAATTGGACCAAACCATAACAGAAGGCAGGAGAAACTTGTTCAATATCATTCTGTCACGACTTCGCGTCGCGACCTACAGGGTGGTCGTGTCGCGACTGCTGAACAGCAGACCAGAACTCCAGATTTTTATGCTACAAAATTCCATTTTTTCATATTCAGTGCTTAATACTCTGCTTAATTGGTAGGGGTTTGTTCCAAGATCAAAACCCTTCATTTACTTCAAGTTTTAAATAATGGAAATGGTAATTCCAATCCATTTCCAAAAATTCTCGTTTTCACAATTTTGGTCCAAAATCGAAATTGTTCAAAATTAATCACTTCTACTGATTATTCTCATCTCTAGAAACATTTGGAACTCATTAAAACCCATTAGAATCCACTGAATCATATAAACTTGTATTCTAGGGTACTTGAGCAAAGTTCCAAATTTTCACTAATGGCAACATACTTTCTATTTGGTATGTGTTCTTACCACATAAACAAGTTTGCTACTTATAATCATACCAAAACCACTTGGATTATATCTAGAATTCAGTTTCCAGTTCATCCCACGAAAACCCACCAAGAACACCTTCATGAACTTGGTTAAAAGTCAAATTTACTAACCTCAATTGCTTGAATCTTCCAATTCCAAGCTATGTCTATGATTTCTTGCTTCAATCATCAAAGATTTCCAGAAACCATCTTCAAGAAAAACCTCTCGTAGCTTCTAAAACGTTCAGCTACATATAGGAGAGTCAACTCCCTATTTATACCTCATGAGTTTACAAATTTAGTCCCTAAGTTCCATTTCTTGAACTTTTGGCACTTTTCTCACATTTTATCACATAAAACTCTCATTTCTTATGTTTTTACCACAAGTAAACAATATTTTTACATAATTGGTCCTTCACTTGGTCAAATGACCAAATTACCCTTTTATGGTAAAATGACCAATTTACCCCTTTTTACTAGAATTAACTTTCAAATACTTTTCACAAGTATTTGGTGTTACAAATTCTCCCCTCCTTCAAAAGGTTCCGTCCTCGGAACCAAACAAAGAGTTGGGGGTATTTCTATCTCATTACTATTTCGGTCTCCCATAACATATGGAAACTCTATGGTATTGCCAAAGTACTTTTACCATACTTGTCTTCTTATTTCATAGCTATCTTGTTTTCCATCTAACACTCCTCCGGTTGTCTCGGGTATCGTAACTCCTTATCTACCTCCATTTCGTCATGAGGTATTATTTAGAATTCATCAACCAATGTCTCCAACAATGAAACTCATGGAAAACATTATAACTATCTTGAGGTTCATCAAGATACCTCAATTAGTACACCACAATTCTTACTCTTTGGGATGTACTGAAAGGTCCAATGAACAAAGACTCTGCTTTGCTTTTTTGTCCCAAAACAATTTTTTTAGTCTTTCCAAAAGAATTACTTTGAGTACCACCATCTTTCCTCACTTGAAATTTCAACGGTTTTTTACTCAGTGATCCACATATCACTTTTGCTAATTATTAGCCGTTTTCAGATTTGCTCGTATCCTTCTAATCTTCTCTTCAGTTTGTACAACAATCTAGGATCTAGCCAAAGGCTTTTCCACATCTTCAATCCATCAAATCGAAGTAGGACACGGTATTCCATACAATACTCCACGCGAGCCATCAGAATACTAGTATGCAAGTTGTTATTTCTTACAAATTCTACCGAAGATAGACGATCTTCTCATCTTCCACCAGGGTCTGTTATGCAAATTTCCAGCATATCTTCTAGAGTCTGCATCATTATCTCACTTCGTCCATCAATATACAGTACCTTTAAAATAATTATTCCTGGTAACTATACCAAAACCAAGGAATAAATATATTATTTTGACCCCATACAATCAACACCGGTAGCTTATGTTGGCAACTTACTTTATCTACATAACTTTTCGTTACTTTTCGATCTTCATTTGCTCACTGGTCGGTATAAATTTGCACTGGTTTCATCAACTGGTTAGCAATTACCCATATGGTGTCATACCCATGCGGTACTTGCGGAGACTTTATTACAAAGTCTATAATAATATCGTCCCATTTCTTCCCTGGGACCCACAACGGCTAAATTTCTCCGGATGCTTTCGATGATTTGACTTTACCTGCAACATGTCAAACACCTTTTTCACATACTTTTCAATATCTTTCTTCACTCCCGGCCACCAATGCATAGGTTTTATCATCCTATACAGTCTGGTATTTCCTGGTCTACTGCATATCCTCTATAATATGCATCTTTTAAGAATTATCTAACCATTTATTCACTTTTCAGGTTTTCCAAACTTGCACGCTTCTTTTTGTGCTACCTGAATCAACTCAGGTAATCAATTCGCCACACTCACGCATGTGATTGTATCTTTCAAAAGACACTCTTTTCAACCCAAGGCATCTATAACCACATTTGCTTTACCGAGAGGGTACAAGATTTCACAACTGAAATCTTTAAGTAACCCATCTATCTTTGCTATCTCATATTCAGCTTCTTTTTAATCAATTAAGTACTTCAAACTTTTATAATCCGTATAAACAGTAAGCTTTACACCACATCAGTAGTGTCTTCAAAGCTTCAATGCCTAAATCATAATTGCTACTGCAATGTTATGTACCCAAAGTTAACTCTGGATGCATTTCTGTAAAATAAATTATCTTCTCCGCTTAGCGATAATGCTAACACCGGAGCTTCACACAAGGTTTATTTCAACCTTTGAAAAGATACTTGTGGTCTTTCTACCCACTCAAACTTTTCACTTTTCTTGGTCAACTTTAGTCAATGGAACAGCAATCAAGGAGCAGTTTTCTACAACTCTCCTATAGTAAGCTGCCGATTTAAGGAAACTACAATTTTAGTCGGATTCCCCAGGCGGTTCCCGTTTTATCACAGCATCGTTTCCACTAGATCAACTTTAACATCTTTGGCACTGTTAACATGCCCAAAGAATTGAAACTTCTTCTAGCCAAATTTCATACTTGGAAAACTTCGCATATCACTTTACTCAGCGAAGTAACTCCAATATCTGGTACAAATGTACATCATATTCAGTTTGGTTTCGAGAATATCAAATTCTCGGTAGTCAATGCACATACACATCAACTTGTCTTTCTTCTTTTCAAACACGACAGGGCTCCACATGATGACACATTCGGTCCTATGGGATCCCCATACAAATTTTTTTTTTCTAATTGCTTTCTCAAATCTGCCCTCTCTACAGGTGCTAATCGGTACAGAGCCTAAATAACAGTAACGACTCCCAAAACTAGTTTAATCATAAACTCTTCTCATCAATCTGGCGGTAATTCTGGAAGTTCCTTCGGAAGAAACATCCGATAATTCATTTAGAGTTTTACACTTCTATCGCCACTTTATTTAACTTGGCCAATACTGCATATGCCAACTGAAACATCCTTCCTTTACTAACCTTTCTCCAAGTTTAAGCAAAGGAAAATAACCTGTATTATCAACAACGATCATTTACCGTAGATTTTCATTCATTTCATTTCTGATTTTTGAACCATAATGTTCTTATTTCTACATTAATGTTAGCATCATTCATTGCTAACCAATTCATACACACAATTACTTCAGATTCATTGGTAGTCATCGGCTATAGATTTTTAGGGAAAAATGGTCCCGTAAATCCTAGGCAGACTACCTTCCAGGTGTTCAATATCTCGAACATATTTGCTATCTGCTATAGCTACTTCCAAAATTTCATCCATATCATTGATGAAATATTTAGACAAGACATCAAAGTCACCGATCCAAAGCATAGCTTCATGGATCAAATATAACATACACGAGGTTTATATTCAAAACAATCATATATAAGACCATATCAGTCTACTCACGAGCTTCTTCCACAGTTTGCTGAAATGCTCATCGTACCACTGGTCCTTTTCGACCGTTCGTTTCTTCTTTCTTTCCTCCCCGTTCTTTCCTGGGTTTATCACCCATTACTCCACATTTAGGATGTGAACATTTCGTAGGAAAGTGATCTATAGCTCCGCGCTGGAAACACTTCCGTTCCATTCAACAGGCTCGAGCAATATGCTCCTGTTTTCTACGATTTCAACAATTCAGCAGTAAAGTCTCAACTCTAAAATTTTTTTGAGTGCTTTTCCTGCACTTCTTACACCGCATCACCTTTTTCGTTTTGGTCCCTTCCCTTTTAGGTTAGACCTAAATCGCGTTAACTTCTTCTGAAGCGTCCACTAACATTTTTCTGTTTTTCTAGTAGTCTCAACTACTTTTCTCTCACCTTGAATATCAGTCAGGGTGAGCAGCCAATTTCTTTTTCTGACCACGTCAGCTACTATTGATTGTCATGTGGATTTTATACTACTTGTCTCTTTGCCCCTCGTTCAATGGAGCCTTGAGAAAGGGCTGGTCCACCTCTTAAATCTCCACGCCTTAAATTCCTCCCGGTAATATTCACTGCTCATACTTCTTATACGTCAGAAGTCAGCAACGGTTAGGTTATATATGTATAATAACAACTTATATACACCTAACTATATATCATGTCTACTATCTCAAGGTTTAAGTCCAGGGATCTACTCTATAGACACCTAGTTCACTTAAACCACGGCTCTGATACCAACTTGTAACACCCGGCTTTTAAAACAAAAACACCCCTGAAAATTTTTTATTTAAAACAAAGGTTTCAATGCGTAAAACCATAACAAAAGGGGTATATTTTATTAAAAATGGGTACAAGTGTATCAAGGAGAGTATAAAATACCATAATCTCCTTTGAAGCCGGGCTGCTACTAACAGCATCTATAAGTCCCACTTCTTTAGTCACGGACTCTATCTTTTCCCTTATCAGGATCATGCTAACCTGCAGGGACATTTAACAAATAACATGAGCTATAAAGCTCAGTGAGTAATCATATCTGCAAATAACATGTATAAGAATACATTCATATATAATTTCCTATATATGATAAATCTCTATTAACTCATCTTTTCAATGCTAAGTCCCATTTTATAGCCCCTTCCGGCTAACCGTATATATGTTTGGATATCGGATCCATAATAACATATGATTATCAAATCATGTCAGTTATCTGAACATTTAATCATATCTAAACTGTTATTTGAACATCAAATCAAATCAAATCTGTTAGCCACCAAAAGCCATATGTGTACAAGAGAAAATAAACACATAAATTCTCAATTACCATTTCTGTCCCATATGTCTTAGTCAAAATTGACTGCATCATAATTCCTGGCCAAATAAGCCGCACCAAAAAGTTTCAACATTTATACCATATCCCTAAGGCCGCACCATTTCCATATAACAATATCATAGCCATATAGGCCGCACCAGTTGGATATAATATCCAATATCATAGTCATTTATGGCTCACGAGTTTGCCCCGCTTTTGCCTAGACTCACGGCTCCGTTGTTGTCATTTCATTGACTCACGGCTTACCCGATATTGTCTTTTTTATTGACTCACAGCTCCGTTCTTGTCTTTCACAGACTCACGGCTTATCTGGTATTGTCGTATTAATGACTCACAGCTCCGTTCTTGTCTATCGCAGACTCACGGCTTATCTGGTATTGTCTTTCCAATGCATCTGTAAACTGTCAAATTTCGTCCCCCAAATCTGTTTCAATCTGTAACAGTCCAATCAATAAATATCATATATGATATAAGTGAGATTACTCACCTGGATACTTGCTGCATTTAATTCTGGTTGTTTCTTGCCTTTGCATACACCACAACCATTTGTCCCATACCTATATATTCATTTATATACCAAATGATCATAGGTTAATCACCATTTCAGTTGACTCTAATACATAAGAGTCTAATATAATAAAATTGGGGATCATTTCTAGATGATAACTTTCACTTACCATCTTTTTACTAGTTATAAATTTTTCCCGAAATACGCGTATTTTACTACAGTACCTTCAGGAGGTCGTATACGTATTCCGATAGTTTTCCACGAAGTTTCATACCGTATTAGACATATGTTCAAAATTTGAGGTCAAATGGACAAGTCTAGCACCAACTCCCAAAATTGGACCAAACCATAACAGAAGGCAGGAGAAACTTGTTCAATATCATTCTGTCACGACTTCGCGTCGCGACCTACAGGGTGGTCGCGTCGCGAGTGCTGAACAGCAGACCAGAACTCCAGATTTTTATGCTAAAAAATTCCATTTTCTCATATTCAGTGCTTAATACTCTGCTTAATTGGTAGGGGTTTGTTCCAAGATCAAAACCCTTCATTTACTTCAAGTTTTAAACAATGGAAATGGTAATTCCAATCCATTTCCAAAAATTCCCGTTTTCGCAATTTTGGTCCAAAATCGAAATTGTTCAAAATTAATCACTTCTACTGATTATTCTCATCACTAGAAACATTTGGAACTCATTAAAACCCATTAGAATCCACTGAATCATATAAACTTGTATTCTAGAGTTTTTGAGCAAAGTTCCAAATTTTCACTAATAGCAACATACTTTCTACTTGGTATGTGTTCTTACCACATAAACATGTTTGCTACTTATAATCATACCAAAACCACTTGGATTATATCTGGAATTCAGTTTCCAGTTCATCCCACGAAAACCCACCAAGAACACCTTCATGAACTTGGTTAAAAGTAAAATTTACTAACCTCAATTGCTTGAATCTTCCAATTCCAAGCTATATCTATGATTTCTTGCTTCAATCATCAAAGATTTCCAGAAACCATCTTCAAGAAAAACCTCCCGTAGCTTCTAAAACGTTCAGCTACACATAGGAGAGTCAACTCCCTATTTATACCTCATGAGTTTACAAATTTAGTCCCTAAGTTCCATTTCTTGAACTTTTGGCACTTTTCTAACATTTTATCACATAAAACTCTCATTTCTTATGTTTTTACCACAAGTAAACAATATTTTTACATAATTGGTCCTTCACTTGGTCAAATGACCAAATTACCCTTTTATGGTAAAATGACCAATTTACCCCTTTTTACTAGAATTAACTTTCAAATACTTTTCACAAGTATTTGGTGTTACACAAGCTTCTTCAAAGTTTCACATTCTACATTGGACCATCTTTCATGACATTTTCTAAGCCATTCATACTTTTAACACTTTCAACTTACAAAATATGTGCTAAATATAAGAGTACTTTATAGTTAAGGTTGAAGGGTTTTCTAGCAAACAATGAACTACAAAATTCCTAAGTTCACATGCAACCCTAAATAAGATCTATGTTTTCTTCTAATGAACATATAATAAAACCTAAAGGCCAACAATTAATTCTAAAGTATAAATCAGAAGAACCAACCTTTGATTCTTGATCAAGAATCTTAGCAGCACAAGTGTCCTGCCTCAAATGGTGTCACACCCAAGCAATGGAGGAGAGAAGACAGCAGAGTACCCATAGAGAGAGAGAGTTGGCGCAGAAAAGGAGGAGCCAGGAGGTTCCTTTTATAGCCTCCTAGGGTTACAGCTGAAACCCTAGAGGAGCCTCCTTAGTGGGCAAGCCTATTGACCACTTGGACCAGATCTCTTAAACCCTAATTAGGGTTTCGCCATCTATGAGGGAGCCTCCTCATTTGGCGCCACTTTTGGTCCCTGGCTTTTGGTTTGCCAGTTATTCAACTATTGAATAAATACAAACCAGTCCCTGCACTTTTAATTAATTAATTTAATCTCCAAATTAAATCCAATTAATTCTAGATTAAATTCTAATTAACTAATATAATTTCTAATTAATATATTAACACTTAAATATATTAACAAACTATTTATTTTATTTCTGTTGATTTATTAAACAATTAATAAATCAACATTTCTCTCTGCTGGCTTCTACATCAATCCTCCTGTTATGAGGGCAACCCAAATGGACTTTGCTTCTATTAACAAGATAAATACAAATATAAAGTCATGGCTTAGACACCTAATCCAACAAAGGTTGGGGTCTTACATAAAAAAATTTCTTCATCATTTAAAACATTGATATACAAATCTGACATTTCTTTTTCTTCTTCTACGAAATCATTCTCCTTGAAGAACGATATGCTTGTTTTCGCCAATATAGGTTAGCACATAACCCAACTATGTACTAATCGATAAACCATTTTCTCGTTAATGAGACCTTATTCTAGTGGTATTCATAGTTACCTCTCTTTACGATCTCAAAACTTCCCACTTAAACCTTTTCCAGTTGACCAACATGACACATATGGTTACTCTAAAAGGTAAAAGAATCACCTAACTTTTCAGAACATATTATATTAGATCATCCCTATTCTAACCTTGCCATATTAAGGATTTAGTATCATATGCAATCTCATTTTTACCACACATGAGACTTATAATACAACCACTCCTACTATTTAACATACTCAATCATTTAACAACCCTTGATACATCAAGTAAGGTTCTGTTGGCTTTGTTCAAAATCGTATTTGAAAACAAAAGAATATGGTAACAGAAGCAAAAACTTTTGAACAACATTAAACAAGTTTTACACCCTCCAAGGATCTATTTGCTTGAAAACATGCAAGACTAAATCAACCATATAGAGTTTCAAGAAATAACAACATTTGTAGTCAATATGAAACTCAAGATGGATGATGATGGCTAAAAGACAATAGTGGTTTCCTCTATAGATATCCACCACAAGATGCAACACCAAGAATGTTAGTTGTTCCTCTTGTAAAACCAACCTCTTGAGCTTGAAGACGCAAACCCAAATTTGGTCTTCAAGAGAGGGATGGAAGTATCAAGTTCTCTTGCTAACCACTTAGAGAGAAAACTAGTATGTGTGTGTGTGTGTTATTCTCGTCTAAGAGAGGAAAAATAGAGAGTAAGAGTGCAAGACTAAACTCTTTTTATTCCAGCTCACCTACAAATACTCCAAGCAAATCATGAGAATTGAAGAGAACAACCTCACATGCATTGAAGGATTTCTAGGGACAAAAAATGCACACTGGACCTCCCTTGGAGGTGGGTTCGATCGAGGATGAGGAGAGAGGAAGGAGAGAGTGTATCCCACTCTAAGTGGGTCCCACACTCGTTCTCTTATATTTTATAAAATTAAGCCCTTAATCTTTTATAAAACATAAACCCTTTTATAAACCTTTTGCATTTAATAAGATATAAACCTTTTATATAAATATAATTCATACCATAATAATTATATATATATATATATATATATATATATATATATATATATATATATGTGTGTGTGTGTGTGTGTGTGTGTGTCTTATTTAACTTATCATTATAATTAATAAAGATTCATATTAGATAATTTAACCTTTAAATGAGACAAATACCACACTTGAATTAATTCGTATCATATGAATTAAATTAAGATATAGTATTATTTTTATAAAATAATAAATACAAGAGTTATAAGAATTTAACATGAATCAAATTCACTAACTAAAACATCCAACTGGTGTCCACTTGTTATTGGTGTGTCCACTTGTTATTGGTGTGACCCTGTAGGATCATATGTTATTGACAATGTCTTTTTATAATGACGCTTGAACACTTAGTTACAACATGTACCACTACTTGTATTCTCACAACATAATACTTCACATATATCCTCTCCATCCATCCAAGAACACATTTTAAATAACAAAAATATCATGTAAAATGTTTGAGGTTGTATTATTTTAAACCTCTCATAAAAGGTCAACCACCATGTTTCCAACGGTTCTTCAAACTCATGGATTCTAATATGTTATGGCCACCATTATAACAGTGTTGCAGAAATTGGTCTAGTGGTCGATTAATTAGTGATTAATCGTTTGGCGGTCTGCAACCGATTATGATTAGGCCTAATCATGCTTGGTGGTTTGGTCAAATATCGGTTAAATACAGGCCTTAGTGGTCCTTGGCAGCCAATTAATCGACCTTGGAGGTCAATTGTTTTTATTTTTTTAGATTTTGTTTTCTAATTTTGGTCATATATCGGTCTAATTAATCAAAAAAACAGAAAAAAAATCATAATTAAAGAATGAATATACACAAATGTATCTAAGAATAAAATGAATCATACTTGCTATTTTGCTATATTCATTTATTTTAAATAAATTCCTTTATAATTTAGGGTCTTTGATTAATTCGATTAATCTCTTAACCCCACTCGACCTCCGAGCTACCGCCAAGCGATTTTTACAACCTTTATTGTAGGCATTATTATTATTATTTCTTTATTTCATGTATATATATATATATATATATATATATATATATATATATATATATATATATATATATATATATATATATATATATATATATATATATATATATACTAGTTGTAAGACCCGTGTATTACACGGGATGATATAAAAATATATAAATTATGAATATGTAAACATTTATATTTAAAAAAACAATACTATCGTGGTCATTTTGTATAATTATCAACAACTATGTAAACAGAGTGAAAGGAAGTTAGATACAACCCAATACAAAACCTAAAAATAAACTAAGCAAAAGAAAGAAAGAAATAAGGATCGAAGAACACAAGCATCGGTAATTTTATCAAAAAAAAAATGAACCTAAAACACAAAGATATTAAACCTAGTGAAGCAAACAATATGATTTAGGCCTAAAAGTCATCTAGTCAATACATCAACCAAAATAAAACAAACCTGGTTCAAGCAAAACAAAACGATTTAGGTCAAGAAATTGAAAAATAGAACAAAAAATCGATCAGGTTCAAGTGTTAATAACTAAAGTAGAGAGAAAATTACAAGCCAATACATCAAGCAAAACAAAGCAATTTAATGCTTAGAAATTTCTGATTTCTGTGAGTTCTCTTCTATATTTCCAAATTTCTCCGGGTTTCTTATATTTGCAATAAAAAAAGAATTGAATAATTGTGGCAGATAAGTTAGGCTAGGAAAAATATAAATAAGAAAGATATTTTCAACTAAGTATTAAAATATAATATATTGTTTGTTTATTAAAATTAATACATTTTGTAGTGATATGTAACCACCAAATTATTTAAGTTACCAGAAAATATAATTCTATTTCTTAAGAAAAAATATAATCCTAAATACAAAAAATTAGTTATTAAACAACGACAAATACTACAGATTTCTCTTTACATAATGAATATATATGTAATGCTGCTATTACATAGGGACAATTTTTATAATATCGCTATTTTCAGGGACCAAAACTATAATTATGCGAATTAAAAACTATAGGGATCAAAATCGTAATTATCTTAAAATAAAAACTATAACGACCAAAACTGCAATTATTACAAACTATAAACTATAAGGACGGAAATTGTATTTATTAAACATAAAAAGCATAAGGACCAAAGTTGTAATTATGCAAATTAAAAACTATAGGGATCAAAATTGTAATTATCCTAAAATAAAAACTATAAGGACCAAAACTGTAACTATCACAAACTATACACTATAAGGATTGAAATTGTATTTATTAAGCATATATAATGACCAAAGTTGTAATTATGCAAATTAAAACTATAGGGATCAAAATTGTAATTACCTTAAATTAAAAACTATGAGGACTAAAAATGTAACTAATCTAAACGATAAACTCCAAGGACTAAAAGTGTAGTTTTTGAAAATAAAAAGTATAATGACCAAATATGTAATTAACTCATTTTAATTCATTAATGGCAATTATGTAATTATTGAGAACTTTAAGGCCATTATGTTGTTTTTCCTCGTTTTTAGTAGGATATATAATCTGTCATCGTAATCGAAATAACCAAAAAATAAAATTAACAATCTTAAAGAGATTATTAAGATTATCAAAATTAGTAATCGCATTATGGTAACATAATTACGCTACAAATGTTAGTACATATAATAAAATACCTTCATAAAAGAATATTAATGACTTTTAGGAAAGGATTTTGGAAATACCTTCGTAAAAGAACATTAATGAACTTTTATTTTTTAGAAGGAACATTAATGAACTTTTTAATTTTTCGGGAAATTCAAAATCATGAGAAAATGACATGTGGCCAAATGAATATGGTGGTGACATGTGGCTTTGAGTTACTTATTTATTAGGATAGGATATATATATATATATATATATATATATATATATATATATATATATATATATATATATATATAGTCCACATGAGGATCTGAAACGTACCATTTCATTTGTAAACCTCCTTGTCCGCAAGCAAATTCATTTAGGAACCCATGATGTTTAAATCATTTTATTTCAATAAAATGGCATCTATTAGTCGATCCAACCACTATTGCCAATAACCTACACCACACCAAGCTCTTGGTAGTAGAAAGGACATTCTTATCTTTACTTGATAACTCAAAATAAAGGTGTCATTGTTATTACAATCATAATATACCTTACCTGGGAATGTAGATATACATTTTCCAAACTACGACAATTATTAGTAGTTACAATACTTTCTACATCACCAATGGTTCAAATTTCTAACTTGGCATGTCCCATTACATCATCCTCATAATAACTATAACACAATACTCCTATTATTTATGACAGTCTACTTCTTCAATTCAACTCTTGTCATTATAACTTATTCCTATGATTTCATATACATGTCATGTGTCAGTCTAGGTAAAGACTACTCCTTTTCATGTAGATTCAGCATTATATCCACAACGCATACACACATATGTTACATTGTTGAGATTTATCGAGTCGACACACCTAGGGTGTTTCCATTGTTAGAGTAAAGACAGTTAGTGGTTCAGTTAAGTTAGTTATACCTCACGTGTCTCTCACGTGTGTGTTAGTTGTTGATTCTGTTAGTTAGTTCGATTAGCAACAACCTTCTTCTTTATTGTATGTATTTAAGTAGTTCGTGTCTCTGTAATTAGTTAGTTCAATTGAATGAGAATTAAATCCTTCTCACAGCTCATATTTTCTCTCTCTAAACATAAACATGGTATTAGAGCTTTTATGAACTGATTCATCCTTCTACGGTTTTTTTTTTTTTTTTCTCTTTTCACCTTTTCATTCTCAATCATTTTTTTATTGAATCTCTTCATTATGGCTGATTCTTCATCTTCTTAAACCAATAATGTTACATCAAATTCATCCGATCCTCTCTATCTTCATCCATCAGATCATCTTGGTATGTTACTGGTTTCAAAACAATTTGATGGCTCGAATTTTGGATCCTGGAAGAAAGCAATCACAATATCCTTATCAGCAAAGAACAAATTAAGGCTAGTGAATGGCAAAGTTGTCAGACCTTCTTCTGATCATAACAGCTTCGATCTATGGCAGAGATGTAATGATATGGTGATGTCTGGATCCTGAATGTCCTTTCTAGCGATATTGTTGAATCTGTTCTATACTCTTCTACTGCACAAGAAATATGGAAAGATCTCGATGACATATTTGGTCAATCTAACGGTGCAAAGCTTTATCAACTACAAAAAGAAATTTTAGATCTGTCTCAAGGATCTAATGATTTGGCCACTTACTTCACCAAACTTAAGAAGCATTGGGACGAATTGAATGCTCTTTCAATCATTCCTAATTGTACTTGTGATGCAGCTCATCAAACACAAGAAATTCAACAAAATCAGAAACTTATAAAGTTTCTTATGGGATTAAATGCTGACTACAACTCTGTTAGAGGCAACATACTCATGATGAAACCTCTTCCCACTGTTGCCCAAGCTTATGCTCTCCTTATGCAAGATGAGAAACAACGAGAGGTACATGCCCCTTCTAACTTCATCTCTGAATCAGCCTCAATGAATGCTTCTATGAAACCTGGACCTGGAACCAACAATTTCAAAGGCAATACTAAAAACAGGAAGAATTTATCCTGTAGTTTTTGTCACAAATCTGGTCATACTGCTAACAAATGTTATAGATTAGTTGGATTCCCCAAAGATTTCAAGTTCACTAAAACTAGAAATGCAAAGGCAAATGCTTCAAATGCTAATACATCTGCTTATCAAGTCAACAACGATGATTCTACAAAGGATTTCACTCCCAATCATAACATGTAATTGACTAATGATCAGTATCATCAATTGTGCTCTCTCCTCAGCAAACTTAATGATGATAATAGCAACAAGTCTAGCCAAAAAACCAATCATCCTCCTGCTGATCATTCCTCCATGAACCAATCCTCTGTTAATTGTGCTAGTAATGCCTTTCTGTCCAAACAAGAACTCGATTACTATACCACTTGTCACTGCCTTGAAACAGCCTCAATGACTTGGATCATTGATTCCGGTGCAAGTGATCACATGTGCTTCAACAAGTCTCTCTTACTCAATGTTCAAACTCTTAGTTATCCTTACCAAATAACTCTTCCTAATGGACATAAAACCGATGCTTATGAATATGGAAGTATTGTGTTAGTAGATAATGTAATACTTCACAATGTCTTACATGTTCCCCTGTTCAAATGCAACCTCCTGTCCATAGGAAAAATTTGTAAACAATTGAAATCTTTAGTTGTTTTTTCTGAACAATTTTGCTTCCTATTGCAGGGCCTTTCAGTGAAGAGGCCACTGGTTCTTGGTAAATACAGAACTGGACTGTACCTTTTTCATTCAAATCCAAGATCTAGCAAAGGAGTTGTTCTTTCTGTCACTTCTGACAAGACTTTTCAAACATCTTCTGTATTGTTTTCTGATTCAGTCTGTAAATCAATCTCTACTTCTACTTCTGTTTCTGTATGGCATAACAGACTTGGTCATCTTCCAATATACAAATTAAAAATGCTTAGTTTGTTCAATAAAGAGAATGATGATTTTGATAAATCTTGTGTCATTTGTTCTAAATCCAGACAACACAAACTCTCATTTGGTCACAACACTATTCAAACCTCTTCTCCTTTTGAACTTGTTCATATTGACACATGGGGTCCTTATCACACCAAAACCTATAATAATCAATCTTATTTTTTAACCCTTGTTGATGATTTTTCAAGAGTTACATGGACCCATTTACTTAGCATAAAGAGTAATGCTTTTGGTGTAATCAAAGGCTTTGTTGAAATGATTGAGACTCAATTCAATAAGAAATTGAAAATCTTGAGATCTGATAACGCTTTTGAGTTGGGGTCCAGCAATGAAGCAAAAGCATTTTTTCAACAGAAAGGGATAATTCATCAAACTAGTTGCAGTTATAGTCCTCAACAAAACGGGGTCGTTGAAAGAAAACACAAACACTTACTAGAAACTTCAAGAGCACTTCTTTTTCGGTCCAACTTACATTTAAAATTCTGGGGTGATTGTGTCCTTACAGCTACATATCTCATCAATAGATTCCCTTCAAAGATTCTACATAGCAGTACACCTTATTATCTTCTCAATGGGAAAATACCTTCATATTCTCAATTGAAGACCTTTGGTTGTTTGTGTTATGCAAGCACTATACAACACAATAGAGATAAATTCCAGCCTCGATCAGTTCCTTGTGTTTTTGTTGGGTACCCTTTGGGGAAGAAAGCTTACAAATTATACAATATGGAAACTAATAAAATCCTAATATCTAGAGATGTTGTTTTCCATGAAAACATCTTTCCATTTCAGCTCACAACAACCATATCTCAACCTCTCTTTCAAAATGACACAAATACCCTTTATACAGAAGACATGCCTTGCTCTCCAACCGTTTCTTCACCACAAAATTCTAATTCTAGTTCACCACAAACTCAACACAATCGTTCACCTCAACTTCCTCCTCCACAGCCCCTCAGAAGAACAACTAGAATACCTTAATCTCCTGCTTATTTACAAGACTATATCTGTAACAGTGCTTTTTGCATGCATACTATTACTCAAAGTTTATTACCTAAAGCTGTGTCATTCAATGCCTTGTCCCATAATAGCAAACAACTGTTATCTTGCCTCGACACTATTGTTGAACCTTCAAATTATGAAGAAGCAGCATCGATTCCTCAATGGCAAGAAGCAATGACCAAGGAATTCGAAGCTTTGGAGGCAAATAATACGTGGGTTATGGTTGATCTTCCCAAAGGAAAGAAACCCATTAGTTATAAATGGGTCTACAAAGTCAAACATAGAGCTAATGGGGAAGTTGAAAGATGCAAAGGCAGGTTAGTGGTGAAAGGTTTCACTCAAAAAGCTGGAATTGACTACACTGAAACATTTTCACCTGTTGTTAAGATGACAACTATTCGAGCTCTTATTGCTACTGTTGTTAAAAGAAAATGGCCGATGTTTCAATTAGATGTAAACAATGCTTTCTTACATGGCGATCTCGATGAAGAAATATACATGAAGCCTCCACCAGGCCTTACACTTTCAAATCCAAATCAAGTTTGCAAATTACAAAAGTCTTTATACGGTTTAAAGTAGGCATCAAGACAATGGTATGCTAAATTATCATCCGCTTTAAAGAATAGAGGTTATCAAAACTCCAAGAATGATTACTCACTGTTCCATAAAAACATGGTAACGACTTTCAAAATTAACGACTTTCAAAATTAAAGACTTGATGATATCATGATAACGGGTAACAACAACGATGAGATCACAAATCTTAAAGCAATTCTTGATGACACTTTCAAAATTAAAGACTTAGGATCTCTTAATTTCTTTTTGGGTATCGAAGTGTTATACATTGATTTAGGAGTCATTCTAACTCAAAGAAAATATGCCAATGATCTCATTAAAGAATTTGATTGTCATGGTACTGCTGCATCCCCTCTTCCTGCAAATGGCAAATTACTCATGGGACAAGGGGCATTTATGGAATCACCTGAACTATACAGAAAATTAGTAGGGAAACTCAATTTTCTCGTCCATACAAGACCAGACCTTGCATTTGCAGTACAACACCTTAGTCAATTCATGTCAGATCCAAGGATTCCTCATTTTGCAGCAGCCAAACATGTCATACAATACTTAAAGTCAGATCCTTCTCAAGGCTTGCTAATGAATAATCAAGATGATTTTACTCTACAAGCGTTTTGTGATTCTGACTGGGCAGCCTGCCCTCACTCTAGATGCAGTGTTAGTGGCTATGTAATCTTCCTTGGCAACAGTCCCATTGCTTGGAAGTCAAAGAAGCAAGTAACGGTTTCCCTTTCTTCTGCAGAAGCGGAATATCAAAGCATACAACGTGTCACAGCTGAGTTGGCCTGGTTAACTCGACTATTACATGAAATATCTGTTCCAAATGTTATACCTGTTCCTGTTAAATGCGATAATCAGGCAGCCATACATATTACACGCAATCCAGTTTTTCACGAACGTACTAAACATGTGGAACTGGACTGCCACTTTGTTCGCGAAAAACTACAAGATGGACTTATTTCTCTTCAGCACGTTCCTACTCTCACTCAAGTTGCTGATATCTTCACAAAGAATTTACCTAGTCGACAACATAATACTTTAATTTCCAAGTTGGGAGTTATTCACCCTCCAACTTGAGGGGGGTGTTAGAGTAAAGACAGTTAGTGGTTCAGTTAAGTTAGTTATACCTCACGTGTCTCTCACGTGTGTGTTAGTTGTCGATTCTGTTAGTTAGTTAGATTAGCAACACCCTTCTTATTTCTTGTATGTATTTAAGTAGTTCGTGTCTCTGTAATTAGTTAGGTCAATTGAATGAGAATTAAATCCTTCTCACAGCTCACATTTTCGCTCTCTAAACACAAACATCCATGTGGATCATGATTTTCCCTCACCACCCCCATCACCATCAATCGTAGTTGTCTCTATGTGCGCGTGTTAGGGCCAAACAGAAAATGGAAAGAGAAAGAAAATAGTGGTCGAGTCGTCGTCGGTGCTAGGGTTTCAAACCATCACTACCATATGTGTCTCACGTCTTTGGTCACGATTTTCACCATTTTCGACAACGTCTCATCAATGAAATTGTTGTCGTCCTCATAACCGAAATCAATTATGTCAAATCAATTTCATTAATGTCGATACTTGAAGCATCCGACGTACTAGCATTTCTGACCACCATCACCACCAGTAAGTTTTTTTCTTTCTCTATCTCTCATAGCTGGACCTCAATGGCATTTTACTAAAATGGATCACTTCGTTGACCTTGTTATTTTGTGTTTTTATTCTGCTTGACCTCACTTTTTACTCTTTTGTTGGATTGTTGTTGAATGTTCTATGGCTAAACAGAAAATGGAAAGAGAAAGAAAATAGTGGTCGAGCTACCATCGTCGTTGGTGCTAGGGTTTCAAACCATCACTACCATATGCGTCTCACGTCTTCGGTCCCGATTTTCACCATTTTCGACAACGTCTCATCAATGAAATTGTTGTGTCCTCATAACCGAAATCAATTATGTCAAATCAATTTCATTAATGTCGATACTTGAAGCATCCGACGTACTAGCATTTCTGACCACCATCACCACGAGTAAGTTTTTTCTTTCTCTATCTCTCACAGATGGACCTCAATGGCATTTTACTAGAATGGATCCCTTCGTTGACCTTGTTATTTTGTGTTTTTATTCTGCTTGACCGCACTTTTCACTCTTTTGTTGGATTTTTGTTGAATGTTCTATGTTAAATGTTCAATGTTCATTTATTAATTACTGGTTAATTATATGTCAAAATTTCCTTGAAATTTAGACTATCCGGGTCGAATGGGCTTTGCGTGTCAACTTTAAAACCAGAAAATCACCTTCAGTAGGGTAAAATTTTGGGTTGTATATTTAAAATTGATTTGATTGTTATAGGAAAGCACATAAGTTGCAAGAGATGTTATATATTCATTTATATTGTGTTTATTCATACACGTATAATCAAAATGATTTGTCTGGGCAAGAGAAATTGTCTCAATGTGCCCAAATATGTGGAGGGTAAGTTATAATGTCATATGATCTTAACGAGTTGCAATTAATCGGTTGAATTACCCTCGACATACAATCAAGAAATTAGATGTGTTTGATTTGTTGTTTTTGGTTAATCCTTTATGCAATTGTGACCATGAATGTGTTTGATTTGTGTCTGGACAGGGGGAAATGGTCTCCATTTAGTCATGAAACAAGTGTACACGTCTACACGAAATGTGGCATCAAAGGTGTAACATGGTATATATTCTTAATGTAAATAAAATGAGAAAATGGTACGAAATTTTTATGGTTTTCAGGTGTATAACATGTGGTATGAATTTCTTAAATTTTTGATCGTTTGGTGGCATATATTATTGCTTTAAACAAAATGATAAAATAGTAATTTTCATCATTGAGCATGGTTATGCAGAGGCCTAATATCAAACAACATGTTTTCATTCAGAGTATGTGAATGATTCAGGATTATGAATGTTTCTGGCTTCTAAATCATTCAGATCTAAACTCTCAAACAGCCCCTTAGTTACCAATAAATTAGTATATAAACATCTAAGCATCTAACCAAATTATTAATATCATATTGCAGTATACATATTAGTTGATTGCGAAAAATTATTCTTATTGATCAGATTACGTCTTCAATCAAGCTCTGCATCGATCTCAACCATTATCTCATTAGGTTCAGTTGACATTGTGCCAATTAGATAAACATGCCGACGTTGAGGAATCTTGTCGATTTTTTCCAATTCCTCCTTTGTCAACGACCAACTGAAAATGTCTAGGTTCTGCTTCATCCTTTCTGTATTAAAGCTCTTTACTGCAATACTTACACCCTGCTCATATAACCATCTTAGAGAAATCTGCACGTCAATAATACAAGTTTAGTACATGTTTTCATTATACTATAATGTTAGGCTTTTGATGTTGAATTATTAATATTTGACTTCATATTAGTGGTTTATTCATTTTAACAAAGAATAATAACCAAAAAGTTTCCAAAAATGTTCATCTTAAAATTCAAAAGGTAACGAGTTTGACTTTACAAGTCATACACCATTTTTTATAAACATGCCACTATAAGAGTAAAAGTCGGAAAAGAAAATAAAGAGTACCTGAGCCACTGTCTTCTGTTTGGACTTTGCAATCTCTTGGAGAATATCACATTCCATGACACGGTTGTGTCCCCATGTATTATTGCCAAAAGCACCTAGAGGGGAGTAAGCAGTCACAAGGATGCTATTTTCTTTGCAAAATCGCGTGAGTTTTTTTTGTTGCCAAAGTGGATTCATCTCGACCTTCAAACCACATTAAAAAGATGTTAGTAACACCATTTTAACTTTGAATTGTGTGATGTTATCGTAAATCATCTTATCATATCATCAAGCACATGCCTGGTTTACGGCAGGAGGGATTTTTGCAAATGAAAGAATTTGTTGTATTATTTTAGGATAGAAATTGCTGACACCGATAGATTTGGTGAGTCCGAGATGTTGACACTCCTCCATTGCTGCCCATACAACTTTGACATCGAGTGTTGCTACACACTCCTTTGGAACCGGTAATTTAATTTCATGCTGGATCAACTTGATTGGCCAGTGTATAAGATACAAGTCCACATACTCTAATCCCAGATTCCTGTTTCGATTTCAAACGATTAAGAATCTAGACAAACGATAAAATATTGATTTTTCACATAGAGTAAACTAGATGCAATCCAAGGGCAAAATAATCAAGTACACAATTCTTAATACGGTACACTGGTCAGAGTAATTGCTATGTCCATAGGCGAACAAGAGAGAGGATTTTTTAATCGGCAAAAATAGTATGTACAAATCGCTAGTTTGCTTTATATCCAGCCTAGGTTTTTCTGAACTACACTCTTGTACCGAAAGTAACAGGGGAGAAGCCAATTTATAGGTATGGTATGACCTAATTTCTAATTGGGCCAGGTCCAAGTGAATCTGCCAACACGCGGTGTTGCCTCGACACCGCAATTTTAATATTCTCGGCACCTCAGGTTGTCGCAGTTTCTATAGTCAGCTTAACCGTAGTGCATCTCGATATTGCCATTGCCAGTGCTCGACACCACCACTTCGGCTTTTTCAACATGAGAATTTTTTCCCATGTACTGCAACTTTCTTCTCGGCAATGCAGATTTCTGCTCGACATCACGGTTACGGTTCATTAACATAGAACCGAAACTGCGGTCCTTTAACTTGACTTTGAAACGGCAGTCCTTGATCATCCGCTACATCCCAACAATTCCAACATAACTTGGGAAGTGTCAATGTCTATATATTCATTTGTGTATCCAAATTATGGTTGTCACTCTTTAGAAGATTATCTCCCCACGATATAGTTATCCATTTCTTATCAAACTATTCCACAAATTGCTCAAAATTATCCCAACAGACCGCTGATGATTTTAATGTAATCAAACATATTTTGGTGTAGTCGAGATTAACAAAGAGACAAGTTGAGTTCAGTTTACACTCCGAGACAGGAGATGCGGGTTAGACACTTGGATAGATAAATGTGGACTCGGAAATACAGGGTCCGGAGACCCTGGGGACGCGGTTCGAAGGGGCAGCACCCTTGGCGGGGTCCAAGAGGCGGAGCCCTTGGAAGGAAAAGGCCCAGCCCGAATTTTTATGCCAAAAAACCCAACTTTTGCAAGCATCAAATTTGAAATGGTGTATTTTCTCATCGCTATAGCCGTCATCTACAGATAACACATATATAGATGTTGCCGGAAGTTATTGAAGATATAACTGCATATTCTCTCTAATTCTGTCTCTGAAAACACGACATTTGAAGGTATTCTGTTTTTTATTCTCTTTATTTGACCTGAAATCAAGATTTATTTTATGCTTGGATTATCCTAAATCTGATTTCGTGATAACTGATACCCAGGCAATAAAGTCGAAATCATAGATTTTAGAAAGTGTTCATCATACACGATATTTGAATTATCCAAGTTCTATCATTGATATTCGAAACCTTGAAACTAACACGTACCGCATCCCGACTCACCATCGAGAATGGTCAAATCAATTTGAACTACTCACATCGACGACAACTCGGTCTTCCCCATGTATAAAAGATTTTCAAAACATAAAAAATGTAGAGTAAATTACACGAATGGTCCCTATGGTTTGGGGTAACTTGCACGCTTAGTCCCTAACTCTTTTTTTTAACTCGGACGTTCCCTATTATTTTTTTTGTTACATGCACGCTTGGCCCCTAACCAACTTAAAATGACTATAGTGCCCTTTGTATTTCTTTTTTAATTTATTTATTAATTTTCTATATATTATTTATTGTTTTTAATTTAAAAAAAGGAAGAAAAAAACTCTAACCTAACCCTACCCTCTCCTTCCCCGTTTCTCTCTTTCTCTTTTGCCCCTTCTCAGCTGCCGTTTTGGGTCTTATTGCGTTTGCTCTTTTAATCCTCGCCTGCTCCTACTTAAATGTTACCGACGATGTCCAGAACGACGATGACGGAGAGAGAGACCTTGAGGCCGGAGATTTAAAATCCAAAAATCATAAATTGAGTCCCCAGTTTCTTAACCCTTTGCCATTCTTACCATGACCTTCTTGATGGACCACTTCCGATTTCTCTTCCGTTCACCCCTAGCTCTATTACTGTTTCTGTTTCATGCCGAACCCACATTGCAAATCGGTTCTTGCAGCGACGAATAGACCCATATAGTTCGGCGACCTCTTCAAAGACATTTGAGTCTGGATTTTGATCTCTTGGTGAGGGAAAGAGAAAGGAGGAGGAGGCCGTGAAGGGAGAGAATTGGTGGTAATTCTTGGCTACTAATTCGTGCCAGACGTGATACTTGATACTGATTTCATATGTTTGTGATTTGTGGGCGAGATCTGGTGTAAGGCAGCAGTGAGTCCATCGATTTGGTTGAGTGGAAGAAGAAAGAGATGGTGTTGATAATGGGCTTCGCTGTTGCAGGTATCTATTAGAGGTTTTTGCGATGGTGGGTTTTCGAGTTTCAATTGGGTTGTCGCTTTGGTTAATGTTTTTGAAGCTGCTATTTCTGATGAACACATTTCTTGGTTTGATTTTTGTTTTCTGGATTGATTTTTGTTTTTGGGTTTGATTACTGTTTCTAATGAACACATGTTATAGTTTGCTGCAATTGCTGATCGACTCCATCAAGAATCGACAAGACCCTTCGTCTTTGTCTGAATTTTGTGGATTCTGAACTCCTTAAACATGGACGGGCCATTGTTGAGGGTTTGGGAGATCTAGGATTTCAGATGTGCCGATGGTGATTGTTCGTCTTCTTGCGATAGAGTGGAATTTGGTTCTTGGTTTTGTAAAGCTTCTTCGTCATCATCTGGTTCTTGGTGTTGAGAATGGGAAGGACTACCGGGAACAACCATGGGGTGGGCTATAAGAATTTTTTTTTTATTTTCTATTTTAAATTTAATAATAATAAATAATTAACAGAAAATTAAAAAAGACTAATTAAGGGTAAAATAGTCTTTTAAGTGAGTCGGGACCAGACGCATAATAACATAAACAGTAGGGATGGTCCGAGTTAAAAAAAAGTTAGGGACCAAACGCGCAAGTTACCCCAAACCACAGGGACCATCCGCGTAATTTAAAGACCGGTGATGTGATACAAATAGTCTATTACAGGTCGGGGGTTCGACTCCGGCTTTGTGGGGGATTTTCCCCGGTGATTTGGTGAATGAAGGAAAGGCTCTTGCGCCATAGGTAATTGTCATCCGTTCTGGGTTGCGGGGCTGAGTACTCTCAGGTGGTTATATATTCGTTCGCCGGTTCCAAAACCAAAAAAAAAAAAAAAAAAAAAAAAAAAAAAAAAAAAAAAAGTCTATCTTTATTAATTGTTTTAAACCCCTTCCCAGAAAACTAAAAAAATTATAATTCTCATGATAAAAATCTATAATTGCCAACAATATCTTGAAAATTCAACGACAAAATTTTAATTAGTCGAACAAATTTATAAATCCATATATATTAGACCTTTACGCTTTCCATCTACTTATTAATCAGACAAACATCGATTATGTGAAACAGTGAAAGCTTTACTTACCTAGAGTCAAAAGTATGAAAATTTCTTACCGGAGACTGTGATTGATGGCTGGTAAAACAAGATGGCGGTCAGCGGACGTACACCACAACTTGGTCGTAATGAAAAGCTCAGATCGAGACTTGATGAGACCCAGCCGGAGTGCTTCCCTAATAGCTTCACCGAGAGGTTTCTCAGTTCTGTATATTGCTGCTGTGTCAAAGTGACGATAACCCAGCTTAATGGCTTCAATTATAGTCGATGATTTCACCACATCATTTCCAAGGAGTCCCGACTCTGATGCTGTGCCCATAGCGATCACCGGAATAGGCCTGGGCCCATCGGAAGAACTTATCATCATTCCCGGAATAGTAACCATCTTTTAATAAAATATTGACAGTGGTTTTTGTGAGGAGTGTTTGCCATTTAAAGGGCTGAGATTGGGATTATATATTTTGCGTCATAAAGTATTCGGATAAAAAATATGTCTTTTTGGAATGTAATGAAACTATTAATAGTAGACGACACCGCCTGGGGGTTGAGTTGAGTTCTGTACTGAAACTCCTTTGTAAACAGACAACAAAATAGAAACGACAAATAAGATCAGCATCGGTTTGGATGTCCACCTTTAAACAGTAAATGGGTTCGAATTTTCTTTAGAATTCTTTTCTTTTTATAAAAAAAAAAAAATCAGCAAACCAAAATTGATGGTTTTCTTTTATTTTCTTTCAACTTATATATCTCTCTAAAAATAATTTGATGACTATGGTTAATATGCTATTTATAGTATGATGTTGGTGATTTCATTGGCATGAAATGCACATTCAGAATCGTTTTTAAAAACAACAAAAAAATGGAACCGGTTATTATATGACCCGGTTGAAGAATAACCGGTTAAATCAAACCGTCGGTTAAGCATCGGTTAAAGGAAAAGGCTTGACTGGTTTTTTTGGGGCTGGTTTTTTAACCGGAAATAGCTGAATTTTTTACCGGTTTTTTTATTACCGTTACAACAGGAATATATGAAAAAATCAGATTTTTTTTATCACTTTCTACACGTTTATATCCGCTTAAACCCTAAAATTACCATTTTTCCATGGTCAGTATAAAATAGGTACTGATTCTTGTGAAGAAAGCTCGGTGCCAACGATGTGGGTGATTTTATGCGGCCGAGAGCAACTCAACTTTGAAGAGTCACAAAGAAAGTTCGTGAAAAGCGGTCCAACAAAGCAATACCGATCCGACGCAAATTAATATCGGATCCGACGACAGTTTATTTATATGAGAAACATTTGTCAAGTTTGTCATCCAAGAAGCACTTCCATTCGACCACTTCGACAACCTTCGGCTTACAGAATTCATCAAAACGAAACTTCAACCTCGATATAGCGTTGTAGTGGTACTACTCTTAGACATGATGCTGTTAAACTTTAGGACAAAGCAAAATCCGAAATAGTTGTAGGATTTGCAAACTACAATAGTTTGGTGTCACTTACTTGTGACGTTTGAGCCGACCCCCACGGAAATGTCAATTCCTACTTAGCCGTTACCGCACATTGGTTCCATCCCAAAACTTGGTTAATGATGAAACGGACCATTAGGTTTAAATTATTTGGGTATCCTTATACCGGTGCAAATTTAAAAAAATGTTACAAGACGTTATGGTGGAATATAAATTAGAAGATATTTTTTTTTCAATTTCACTCGATAACGCTTCAAACAACACAAACGCCATCAACCGACTAAAATTAAAACTAAAACCAATTATAAATGACGAGTTTTTTCATACCCGATGTGTTGCACATATTATTAATATAAGTGTGCAAGTCGGGCTTCTTGTTTGTGACGAATTACGTATAAAATTTAGAAACTCATTATCAACAATTTATGGATCAAGTAATGAACGACAAGCAAATTGTCGGTTTTTTGTCATCAATGTAACGAACGTTAGTTTAGGCCCTAACTATGACAATAATACATGATGGAACTCTACTTGTATTATGTTTGAAAGTATTTGATGACAAAAACTCACACTTCACGCTTTTAATGAAATACTTGTCAAAAAACGTCGGACGGTTTCAATCCCCGAATCGGATTAGGTACTACTTCAAGAACTAACCAACTTTTCACAAGCTTTTAAAAACACAACTTTATTGTCGGGTGTTTACTATCCTACAAGTCTTTTAGTTTTAAATCAAAATTTTGTTATGACAAAAAAATTGTCAAATTACCGGATGTCATCAAATGTAATGTTTTCTAACATGGTTCTTGCTATGAAACCATGTTTTTAAAATATTTTCGGGGATTGTCTTTAGGTTTTACATGTCACAACCCTAAATCCTACTACTAATGTAGGTGGTGTAATAGTTTTAATGGGACAAATTGCCGCAAACTTAAAGATAAATGAACTCGAACCACGTTTCTTTGAAACTGAATCTTTTAAATCCAATGAGCATTTTAAACAATTATTCCACCATTACGCAACCAAGAATGGTCAACCAAGTAATCCAATAGTTGATTGACACTTCGTTTTTATTTCTTTTTTTAATAATTTATTTAACACGTTTTATTTTATTTTTATTGTAATTCGCATGCATATTTTGTATTTTTTTTATATTTTTATCATTCGGGGATACTTTCTAGTCTTTTTGTGTTTAAATGTAGATTTTATTGAAGACTAGCGAGAGCGGGATGAGCCAAACGGAAGATTATAATGGACGGAACGAGACGATATTTTGGAGCGCAGAATTTTCGGAGACTCATATTTTCTATCGGGCTTAGACTTGAAGCAAAGCAATGGACCAAGAAAGAAGACATGGGCTTCATTGGGTTTACCTAGCCCAAAATAGGGGTCAAAGAGGTCAAAAACCGGGTTTAGACCAAAGAAGAATGAGACAATATGTGCTTTTTGCGAGCTGAACCGGATCAGGCCCAAAGTGGGCTTTTTGCACTTTTGCGCGACCCGCGTGGATTTTGCGCGACCCGCGCAAAATGCGCAGAGGGACTGTTTTGTCATTTCACATGTGTTTCAGCTATATGGGGCATATGGAAATGGTTTTGGAGCATCTTTTACATCTTAGACCAGAGGATTTCGTGGGGAGCAAGAGGAGGAGCTTGGGAGAAGATTTCTTGAAGCTTTATTCATCATTTTCTTCACTTGGGTTTGTATTATCTTGTTACATTTGATGTTTGGTACATTTCTACTTATCTTGTTTGTTCTAGCCATGCTTGGCTAGATTTTTATTATCAATATTGGGTGTAATCCATGAACAACTAGCTAGGGTTTGAAAGATTTATGAGTATTTAGTTCTTAATCTATGAATGCAACTTGTTTAAAATTCTAGGTTGTTCTTGTGTTCTTATTCACGAGTTTGAATGCTTGAATAATTATTGTCATTTGTTTTTCTAATTACATAATCGATTTCTAAAACAAGCTATTGACAAATGATTTTTGTGGATGCTTATATTCATTTTTAAAATCATGGAGTTGTGTTCTTCAAGGAGAAATGTAAGCTTTTTGATTTCCTTTGAGTTTGGTGATTCTTAAATCTATATTGCTAGTCATTTTACTTGAGTTGAATGCTTATTTACCTTTTGACTTTGATTAAGACGGTTATTAAGAACTTTTCTAATTTCCATACAATTAAGAAGAATCTAGGTGTTTCAAGCTTTTGAGATGCTATAGCCAAACTAGATTGAATTAAATACATTGCATCATAAATCTTGATGATAAACCAACTAGTTGGAATTGTGATGAAATCTCAATATTGATAGTTTCTCCATATTTGATTCACTTCATAAAATTTATTTTTTGCTTTTGTTTTCATTTTCAACTCAAACAATCAAACCCCCCATTTTTATGTTACTTGGTTTAAAAATACATCTCGTTTTGAATTGATCGCATAGTTTTACAAATTGAACCAATCTCCGTGGATACGATCCTTTACCGCTATACGCAAATTTGTGTACTAGAAGTAAGGTTTATTTTTGTTGGCCTCGACAACCACCATTGATCATATCCTGAAGGGATAGCGTGATCATCTTTTAGTGATAGAAACGTCAATATCCACTATATAACACTTTGACGGAGGACGCGACTAAACACCAACGAACTTCGGCCCCCAAGTAGCAAATTTGGCAATTATATGGCATCAAAACCTTTTAGCCTACTTTACCGTCGAGGAATTTCATAACCTTGACATTTTGGCTTGGTGGAAAGAAAAGGAACCACAATTCCCGATTCTAGCCGCCATGACCTGCGATTTACGAACCGTCCAAGCTTCTACAATCGCTTCGGAATCTGTTTTTTCTTTTAGTGGCAGGGTCATAACAGAACGAAGGTCCAAACTTACCGCTCAATCGATGGAAGTATGTGTGCGCTTGAAGGATTACTTGGATGTGGTCGAAAAGATATATCATTGTATTTCGCTTGAAGGGCCGCTTTTACCACCGATAGAAGAGTATATCTACGAAGAAGATGTTGCATTAGGGATATCACCTCCAATGACTGAAGTAGATGAGGGTGAAGTTGAAGAGTTATTGGATTAAAAGCGTTCGCTTTCATGAAGAGTTGAAGACGACCAACTTGAAGACTATAATTTCTACTATTTTTACGTATCGACGTTTATGTAATTTGAAGTTTAAACTATGTTATTCGAAGTTGAAGACTATAATTCCTAATATTTTTAGTATCGACGTTTACGTTTATGTAATTCGAACTTCAAACTAGGTTATTCGAAGTTGAATACTATAATTGCTACTATTTTTCGTATCGACGTTTATGCTTATGTAATCAGAAGCTCACTCTATGTTATGCAAAGTTCAAACAACGTTGTTTCCTATTTTATATCCTAAACCAAATACAATAGGAGTTATTATGTATTTTTGGAGTAAAATTTGAAAAAAAAATATAGGTTTTTTTAGGTTAAACCGAAACTGGTTTTTATCATAACTGAAACTGGTTGTGCCGGTTAGTTGTTTCATTGGGAAAAACCGACTAAAACCTATCTAGTTAAACCAAAACCTCTTCTGTCAATTTTCTCCCTTATCGTTTGCCCGACCATACTCCTGCTGTGCTTTCACTCCCCCATCCTGCCCCTTTCAAACCTAAACCTTTCAAGTTCCCTAATTTCCTGACTTATAAGAACGATTTCAAGCAGATTGTTGCCTCTTCTTGGAACCCCAATATCACTGGATATCGGATGTTTAAGCTTTTCCAAAACCTTAAAAATCTGAAAGTACCCATACGTAAGATGCTTCGCAACCAGGGCAACCTCTTTTCTAAGGTTATCTCTCTTCGTAATGAGCTTGATAGAGTTCAGATTGCTCTGGATCGGGACCCTTTCAATAAGGATCTTCGTGAAGAATAATGCAGGTATCTCCTCGCTTATAACGAGGCTAGCCTGGATGAAGAGAGGTTCTTGAAACAAAAGGCTAAGGTTAACTGGCTGCGTGAGGGTGATAAAAATTTGGCTTTTTTCCACAAAGCGGTTAAAAGTCGTAAATCTCGCAATCGTATTAATTCTATCCAGGATGCTCTTGGAAACTGGATCTCGGGGAATGATCTTCCCAATCTTTTTGTTTCCCACTTTCAAGCTTTCTTGGGTTCTGCCCAGCCTTCCCTTGCTATTCGTGATCCTTGTTCCCTCTTCTCTAATAAGCTCTCCCCCCTCCAGTCTGCCGCCATGCTTACTCCTGTTACTGATGAGGAGGTTAAGTGTGTCCTGTTCCAGATGGGTGATGATAAAGCTCCTGGATCTGATGGTTTCTCTGCTAAGTTCTTCAAGTCTGCTTGGGATATTGTGGGTCCTGATTTCTGTGTGGCTGTTAAGGAATTCTTCTACTCTGGAAAACTTCTTAAGTCTTTCAACAGCACCATCCTTGCTCTCATCCCTAAAGTTGATTCCCCTTCCAAAGTCACTGATTTCTGCCCTATCTCTTGTTGTAATGTTGTTTACAAATGTATCAGCAAGATTATTGCGGATCGTATCAAAAACCATCTTTCTTCTCTGGTTGATGATAACCAGTCTGCTTTCATCCCTGGTCGTTTGATCACCGACAACGTCCTTCTTGTCCACGAGCTCATGCGTGATTATCATCGTCATCGTGGTCCTCCTAGGTGTGCTTTTAAGGTTGATATTCAAAAAGCGTACGACACAGTTGACTGGTCGTTTCTGCGGACCATCTTGTTTGGGTTTAGCTTCCCCGATCATATGATTGACTGGATCATGACATGTGTTTCCACGGTTACTTACTCTGTGAGTATCAATGGGAATACAAACGGATATTTTGACGGTAAAAAGGGCCTTCGGCAGGGTGACCCCCTCTCTCCTTATCTCTTCACTCTTGTAATGGAAGTGCTTAACCTTATGATCAAGAGAAACATCCATGATTCTGACTCTTTTAAATACCACAGGCAATGTGAAGAGCAAAGTATCACCCATCTTTGCTTTGCTGATGACCTCCTTCTCTTCTGTCATGGTGATAGTTCTTCTGTTAGAATCATCTGTGATTCTCTTGAGGAATTCTCTGGGGTTTCTGGCCTCCATCCTAATACTGCGAAGAGTGAAGCCTTCTACTGTAATGTTGGTGAGAGGACCAGGGCTGCCATTGACCTTATTGTTAAGTTTCCTGAGGGCTATTTCCCTGTCCGATACCTTGGCGTTCCTCTTATCACCACCCGTCTTGCCCACAAGGACTGTAAACGCCTTGTTGATAAAGTCAAATGCAGGATTAATGACTGGAAAAACAAGTCTCTCTCCTTTGCTGGTCGTCTCCAGCTCATCCTCTCTGTTCTTTCTTCTACTCAAATCTATTGGGCTTCTGTTTTTATTCTTCCTAAATCTATCTCTAATGATATTGAGAAGCTCATGAGAGGTTTCCTCTGGTGCAATGGTGAGTTGATACGTGGTAAAGCTAAAGTCTCCTGGAAAACTGTTTGCCTTCCTAAGGAACATGGTGGTCTTGGCATCCGTAACCTTGCTATCTGGAATGTTGCCCTTATGGCTTCCCATGTTTGGAGACTCCTTTCCAAGAAAGAGTCCCTTTGGGTTAAGTGGATCCACTCATACCGTTTATGTGGCCGTAACTTTTGGGATGCCCCCAAAAAGTACGGTTCTGGATTTGCCTGGCGTAACATCCTTGATATGCGGGATAAGATAAGGGAGTATATAGTTTCCCAGATAGGTGATGGATGCTCTACTTCTGCTTGGTTCGATAACTGGCACCCTGCGGGCCCTCTTTCTAATTTCTTGTCTGTCCGTGACATCCATAATGCGGGTTTCGCTCCTGATACTAAGGTTGCTGACCTGGTCCTTAACGGATCTTGGGTTCGCCCACATTATTGGAGGGACTCCCATACAGCTCTTCTTTCTCATAACCCACCTACTCTTTCCATGTCCGTCCCTGATAAACTCCTTTGGAGATCTAGAGACGGTCAACTCTCTCCTTTCTCTGTTCGTTCTGTTTGGCAGTCTATTCGCCCCTATCACCAACCGGTCTATTGGTTTCACCTTGTTTGGTTCTCCAAGAATATCCCCAGACATGCTTTCATTCTTTGGGTTGCTCTTAAAAATCGTCTTAAGACTCATGATAAAATCAAAATCTGGGACACTAACTCCAATCTCATTTGTGCGTTCTGCGGGGATTGTCTGGATTCCCTTTCCCATCTCTTCTTTGATTGTTCTTTCACTTCTTTGGTTTGGCATGACCTCCATCATGTCATGAATCTCTACCTCTCCACTGATACCTGGTCTGATATCATTAATCAACTCAACCCCATTTCTAAGAACAATACCATTTGGTCCATCATTAGAAGACTTGTTTTTGCTGGAGCTGTTTACCATATTTGGCGGGAAAGAAATTTACGCATTTTTAAAAAAATAAAAAGATCTCATCATGCTGTCGTAAATTGTGTTAAGGATGATATCCGCTGTAGACTGCTGAGTCTATCTATGAAAACTTGCACTAATGTGGATTTGGCTAAAACTATATGGACCCTCCCTTAACTTTCTTCATCTTCGCTTTGTTCTTTTTCTCTGCTTGTATGATTTGTTTGTTTTGCAGGTTGCTTTCCTTTATGTTCTTGTTTGCTTCTGGTTCCATCTCTTGTTTTGGTTCCTAGTTTAGCCTTGTTGTCCGTTGGGGTCTGTCCCGATGGATTTTCTGTTTTTTAGGTGGGGAGTCTCCAGCCTTATATTGTATTTATTCTTTTTATTAATAAAATTTGCCAGAGGTGCCGCCCTCTTTACCCAAAAAAAAAAATTTATTTAGAAATCTGGTTCTCAAAATAACCAAAATCGGTCAAAGCCGGTCGATGTCCACCTCTACTCACAAGCTGTATACTTTTAAAATCTTGTAATCATGTATGACCCAACGAATGGCGGATGCAGCCTATGAGGGGGGTTGAGGCCCACAACATTTGTAGAAGTAAATTTTCTTTATTATTACGGGGCTAAGTAACGTTCCAAGCATATAATGTAGGCCCTCAATCACTTGGTCCGTGTAAGTGATCCAAAAGACTCACCATTCTTTCCATTTGTTGTCAATCTTGGCCTCTCTCACTGGCTCTGAATTTCCGTATTTTCGTTCTTCAAGTTCAAGTAAGTTCAATTTTAAATTTTAACTTAATTAATGTTTGGTGATTTACAGTTTGGTGATTTTGAAGACCCTAAATTACTTGACTATTTTGAGATATGTTATATACCTTTAAAAAATTATATGTGGATAATAAATTTGTTTGAACTTTGATTGTGGTTTTGTAATATTTGATTGTAATAACTGCTTATGTAATAAATTGTTCTATGTAGTTGTTTGAAATTTGAAGTCACTCTGAAATGAGAATTTGTTAAATTGGTGAATATTAATAGCGTATGTTAATGGATGTATATATTTGTATATAGGCCTATGGGGTTTGGGCTGATGTATAGTACTATAGTTTCCTTGTATTTCGATATATTATCTTCATTCAGAGACTTTCAATTATTGGAAAATAAGCGTTTATGCATTCATCGACAAACGTCTAATTGAATCCGTACTAAATGAAGATATTAGATCATTACTGTGACAATTGTAAAATCCGACACCCAAACGACGCCCTGAACACGTAATAATGACCAACATAATATATAAGGTATTATTTTAACGATCAATGTGTCATATTAGTGTTATGATAATTTAAACAAATACTACTCGAAAAAGCGAACAATTTGACATAAAGAACGTCAAAAATGGATATCGTATGACAAAATTATAATTATCCGAAAACGACAAATCAGTATTTTCTTAAAACGTTATATTTTATATATATAATAAAATTCAATTAAAAGATACGCGACAACCGGGAGTCGTAAACACAAAAATTTTATATCAAATCAAACGTCGTAAAATTTCGCACGTTTTAGTGTCAACAAAACTTTCGTACGAGTCTCCAACGACACAAATACCGAAAATGTGGACACAAAAGCGCCACGTGGAGCAACGCATGTGCGCCATGTGTCACCACGCATGTGCAACACTTACTGACTGCGTGTCGCGACGCATGCCATCGGACGACGAATGCGCGACACACCGGCACGAGGTGGCGACACGTTTTCCGAGGCCATGATTTGGAACTAGTATAAATAGGATGGAGGAGGAGAATTCTCCATCATCACCACCACTCTCTCCTCTACTTTCAATCACCACCTCCCTCCGCCGTCGCTAACCGCCGTCGTCCACCGACCGCCGCTCCGCTTTTTTTCGGAAAAATTCCACGAACACTCTACGGTGAGTTTACGGCCCCTCGTTTTTATCGCTTTTATTATTTTCAAATATAGGGGGGAATACATGTCAAATTAAGATATATTTGTTTTTAATTACGTTTATTATTAGTGGAGGGTATCATCTCTAAAGCATGAAATATTACAATATATGTTGATAGAAATAATGAAATAATACTATTGTTATTATAGAAGATAATAATAATATTATTATGATGAATTACGAAAAGTGAACATATTGTTACGATACGTTAACGCTAAAAATATATACTTTGATACACTTTTAATTAAGTGATACGCGATATATATATCTTTTATATAAGGTATACTTTGTTTATAAAACAAATATACAAAAATTACTTATATGCGAACAACAAAAGCTCTTGCGGTACTAGAGTTATTGCCATAAGTCCCCTAGACGTATAACCGTTAACCTTCTGAAGGAAGGGCTAGAGAGGTCAGGTATACGTATACAGTTAGGCAAACTCACCCATGTGGTCGATATATACGACTCTTCTGAACTGTCTTGGGTGTTGACATCTCGAGTACACGTCGACGTCTGGCAAAACATCAAGAGGGGCCATTTTACGCCAGGATAGCTCGGTTATAAGGCTCTAAGTAGCACTGTAGCTCGGTTCGTGGGAAATACCATAAATTAATATATAAATATCGACAGTTTTATAAAAAGGTTATATTTGTTTTTAAACAGCGAAGATACCCGAATTTTTCATCAAAACCTGTAAACTCACCAACTTTATGTTGACTTTTCAAAGTGATATTGTGTTCCCAGGAAACAATTAAAGATGCAGAGGGTTTTGAGCAAACGGAACTGTAGGAACTTTTTGGTTTGCGCAATAAATCAAATAGCTTCATCTATTAAAATATTAGGGCAACGTTTTTGTCAAACGTTGGGTCACAATGTAATATTACTCTGATATATATATATATATATATATATATATATATATATATATATATATATATATATATATATATATATATATATATATATATATATAATGTTTGTTTAATATTGAAATTGTGCAATGGTTGTGATAACAAACTGTTTACCATCATTACCGCTCGGTGATTCCGCCACTGGTCGGGGGTGTGACAATTACTTTTAGGGATAATGACTTGATAAGATAATGAACTTTTAAAATTATTCATATTGGCAATTAAACATATTTTTGTGTTTCATTTACCCATGAACTTTTTAAAATTGTTCACATTTAGTCGGTTACGTTTTTTTTGTACACATATGACCATTAAACGTCTTTTTTTTTTGTACGTATATGATCAATAACTTAATGGTCATTTGTGACAAAAATAAAACATAAGTGACAAAATGTAAACAATTTTAAAAAGTTCATAGGTAAATCCAGTACAAAAACAAGTTCGGTGACAAAATGTAGACAAAGAAAAACATAAGTGACTAAACGTGTACATAGGACAAAGTTCATTACCATTACAGTTTATTGCCCCTTACTTTTAATCCTTGTTTCTATCATAAAATCCCATTGAGTTGTCTTTAATTACCATCACATATTATTTCCCCTTTCACACACTTCAAAACACCAATAAAACACATACAAAAGCTCCCAAGGGTTTCGTGGTGTATTGGAGTGCAAATAAGGACTTTGGGGTTCAATTTCAGAGTCATATCTTGAAAATAAGCAAGGATCCACGTCGTAGACCCATTTGTTCCCGAAATCGACCCATGAACCATCTCACTCGCCCAAGGGGTCCCATGCCTACATGTGTTGGTAAACTCAACAAATTGAGTTGACATTGACTCGTTCGAGTAATTGAGTGTTGCGAGATTATTTGCCTTCAACTTTGAACTACTATAATGTCACACCCCGATCCTTGGCGGAATCGATCAAGGCGTGATATATTGTTCAAAGTCTCATGACAACTATGTTATATTATGATTAGATTCAATTAAGTACTAAGTATGCAAACAAGATCCACAACATACAAATACAAATCCAAATATAACAACATTTATTACATCAAATTTAAATAGTCTATTGGGTTTCTAAGGTACACCCTACTTTTCATCAACTTCATTCTTCAAATCTGCATCATGGGTAAAAACAGGTCAACTACGAGAGTTGGTGAGTAATCTAGTTTTATTAAAGAAAATTGTGAGTTTGAATAATTTGAAATTTGTTTTCTTTTGAAGTTGGCAAGCAACTGTTATTGAGATAACAGTTTATAAATCAAAAATTGATTAACAAATGATAACAACAACAATAAGTCCTCACCCTATATATACATATATTTGTATATATATAGGATGGAGCATCTAATCATCATACACACACAACCACGTGCGATCAATCACCTTAGCGTCCCAAGGCGCGGTGGTCAACCCAATAGCGCTATTATTGTCCATAACGTACCTCAAAAATACGGGCATAGTCATGGAGATTAGACTAAAAGTTGTAATGCACTACAAGTACATGTAGCGTAAACAAACAATAATTATACAAATAATGATTAATGTATAAATGTCCCAACAATGTCTCAATGGTGAAAAAATAATAAAATGAAGTTGGAACATATTAAAACCACATGATACACCCAACAAGTATTGAAAATTATAAAATATGGGGTAGATTACTCACATTAGTCCAATAAGGAATGCGCGTGTTGTACGATAGACGGCTCGAGTCAAAATGTCGTAGAACCTAATATAATTAATAGTTTTGGCTTAGGAATCGATAAACGGGAATATAGTATTAATAAAAATAATTAGACACATATTCTTATATTAGATGAATTAACAATAATCCAAATTTTGTTTTGAATATTAATGTATTCATATGTTAAATGAATTTTAAATTGAATTAATTACTTTGCTTAATTAATTTATATCTTCACATTAGGCAAGATTTTAATAATTTCTTATTAAAATAATAACTAGTCAAATTATAAGTATTTACAGATTTTATATATTATAAACAATTATTTATATGAAATAAACATTAAAAATGCATTTTTACATGCTTAGATATTTAGAAAAATGGTTTTAAATACTAAAAAGTAATGAAACATTCTGCAATTATCAGAAAATCATTCTTTCATAAAATAGTAATTACTGTAAAATTTTCATATTTTTCTTAACTGCTTTAGTATTTATTTAGTATTTTAATAATTAAACCACAACAAAATTCGGGAAAAATAATAAATGATTCCCAAAATTTCTGGAAAATTAACCATAGTTTTATAACAGTATGTTGAGCCTACTGTAAATAATTTGGATATTTTGGACTAAGGGAAGTATTTCTTATGTTTTTCATTATTAACTAATCAATAAAATCATAAATAATAGGAAAATATTAAGAGAAATTCATTAGACTTTTTATTTATGATTAACATGTTATATATGATATTCTGATAAGGGTTTATAATTTTTGGACATGTGTAGCTGTTTATTATCAATTTAAACCATTAAATAATCATTAAATCAGGAAAAATAAGCAAACATTCTTAAAAAAAATCTGTAAATTTTGTCATGGAGTCTTTAAAATGTTAATAAGGTGCGAAAAATATAAAATCTAGTTTTTAACGTACATAACTATATTTTGCAATTTATTTATCTACAACAAAATAAAATACAAAATAAGCATCAAACTGTAATATAAATGCATGAAACTTTATAAATCCACTTTACTCAATATATGGGGTGTTCCAAAAGTTTCCCAGAATTTATTGACTAAAAAAGTATTTTATGTGAATTATTGCCCTATTTTATTGCAATAATTATAATAACTCAATAAAAATAAGTTATTTTCTGAAAATTTCCAGAACTTCTTATTTTATTGATGGGATCCTGAGAAAAATCAGGTTTATGCATAAAATGAGTTTTAGATAGTTTGGTGGATTTAATTTGTTTCATTTATGAATTTGAGACTTTTAACAACATACCTTGATGAATGCTTCAAGAGGGATGAAGATTTGAGTATATTGGAGTGTTCTTGGCTGAAATATGAAGATTTCTAGGAGGAATTTCGAGATTGAGAGTGAGAGAAAGAATAGATATGGTTTGAGTGGTGATGAAAATAATGTGTTGGGAGAAAAATGAAAGGAAAGATGATGGGAGGTGTGAGTGGGAGACAATGGGAATAACTTTTGGCTTTTGGTGGTCTTCATAATTTCCCACTAGCACAAGTATCTCTATGTAATACACTAACTAATATAAAAATTTTATAAAATTTAATGTAGAGTTTATAAAAATAGAGTTTTATAAAAAAATAGGTTATTATTTGATTATAACAATCTACTTTGATTTGAAGTTTAATTATAGCATTCAAGTTTGATTCTTTTAATTTAATTAGAGCATCATACTTTGATTTGATTTTAATATGGTATCATAATTTAATTTGATTATAGTTATAACGTTATACTATGCTATATTGCTATTAACGTCAATTTATATCGTATTGTATGGGTTTTGATCCTATTAGCGTCAAGTAAGCTCGAGTAGGGTTTATTAAATTTCCAATTGGGTTGGGTTGACCTGATTCCATTTTAGGCGGATGTCACAGTCTCCCCTACTTTAGGAAATTTCATCCCGAAATTTAAGAAGAGAGTACCTTAAGAGAAAAGCTGCGGGTATTTGGTACGCATATGATCCTCACGCTCCCATGTATACTCTGGTCCACGTGCTGACTGCCACCTGACCTTGACCAGGGGAATGCGACTTCTTTTGAGTTGCTTTTCCTTTCGGTCGGCAATTTCCAAGGGTTTCTCGATAAATTGCATTGTCTCGTCGATTTGGATATCCTCGAGAGGAATATGAAGGTTCTCGTCTGCTAAACACTTCTTGAGGTTGGCTATATTAAATACTGGGTGAACTTTATTAAGCTCTATTGGTAGATCCAACTCGTAGGCTACTGGTCCGATCCTTTTCAGGATTTTGAACGAGCCTACATAGCGTGGTGCCAATTTACCCTTGCGTCCAAATCGAACCACACCTTTCCATGGGGACACTTTTAACATGACCATGTCACCCACGGTAAATTCAAACGGTTTGCGTCGCTTGTAGGCGTAACTCTTTTGTCGGCTACGAGCTGTGAGAAGGTTATTGCGAATCTGAGTGATTTTGTCGGTTGTTTCCGGATAAGCTCAGGACCAACGATTGGAGAATCCACTGTTGCGCGAATTACATGGGACTCTCCAATTTCATGCCAGCAATTAGGAGATCGGCATTTACGGCCATATAATGCCTCAAATGGTGGCATCCCGATGCTAGAATGATAACTGTTATTATAGGAGAATTCCACCAACGGTAAATGAGAGTCCCACTTTCCTCCGAAATCTAAGACACACGCCCTCAACATATCTTCGAGTGTTTGAATTGTCCTCTCAGATTGACCATCGGTCTGAGGATGATAGGCGGTACTGAGATCGAGGCGGGTTCCCATGGCTTCTTGAAGTGATTGCCAGAACCGAGAGAGAAATCTCCCATCACGATCAGAAATGATGCTGAGAGGGATGCTATGCCGACTAACTATCTCGTCGATGTAAATTCGAGCAAGTTGTTCGACCTTGAAATGTTCACGGATGGGAAGGAAATGAGCGGATTTGGTCAAACGGTCAATGATTACCCAAATGCTGTCGTGTCCCTTGGTGGTACGGGGAAGTTTGGTTACGAAATCCATGGCGATCGCTTCCCATTTCCACTCGGGGATTACCGGTTGGACCAATAGTCCAAAGGGTCGTTGATGTTCTGCTTTGACCCTGGAACATGTAAGACATTTGGCCACGAATAAAGCAATATCCTTTTTCATTCCCGACCACCAATAATTGGTTCTCAGGCCATGATACATCTTGTCAGCACCAGGATGAATGGAATATCGAGTTTTATGGATTTCTTCCATCAGGAAGGTACGAAGATTGTCGCGATCTGGGATCCAGATGCGATCTTGATAATAGAAAATACCATCAGATTTACTTTCCAACTCCCCATCAATTCCCGTGGGCATGTTATTTTCGGTAATTGCCGAGTGTTGGGCTCCTCGAATTCGGTCACTGAGATTGGACAAGATAGGAGAACATATTAGATGAAATACTTTGGCATGTTCTTTTCGACTTAACGCGACAGCTACCACGTTTGCCTTGCCCGGATGATAGCGTATTTCACACTCGTAATCATTTAGGAGTTTAACCCAACGTGTTTGTCTCATGTTGAGTTCCTTTTGATTAAGAATATGTTGCAAGCTCTTGTGGTCGGTGAAAATTACGCATTTAGTGCCGTAAAGGTAATGCCTCCAAATTTTAAGAGCGAAAACCACGGCACCGAGCTCTAAATCATGAGTCGTATAATTCCTTTCATGGATTTTGAGTTGTCGCGATGCGTAAGCTATAACCTTTCCCCTTTGCATCAAAACACAACCTAGACCGAGATTGGAGGCATCGCAGTATACCACGAAATCTTCGGATCCTTCAGGGAGTGTAAGAATTGGAGCGTCACACAATCTTTGTTTAAGAGTTTGGAAAGCGTCTTCCTGCTTGGGTCCCCAATCAAATGGTGTACCCTTGCAAGTGAGAAAAGTAAGCGGTAAAGCGATCTTTGAGAAATTTGAAATGAAACGCCGGTAATAGCCGGCTAAACCGAGGAATGACCGAATTTCGTTGGGGGTACGTGGGGCTTTCCAATTCTTGACTGCTTCAACTTTTGCGGGATCGACTAAAATACCCTTGTCACTTACAATATGACCGAGGAATTGTACCTCATTTAACCAAAACTCGCATTTCGAAAATTTGGCATACAGCTGATTTCCTTGCAATGTTTGGAGAGTTAGACGAAGGTGTCTTTCATGGTCTGCCTTTGTCTTGGAGTAAATGAGGATGTCATCAATAAAGACGATAACAAAACGGTCGAGATAAGGTTTAAATACCCGATTCATCAAGTCCATGAATGCGGCAGGGGCATTCTTTAGGCCAAAAGGCATAACGGTGAACTCGTAATGACCATAGCGGGTTCGGAAAGCGGTTTTGGGGATGTCTTCTTCCCGTACTCGAAGTTGGTGATAACCCGAGAGGAGGTCGATTTTTGAGAAGCATGAAGCTCCTTGAAGCTGATCAAAAAGGTCGTCGATCCGAGGTAACGGATATCGGTTCTTGATGGTCAATTTATTTAACTCCCGATAATCGATACACATACGAAACGAACCATCTTTCTTTTTAATGAAGAGAACCGGGGCTCCCCAGGGTGAAGTACTAGGGCGGATAAATCCCTTATCGGTTAATTCTTGGAGCTGACTTGCCAATTCTTGCATCTCGGTTGGAGCCAACCGATATGGAGACTTGGCTATGGGAGCAGCCTCAGGAACGAGATCGATGCGGAACTCTAGCTCACGTACTGGTGGGAGTCCAGATACGTCATCGGGAAAGATGTCGAGAAAGTCTCGTACAATCGGAATATCTTCGATCTTCTTTTTTTCGACCTTTGTTTCCACCACATGGGCTAAGAAAGCCATGTATTCTTTACGTAGATATGATCGAGCTTGAGTACATGACATAAGACTAAGCTTTTTTGAACGAGTCTTGCCATAAATACGAAGACTTTGACCGTCGGCAAGAGGAATACGAATAAACTTCTCGTAACATACTATTTCAGCATGGTTTTGGGATAGCCAATTCATTCCCACGATGATGTCGAAGCTACCAAGTTTCATAGGAACTAAATTGACGGAAAATTTATGACCGCAAAAATCGAAAGTGCAATCTTGATGACTGCTTTGAGTGAAATGTATTTTCCATTGGCGACTTCTACGGTAAAGTTTTCATCAAGAATCGTGTGAGGTGTGTGAAGTATGGGTTCAAATTCCAAAGACACAAAACTTTTATCGGCACCTGAATCAAAAAGTACTGACGCGTAGCAGTCATTTATGAGAAACGTACCATTTACGACCTTGTTATCGGTCTGTGCTTGGGTTGCGGTAATGAAAATGCTCGGCCTTTGGGAGCTGGAACATGCATTGTTGGATTTGCCTGGGCTTGAGTGTTAATGATATTGACAAGCCTAGGACACGTGTTTCTGAAATGGGTGGGGTCACCACAGTTGAAGCATGTTCCAGTTGGATACCGGGTTTGTGTTTGCTGATTTGAGGGTAGAGCGAATGGTCGCTGAGTTTTTGGTGCACGGCATGTGTCTGCCAAGTGGCCATAGCGACCACAAGTCGTACAAAGGCGACACGGGCTGGTGGTCATATGGTGATAGTTACAGTGGTTACAGAGGGGGTCGTAATGCCATCTATGAGAAACACGCATATGGACTTGTGAGTTATTTGTAAATTAAGTTTGTAGACATTGTTGGGTAAAATGATTGTAAAACACTTGTTGGGCCATGGTTAGGAGTGTTGGGCACCTTTTGGGCTTTCCATGGGTACTAAATGTGAAGCATGTAGCAATTGCGTGGGCCCCTACAATACTAAGTTTTCACATGTTTTTCCCACTTCAAGGCCCATTAGGGAACTTAATAGTCCAATGAGTTGGCCATTTTGGAGTGTATCCTTTCGGATACGTTTGATAAGGTCGGGTATTTTGATGGCTCAAAAGTAATGTGAATAACGCGCTTTGGCCTATAGGTTTGGGAACTCTCGCCTTTGGTCCCCAGGTAAGCAAACTGGTCCCTCGGTTGATTGGGATGTATACGAATGCTTACCTAGTCAGGACTTTCAGGCTACCGGCACCTCCCCCTTCCAGTTACTACGCGTCCATTACTTTGATCCTACCCAACTAGAGTGGATGACTTTTAATTTCCTATGAGCTCTAAGGAATATATCTGTATATAAATTTTTATTTTGAAACCATTTGAGTATGTGTGTGATTTTAAGAGAAAGAGGAGAAAATTCATAAGTGTATGCACACATATAAGTGTCGGGAATAATACATAAGCACATGAGGGAGCAATTAGCACACAAAGGTATTCCTAGGATTTTCTAAGTGCGAGTTGCATGCAATTGTGTGTGCATTTTATAAACTAGCATACGAGAGGACCCTAGAGGCTATAGACTAGGTCAAGGCAATTAACCTAATTCCCTATAGTCAAGTGCTCTGATACCAATCTGTCACACCCAGATCCTTGGCGGAATCGATCAAGGCGTGATATATTGTTCAAAGTCTCATGACAACTATGTTATAATATGATTAGATTCAATTAAGTACTAAGTATGCAAACAAGATCCACAACATACAAATACAAATCCAAATATAACAACATTTATTACATCAAATTTAAATAGTCTTGTGGGTTTCTAAGGTACACCCTACTTTTCATCAACTTCATTCTTCAAATCTGTATCATGGGTAAAAACAGGTCAACTACGAGAGTTGGTGAGTAATCTAGTTTTATTAAAGAAAATTGTGAGTTTGAATAATTTGAAATTTGTTTTCTTTTGAAGTTGGCAAGCAACTGTTATTGAGATAACAGTTTATAAATCAAAAATTGATTAACAAATGATAACAACAACAATAAGTCCTCACCCTATATATACATATATATATATGTATATATATAGGATGGAGCATCTAATCATCATACACACACAACCACATGCGATCAATCACCTTAGCGTCCCAAGGCGGGGTGGTCAACCCAATAGCGCTATTATTGTCCATAACGTACCTCAAGAATACGGGCATAGTCATGGAGATTAGACTAAAAGTTGTAATGCACTACAAGTACATGTAGCGTAAACAAACAATAATTATACAAATAATGATTAATGTATAAATGTCCCAACAATGTCTCAATGGTGAAAAAATAATAAAATGAAGTTGGAACATATTAAAACCACATGATACACCCCAAAAGTATTGAAAATTATAAAATATGGGGTAGATTACTCACATTAGTCCAATAAGGAATGCGCGTGTTGTACGATAGACGGCTCGAGTCAAAATGTCGTAGAACCTAATATAATTAATAGTTTTGGCTTAGGAATCGATAAACGGGAATATAGTATTAATAAAAATAATTAGACACATATTCTTATATTATATGAATTAACAATAATCCAAATTTTGTTTTGAATATTAATGTATTCATATGTTAAATGAATTTTAAATTGAATTAATTACTTTGCTTAATTAATTTATATCTTCACATTAGGCAAGATTTTAATAATTTCTTATTAAAATAATAACTAGTCAAATTATAAGTATTTACAGATTTTATATATTATAAACAATTATTTATATGAAATAATCATTAAAAATGCATTTTTACATGCTTAGATATTTAGGAAAATGGTTTTAAATACTAAACAGTAATGAAACATTCTGAAATTATCAAAAAATCATTATTTCATAAAATAGTAACTACTGTAAAATTTTTATATTTTTCTTAACTGCTTTAGTATTTATTTAGTATTTTAATAAATAAACCACAACAAAATTCGGGAAAAATAATAAATGATTCCCAAAAATTCTGTAAAAAGTAACCATAGTTTTCTAACATTATATTGAGCCTACTGTAAATATTTTGGATATTTTGGACTATGGGAAGTATTTCTTATGTTTTTCATTATTAACTAAACAATAAAATCATAAATAATAGGAAAATATTAAGAGAAATTCATTAGACTTTTTATTTATGATTAACATGTTATATATGATATTGTGATAAGGGTTTATAATTTTTGGACATGTGTAACTGTTTATTATCAATTTAAACCATTAAATAATCATTAAATCAGGAACAATAAGCAACCATTCTTAAAAAAATCTGTAAATGTTTTCATGGAGTCTTTAAAATGTTAATAAGGCGCAAAAAATATAAAATCTAGTTTTTAACATACATAACTATATTTTTCAATTTATTTATCTACAACAAAATAAAATACAAAATAAGCATCAAACTGTAATATAAATGCATGAAACTTTATAAATCCACTTTACTCAATATATGGGGTGTTCCAAAAGTTTCCCAGAATTTATTGACTACAAAAAGTATTTTATGTGAATTATTTCCCTATTTTATTGCAATAATTATAGTAATTCAATAAAAATAAGTTATTTTCTGAAAATTTCCAGAACTTCTTATTTTATTGATGGGATCCTAAGAAAAATCAGGTTTATGCATAAAATGAGTTTTAGATAGTTTGGTGGATTTAATTTGTTTCATTCATGAATTTGAGACTTTTAACAACATACCTTGATGAATGCTTCAAGAGGGATGAAGATTTGAGTATATTGGAATGTTCTTGGCTGAAATATGAAGATTTCTAGGAGGAATTTCGAGATTGAGAGTGAGAGAAAGAATAGATATGGTTTGAGTGGTGATGAAAATAATGTGTTGGGAGAAAAATGAAAGGAAAGATGATGGGAGGTGTGAGTGGGAGACAATGGGAATAACTTTTGGCTTTTGGTGGTCTTCATAATTTCCCACTAGCACAAGCATCTCTATGTAATACACTAACTAATATAAAAATTTTATAAAATTTAATGTAGAGTTTATAAAAATAGAGTTTTATAAAAAAATAGGTTATTATTTGATTATAACAATCTACTTTGATTTGAAGTTTAATTATAGCATTCAAGTTTGATTCTTTTAATTTAATTAGAGCATCATACTTTGATTTGATTTTAATATGGTATCATAATTTAATTTGATTATAGTTATAACGTTATACTATGCTATATTGCTATTAACGTCAATTTATATCGTATTGTATGGGTTTTGATCCTATTAGCGTCAAGTAAACTCGAGTAGGGTTTATTAAATTTCCAATTGGGTTGGGTTGACCTGAATCCATTTTAGGCGGATGTCACATATAACTTCTTCATAAAAACTTTGATTGGCCAGATTCTTTTTGTTATGTATTATTTGTAGCAAACACTATCCATCAATATATTATAATCACAAATTGAAAACCAGGAAGTCAGACTTTTATGGCTGCAAAGTAGACCACTTAGTGATTTTGGGCACTTTTTTCGATACTTGGCTACTTTTCTTTCTTTTTGCCCAGCTCATACAATATTTTTTCTTAAATTCAAACACTCGTAACTCTTTCATATGAATTCAAATTGAGTTTATTCTTTTTGCTATGTAATCTTTGTTGTTTTCATTAGAGTTTAGAATCGTGAACCCATAGTCTTAATACTCATAAGCTCGAGTTTCACAACATCAAACATAGGGTTTTTCTTACTTTTCGTTTCCTAAACATGAAACATGACATTTTCAAAATGGCTTATAAGATAAAATAACTGTAGTTTGGCCAAAATCCGGTTTAAGCACTATATTTTTATTTGTTCTAAAAAAATCACTCATTTTCTTAACGGAAAACTCTCAGTCCTAAGTTTGAGTTTGGATTCCCAATACAGTTCATCCAAATCCCTCAAACCAAGGCTCTGATACCAACTTGTAACGCCTCAATTTCCAACCCAAATTTTAAAAAAATATATAAGTAATGTAAGAACCCGCGAAAAAGTCAAAAAGGGTAAAATCGTCTTTTATCGTATTGTACGACTATTATGTGTAATAATATGTATTTGTAAAATAATATAATGAGAAATAATAGTTTATGTGAAATTTGGAGTTTTTACCTCGTGAATAGTGAAATTTGACCAAAAAGGGTAAAATGGTCATTTGACATGGAAATGACCAAAATGTTAAGAAAATGTCAAGTTGGAAGTTAATGGGACATTGTTGCAAGAATTTGGGTCTTAGGACCATCTATGTAAAGAAAATGGAAAATTTAGGACTAAAATGTAATTAGATTATAAACATTAAATATATATATGAAATATGAGAGTTATTCTCTCATAAGTTAGAAGCATCCAGAGAACACGGGAGAGAACTAGAAGTGTGCAGCAAGATCACGAGAGGAAGAAGAAGAAGATCAACTTGGCCAAGGGAATCAAGAATTCAACTTTGGAATTGAAGATTCCAAGCTCTAAGAGGTAAAGTTCTAACCTAGTTCTTGGGTGTTCTTGAATTGGGTTGAGTAGAAACTGAAATTGCAGTTAAAAGTCATGTGGGTTAAGTAGCTAATGCTTCCAATAAGCCATTAGTTAAGAACTTAACTCATAAACATGAAAGTAGGATGCTATTCTTGAGAATTTTCAAGTTTAGCCAAGAACTTAAATTTCTGCAATTGATCTATTGAAGTGTTTTTAATGGCTTAAAATGTGTTATTAGTCAAGGGTTTTAGTCCTAGAACAAACCCCATACGAATAAGAACTGAAATAAGTGCTTAATGGGTGAAAACTGCGTGCTACAGTGCACAAATCGCGACTGATCAGGTCACTGCCCAGGCGCCAGGCGCAGTGCGCCCAGGACCAGGGCGGGGTGCGCCCAGGCGCAGTGCGCCCCTAGCCAGGCGCAGTGCGCCTTCAGTCAGGGCCAGGCAGGGACTAAAAATGTTAAAAATCTCAAATATTCCAAACGCTAGAAACTATAGCTAGACACGTCCGATTGACCTGAAATTTTAGACATAACCCTAACATGGTATAAGAACATGTCGGGAATGGTCAAATCCGTAATTCGACCTTGCAGAAAAGTCACTGTAGCGGCAGTGGCGAAAAGTACTATTCATGCTAAAACTTAATTTTTGGAATTTGAGCTAGACTTGTCCAATGGACTTCAAATTTGAAACACAAGTCTAATATGGCCTAAGATTTCATACAAAAGTGTCGGAACTGAAAAACGACCCTCGGGGGTACTGTAGCGATATACGCGTATTTCGGAGAAAAACCGTAAAATGAGTTTATAAATGGTTATACATTTATTATAACCTAGAGCTATGTTATATGAGACCTTAGCATTATAGAGTTAATTATATTGAGTATTTATATATACAATTTGTATAGGTGGTGCTTCAAACGTTGTTGAGCACGGGAAGGGAAAAGCCGTACGAGAAGCGTAGTAAACCGTAGTAAAAATCAAGGTGAGTTTTATGAGGATTTTCTAGTACATAGCAAAATGTTATTTTCAGAAAAGTAAGATTTCCAAATGTTTATAAATACTAAAATTTGGAAAATAATTTTGAAAGAAGCTCTATACAAGGGCTTAGTATTTTAAGCAGATTTTTAAAGTATGGTTTGCAAAATATTTTGAAAGAAGTTCCTTATGGGAACTAAGATGTCAAGAGTAGTTTTGATAATATTTTTGATAAAAAGTTACAAAGTTTATGAGTTTTAGTTTATTACAAATTGTGTCCCATTTGACCAATTTGAGATGAAATGAAGTAAGAATTAAAGAAAGAAAGAAGTATGAGCCAGTTGTCCGGACTAGGATCACCCACATAATCGGGGGATCAGAAGACACTACTGGGATGGTACCTCCCGTCGCGAAGTAGTTGTCTAGCTTAGCATACCCTTGTGCTTGAATTTGTTCCAAGTCACAAAGGGGAGACAGAATGAGCAAACCGAGTGGGCAGATCTGTTCTGTCCCACGAGGGGAGCTAGTTGAATGAATTAATTAACTTAATTCATAAGTTTCAGTTGGTCACGAGAAAATGAAAAAGAAAGCAGTTTTATGAAAGAAAGTTTTTTTTTTTAAGTTTGAAAGTAAAGAAGAAAAGATATTTTGAGATTTATGAAATAAATCAGTTTTTAGCAATGTACTTTTGATATTTCAAGTTTTGAATAGAAAAGTTTTGGGTCTAAACCCATATTACTCACGAGACTTTATGTCTCTCGTATACTATGTTTTTTTTGAAATGCTATGTACTTAGGTGTTGGAGCGAGAGTTGCAGTTGGGACCGTTATTGTACACTGTAAGTTTAAATTATGGTTATCTGTATTGAGTCTGTAATACCCCTCGAGTTTAAGTTGTAAAATAAAACGAAAATTTAAGTGGCTATTTTATAGTCACGAGTTGTAAAATATGTTTGAAAACTGTATTTGTATTTTAAATATGGTTTGAGAAAAGGGGTGTTACAGTTTTGGTATCAGAGCCATAGTTTAAGCGAATTAGGTTGGAATACCATCCTAGACTTAAACTAGCAAGAGTAGTAGTAGGTTGCCTTAGTTATATAGAAGGCATAGATTGAGTATGGCTGTTATAAAGTGCAGTCAACATAAGGAGATAACATGCTACCGCTTATGAAATACTATATAGAATTGCATATTAAACCGATAATTTGTTCATCTATATAGTAATGGGAGACAGAAGACAAGCTGACAGGGGTGAGGGCAGTCACACTTCTTCAAGAGGAAGTGAACCACATGTTCTGCGAAACGATGAGGCTGAGCCAAACCCACCACCACCACAACCTGTCACTATGGAGGCAATTCAGTTCCTAATTAATAATCTACGAACTGAACTGAGGCAAGATGTGCATAACATAATAGACAGCCGAATGGGTGAACCTAGTGCCCAATCATCACAAGAAGTCTCCAAAAAGACGACTGAGGAAGAGGCTACTGGAGGGAACAAGAAGGAAGAAAAGGGTTGCTCTTTTAAGTCCTTTATGGCTTGCAAACCGCCCGAATACCATGGCAGTTTTGAGCCCAAAGTGACAATGCGATGGGTCCGAGAGATTGAACAAGTGATGCAAGCAAGCAAATGTGGAGAAAACGACCGAGTTAACTACGCCTCTCGGCAGTTGAAGGACGATGCTTTGGTGTGGTGGAACACCAAATATGAAAGCTTGGGAAAGGATGTTGTATATGGTTGGTCGTGGGCAGAGTTTGTTTCATGTCTTAAAGATAAATTCTGTCCCACGCGAGATTTGGAGAAAATGAACGAAGACTTCTTAACAATAAAGAAAGGAGACTTGACGGTGGACGAGTATACAAAGAAATTTTGCGACATGCTACCTTTTGTGGGGGAATCCTACCCCAGTGAGCGGTCCCGAATAAACCGCTATGTCCGGGGTTTACCATGGAACTACGAGTTAGAAGTAAAGAAAGCCGAAACACTAGATGGGGCGATCAATGCTGCCCGAACTGTGGAAGATGTTGGAAAAAGAAGGAAGGAAGAAGGACCTGGTTTTGGTGACAAAAGGAAGACAGTTAGTAGTATCAGTGGGAACATAAAGAAGAAAGGAAAATGAGTACAAGTCAGAGCCGACAGGGAAGTGTGAAAAAGTGCGAGAAATGTGGGAAAGAACACGGTGGCGAATGCCGAGCGGGATCAAATGCCTGCTTTAATTGTGGCGGATTCGGTCACAAAGCGAAAGATTGTAAAGCCAAGAAAGCCAGCGAAGTGGAGTGCTTCTCATGCCATCAGATGGGACACTACAGTTTCAACTGCCCAAACAAGGGAGGAGAAACTATGGTGTCAACAGCCCAGAAGAAGACCGAACCCCAAAAGGTGAAGACTCGAGCTTTTCAGATTACCAGGGAGGAAGCGAAGGAGACTCACGATGTGGTCTCAGGTATACTACTAATCAACTCGACACCTGTATATGTCTTGTTTGATTCCGGGTCTACATATTCATTTGTGTCCCATGGGTTTGGAGCTAGATTAAAAGTGCCATTAGAATTGTTAGATCTAGTTTTTAAGGTAGAAGTGGCGGACGGGAAATTTGTTGAAGTTCAGCATATGTATCGAGACTGTGAGCTTGACATCAACGGCAAGAAGTTTCGACTTAATCTCCTTCCTATTGAAATTAAGTCCTTTGATGTAATAATTGGAATGGATTGGCTCGGTGCCAATGATGCAAAGATAGCTTGTGGACAGAAGAGGGTGTCTGTTAAAACCCTTGGAGCAAAGGTGTACGTATATGGAGAAAGAAGAACGCACATGCCCAGTATCATCAGTGTAGCTAAAGCTCGAAGATGTATCAGGAAAGGGTGTGTATCTTTCCTGGCCTATGTGATGACTGAAGATAAAGTGAAACAGGCGTACAAAGACATAGATGTGGTAAAAGAGTTTCCAGATGTTTTTCCAGATGAATTGCCAGGCTTGCCACCAGAAAGGCAAGTTGAGTTTCGGATAGATCTTGTCCCAGGAGCTTCCCCAATAGCACGAGCACCGTACCGGTTAGCACCAACAGAGATGAGGGAATTAATGTCCCAGTTGCAGGAATTACTAGATAAAGGCTTCATCAGGCCTAGCTCTTCTCCGTGGGGTGCTCCAGTTTTATTTGTAAAGAAGAAAGATGGGTCAATGCGAATGTGCATTGATTACAGAGAATTGAACAAAATTACCATCAAGAACCGTTACCCGTTGCCCAGAATAGACGATTTGTTTGACCAGTTGCAAGGAGCAGATTATTTCTCAAAAAAATTGATTTGAGATCTGGGTATCATCAAGTCAGGGTAAAAGAAAGTGATGTAGAGAAGACGGCGTTTCGTACACGATACGGGCATTACGAGTTTTTAGTGATGCCATTTGGTCTTACGAATGCACCAGCGATCTTTATGGATTTAATGAATCGGGTCTGTAAACCATTCTTAGACCGGTTTGTTATAGTATTCATAGATGACATTCTGATCTACTCAAAGAATAAAGAAGAGCATGCGAGCCATTTGCGGTTGGTACTTGAGACTTTGAAGCGGGAACAGCTATATGCAAAGTTCTCCAAGTGCGAGTTTTGGATGAGAGAAGTGCAGTTCCTTGGACATGTTGTTTCTATCCAAGGTATAAAAGTTGATCCAGCGAAAGTTGAAGCGGTAATGAAATGGGAGCCTCCTAAGACGCCAACAGAAGTTAGAAGTTTTCTCGGTCTTGCCGGGTATTACAGGAGATTTATTCAAGATTTCTCCCGTATAGCAGTACCACTTACACGACTAACCCGAAAAGAAGAGAAATTCAGATGGCAAGAGGAACAAGAAAGAGCTTTTGCTACCTTAAAATAGAAGTTGTGTAACGCGCCTGTCCTTACATTGCCAGATGGGATGGAAGACTTTGAAGTGTACAGCGATGCCTCACATCGGGGGCTTGGCTGTGTGTTGATGCAAAGAGGGAAGGTTATAGCATACGCTTCTAGACAGCTGAAAGATCCAGAGAAAAAGTACACAACTCACGATCTAGAACTTGCAGCGATCGTATTTGCCTTGAAGATTTGGAGACATTACTTGTATGGTACAAAGTGCAAGCTATTCACCGATCACAAGAGTCTGCAGTATGTGTTCACTCAAAAAGAGTTGAACATGAGACAGAGCAGATGGCTAGAGCTGATCAGTGACTATGATTGTGACATTATATACCATCCGGGTAAAGCAAATGTTGTAGCAGATGCATTAAGTAGAAAAGCTCCTGAGAAAAGAATCAAGGCAAGGTCGATGCGCATAGAATTGGTGTCCAGCATTATCGAACAGATTAAAGTAGCTCAACAGAAAGTTGAAGAAAGTGGAGACTTAAAAGATGAAAAGCTAGGAAAAGACATTCAGTTTGAAACTAATAGCCAAGGATTAAAGACCTACAGAAACCGCATTTGGGTACCGAAAGCCGGAGGTTTGAGAAAGCTGATTCTAGAAGAGTCGCATAAGTCAAAGTATTCCATTCATCCTGGGAGTACCAAGACTTATCAAGATTTGAAAAGACAGTATTGGTGGCCTGGAATGAAGAAGAGGATAGCTAAGTACATCTCCAAGTGTGTTATTTGTGCACAAGTCAAGGAGGAACATCAGGTCCCGCATGGGGATGCTCAGTCATTACATATTCCAGCCGGAAAGTGGGAAGATGTAACCATGGACTTGGTTGTCGGGTTACCAAGAACGAGAAGAGGTCATGATAGTATATGGGTCATAGTGGACCGGTTGACCAAGAGTGCATGATTTCTAGCCATAAAAGAAACTACTCCATTGGAGCAGTTAGCCCAGTTGTATTCAGATGAAGTGTTAAGAAGATATGGTGCACCGTTGTCTATCGTGTCAGATAGAGACCCCAGATTTACCTCTAACTTTTGGAGAGCCTTACAAGATAAAATGGGGACAAGAATTCAGCTAAGTATAACGTATCATCCACAAACGGATGGTCAGAGTGAACGAACGATCCAGACATTGGAAGACATGCTACGATCATGCGTGATGGAATTTGGAGGTAGTTGGGATGAACACCTACCATTAGTGGAGTTTGCATACAATAACAGCTACCATTCCAGCATCAAAATGCCACCCTTTGAGGCATTGTATGGTAGAAAGTGTAGAACTCCTTTGTGCTGGTTGGAAGCGGGTGAGACTAAGCTTACGGGGCCAGAGATTGTTAGAGTAACTAATGAGAAGATTGGAGTAATTCAAGCCAACATGAAAGCAGCACAAGATCGGCAAAAGAGTTACTCAAATCTAAAGAAGAGACCGTATGACTTGCAAGAAGGAGATTTGGTGATGATTAAAGTGTCACCATGGAAAGGAGTGGTCAGATTTGGCAAGAGAGGAAAGCTGAGTCCAAGATACATTGGACCTTTTAGAATCCTGAAGAGAGTTGGATTACAAGCATTCAAGATAGAGTTACCACCCGAACTCAGTGGAATACATGATACCTTTCATGTATGTTACTTGAAGAAGTATTTTGGTAAAGAAGAATTGGTAATACCGTATACTGACCTAAGGGTGGAGACTCCTAGCAAACTGATTGAAGAACCCGAAGCCATCCTAGAGATGCAGACAAAGATGCTAAGGAACAAGGAGATTGACCTTGTACTAGTCAAGTGGAAGCACCCGTTAGGGTCAAACCTAACTTGGGAGACGCTAGAAGAAATGAAGAGAAGATATCCGAATTTCACAGATTACGAAAAGATTTCGAGGACGGAATCCGCTTAAGGAGGGGTGACTGTAAGAACCCGCGAAAAAGTCAAAAAGGGTAAAATCGTCTTTTATCGTATTGTACGACTATTATGTGTAATAATATGTATTTGTAAAATAATATAATGAGAAATAATAGTTTATGTGAAATTTGGAGTTTTTACCTCGTGAATAGTGAAATTTGACCAAAAAGGGTAAAATGGTCATTTGACATGGAAATGACCAAAATGTTAAGAAAATGTCAAGTTGGAAGTTAATGGGACATTGTTGCAAGAATTTGGGTCTTAGGACCATCTATGTAAAGAAAATGGAAAATTTAGGACTAAAATGTAATTAGATTATAAACATTAAATATATATATGAAATATGAGAGTTATTCTCTCATAAGTTAGAAGCATCCAGAGAACACGGGAGAGAACTAGAAGTGTGCAGCAAGATCACGAGAGGAAGAAGAAGAAGATCAACTTGGCCAAGGGAATCAAGAATTCAACTTTGGAATTGAAGATTCCAAGCTCTAAGAGGTAAAGTTCTAACCTAGTTCTTGGGTGTTCTTGAATTGGGTTGAGTAGAAACTGAAATTGCAGTTAAAAGTCATGTGGGTTAAGTAGCTAATGCTTCCAATAAGCCATTAGTTAAGAACTTAACTCATAAACATGAAAGTAGGATGCTATTCTTGAGAATTTTCAAGTTTAGCCAAGAACTTAAATTTCTGCAATTGATCTATTGAAGTGTTTTTAATGGCTTAAAATGTGTTATTAGTCAAGGGTTTTAGTCCTAGAACAAACCCCATACGAATAAGAACTGAAATAAGTGCTTAATGGGTGAAAACTGCGTGCTACAGTGCACAAATCGCGACTGATCAGGTCACTGCCCAGGCGCCAGGCGCAGTGCGCCCAGGACCAGGGCGGGGTGCGCCCAGGCGCAGTGCGCCCCTAGCCAGGCGCAGTGCGCCTTCAGTCAGGGCCAGGCAGGGACTAAAAATGTTAAAAATCTCAAATATTCCAAACGCTAGAAACTATAGCTAGACACGTCCGATTGACCTGAACTTTTAGACATAACCCTAACATGGTATAAGAACATGTCGGGAATGGTCAAATCCGTAATTCGACCTTGCAGAAAAGTCACTGTAGCGGCAGTGGCGAAAAGTATTATTCATGCTAAAACTTAATTTTTGGAATTTGAGCTAGACTTGTCCAATGGACTTCAAATTTGAAACACAAGTCTAATATGGCCTAAGATTTCATACAAAAGTGTCGGAACTGAAATACGACCCCTCGGGGGTACTGTAGCGATATACGCGTATTTCGGAGAAAAACCGTAAAATGAGTTTATAAATGGTTATACATTTATTATAACCTAGAGCTATGTTATATGAGACCTTAGCATTATAGAGTTAATTATATTGAGTATTTATATATACAATTTGTATAGGTGGTGCTTCAAACGTTGTTGAGCACGGGAAGGGAAAAGCCGTACGAGAAGCGTAGTAAACCGTAGTAAAAATCAAGGTGAGTTTTATGAGGATTTTCTAGTACATAGAAAAATGTTATTTTCAGAAAAGTAAGATTTCCAAATGTTTATAAATACTAAAATTTGGAAAATAATTTTGAAAGAAGCTCTATACAAGGGCTTAGTATTTTAAGCAGATTTTTAAAGTATGGTTTGCAAAGTATTTTGAAAAAAGTTCCTTATGGGAACTAAGATGTCAAGAGTAGTTTTGATAATATTTTTGATAAAAAGTTACAAAGTTTATGAGTTTTAGTTTATTACAAATTGTGTCCCACTTGACCAATTTGAGATGAAATGAAGTAAGAATTAAAGAAAGAAAGAAGTATGAGCCAGTTGTCCGGACTAGGATCACCCACATAATCGGGGGATTAGAAGACACTACTGGGATGGTACCTCCCGTCGCGAAGTAGTTGTCTAGCTTAGCATACCCTTGTGCTTGAATTTGTTCCAAGTCACAAAGGGGAGACATAATGAGCAAACCGAGTGGGCAGATCTGTTCTGTCCCGCGAGGGGAGCTAGTTGAATGAATTAATTAACTTAATTCATAAGTTTCAGTTGGTCACGAGAAAATGAGAAAGAAAGCAGTTTTATGAAAGAAAGTTTTTTTTTTAAAGTTTGAAAGTAAAGAAGAAAAGATATTTTGAGATTTATGAAATAAATCAGTTTTTAGCAATGTACTTTTGATATTTCAAGTTTTGAATAGAAAAGTTTTGGGTCTAAACCCATATTACTCACGAGACTTTATGTCTCACGTATACTATGTTTTTTTTTGAAATGCTATGTACTTAGGTGAAGGAGCGAGAGTTGCAGTTGGGACCGTTATTGTACACTGTAAGTTTAAATTATGGTTATCTGTATTGAGTCTGTAATACCCCTCGAGTTTAAGTTTGTAAAATAAAACGAAAATTTAAGTGGCTATTTTATAGTCACGAGTTGTAAAATATGTTTGAAAACTGTATTTGTATTTTAAATATGGTTTGAGAAAAGGGGTGTTACAAGTAAAAAACACAAATAATCTTATTAGAATGTTAAAACGGTGTTTATCAAAACATATTATCAGAGTATATCCGTCCCAAAATTATAAAAATCACATTTAATAAAATTACCACAAATCATAAATATGCGATGCACCGTCGTCACGCCGAGCTCACCCCTTTATCAACTGTAGTACCTAAAAATGTTTTAAAATCAACGGGTAAGCACAAAGCTTAGTGAGTTCCACAAATTACCATACATGCCCAGATATTCAACCACCAGCCATCGAGAACGACCCGACCCTACCCGTGATACAACACCTACAGGCACCCATGATACAACACCTATGGGACACGAGGCGGTTCTACCCATGATACAACACCAATGGGTTCCCGGTTTTGGCCATGCCCATGATACAATACCGATAGGACAAGGCGATAGTCCAGCCCGTGATACAACACCTACGGGACATGACGATAGTCCAACCCGTGATACAACACCGATGGGTGAACACGCATCAGTACTGAGCCCAACAACAGATAATAACCACAATTATAGAACAAATCATATAACTGTAAATAACACAAAAGTTGCCTAACATGCAACATCATATAGTAAGGTGAGGATAGTCACCTGTTTCACAGTCAAATCGGAAACTGCTACAATCGATACTTAAAACTTCGATACACGACCAAATGTATGCAACCCGAATCTTGAAAAATGTGACTTGACCCTCAAAACCTTCAAGAAAACGCCTTGAACACACTCCGGGTCATGGAAACAGATTAGGGTTTCCGAATCCCTTTCTAGGAGGAAATGAGCCACTATATATAGACCTGGAGGAAGTTAGCGCCGCTAACCTTGGTCCTCCGGAAGACTTGGTTTGGTCAGCCCCGAAATCGCGACAGCCCGGATTTTCCTCAACTGACCATTAGCGCCGCTAATCCTGTATTTTCAACAACTTGTCACTTTTTGCCCCTTTCTTCCAACTCTTGCCATTTTTCACCCGTTTGCCCAAAAGTTAAAGGCGCTAGGATCTGATGAGGCTTTGAATCAGACCTTGAAAGAACTCCTTGCTCATCTTCTTCTGCTTTTGGGAACGGGTCTTACTGAACTTGTGGTATGAATTTCTTAAATTTTGATGGTTCTTGGGATATATTATTTTTTAAAACAAAAGGATAAAATAGTAATTTTCATCATTTAGCATAGTCATTCAGAGACCTAACCAAACAACATATTTTCATTTAGAGGTGGATTCACTTAGAGTCTCTAAATGATCCTGGACTACGAATCATTCAGATATTGTCAAGCAACCCCTTAGCTGCTAATAAATTAGTATATAATATATAAGCATCGGACAAAATGGATAATATCATATTACAATATGCATATTAGTTTATTGATAAATCTTATTCTTATTGATCGATTGCGTCTTCAATCAAGCTCTGCATCGATCTCAGCCATTATATTGTTAGGCTCGGTTGACATTGTGCCAATTAGATAAACACGCCGACGTTGAGGAATCTTGTCGATTTTTTCCAGTTCCTCCTTTGTCAAGGACCAACTGAAGATATCTAGGTTCTGCTTCATCCTTTCTGTATTGAAGCTCTTTACTGCAATACTTACACCTTGCTCGTATAACCATTTTAGAGAAATCTACACGTCAATAATAGAAGTTCAACACATGTGTTCATTATACTATAGTGTTATGCTTTAGATGTCAAATTATTAATATTTTACTTTATATCAATGGTTTATTTATTTTAACAAAGAAAAATCTCCAAAAGCGTTCATCTTTAATTCAAAGAGTAACAGGTTTCACTTTAAGCCATACACTATTTTTTTAACATGTCACTATATATAAGAGTAAAAGTCAGAAAATAAAGAGTACCTGAGCCACTGTCTTCCCTTTGGACTTTGCAATCTCTTGGAGAATATCACATTCCATTACACGATTGTGACCCCATACATAATTACCGAAACCACCTAGAGGGGAGTAAGCAGTCACAAGGATGTTATTCTCTTTGCAAAATTGCACAAGTTTTTTTTGTTGCCAAAGTGGGTTCATCTCAACCTTCAAACAACATTAAAAAAGATATTAGTAACACCATTTTCACTTTGAGTTGTGTGATGCTATCATAAATCATCTTATGATATCATCAAACACATGCTTTTAGGAACGGGCAAATCAAAATTTTAACTTCGAATTTTGGAAATGGCATTCACCCTATATTTGCAGATAAATATTACCTTAAAGATTTGGTTTTAGAACATGATGTATGAGTAGATTTTCACCTGGTTTACGGCAGGTTGGATTTTCGCAAAGGAAAGAATTTGTTGTATTATTTTAGGATAGAAATTGCTGACACCGATGGATTTGGTGAGTCCAATATTTTGACACTCCTCCATTGCTGCCCATACTGCTTTGATATCGAGTGTTGCTACACACTCCTTTGGAATCGGGAATTTAATTTCATCTTGGATCGACTTGATTGGCCAATGTATAAGATACAAATCCACATACTCTAATCCCAGATTCCTGTTTAGATTTCAAGCGATCAAGAATCTAGACAAACGATAAAAAATTGATTTTGCACACGAGTAACTAGATGCAATTGAAAGCAAATTAATCAAGTACACGAGAATTTAATGTGGTACACCAGTTAGAGTGATTGGCTATGTCCATCGGCGAACAAGTGAAAAGATTTTTTAATAATCGGCAAAACCAGTAAATATAAATCTCACATCTATTTTATATCTGGCCTAGGTTTTCTGCACAACACTCTTGCACCGAAAGTAATAAGGGAGACGCCTATTTATAGGTACGAGATGTCAGAAGATTTTATTAATTGTCAAAACCGGTAAGTATAAATTGCTCGATGTCGCAGTTTCTGTAGCCAGCTTAACCGCGGTCCATCTCGATACCACCATTATTAGTGCTTGACACCACAACATCGGTTTTTCGGCACAAGTTTTTTCCTATGTACTGCAGCTTTCTTCTCGGAAACACGGATTTCTGCTCAGAATCGCAGTTGGGGTTCATTGACTTAGAACCGAAATTATGGTCCATCAACTTGACTTCGAAACTGCACTCTTGGATCATCCTCTATATTCATTTGTGTGTCAATATTATGGTGGGCTCTCTTTTGAAGATTATCTCCCCACGATAGTTATCCATTTCTTATCCAACTATTCCAAAAATGGCTCAACATTATCCCCCAAGTTCCACATCCCGGTTCACCATCCCACTGCAGTAGTGGTTAGGACCATCGTGAATGGTCATATCAATTTGAACCATTCACATCCACGGTATAAAAGATTTACACAACATAAAAAAAATAAAAAATACCATACCCACTACAATTTAAGGACCGGTGATGTGATACAAATAGTCCATCTTTATTAAATGTTTTACACCCCCTCCTAGAAAACTAAAAAAAAAAAATTATGCTCCTCATGATAAAAATCAATAATAGCCCACGGCATCTTCAACATTCAACGACAAAATCTTAAGTCGAACAAATTTATAAATCCATGTTAGACCTTTACGCTTTCCATCTACTTATTCAATTAGACAACACCGATTATGTGAAAGCTTTACTTACCTAGTAATCAGATTTTGCAAGAAATATGATAAAAAGATTATTAAGAGTATTCACTTGTATATTAATCATACAGATGAGAGATGGAGTCAAAAGTATGAAAATTTCTTACTGGAGACTGTGATTGATGGCTGGTAAAACAAGATGGCGGTCAGCCGACGTACACCACAACTTGGTCGTAATGAAAAGCTCAGATCGAGACTTGATGAGACCCAGCCGGAGTGCTTCCCTAATAGCTTCACCGAGAGGTTTCTCAGTTCTGTATATTGCTGCTGTGTCAAAGTGACGATATCCCAGTTTAATGGCTTCAATTATAGTCGATGATTTCACCACATCATCATTTCCAAGGAGTCCCGACTCTGATGCTGTGCCCATAGCGATCACCGGAATAGGCCTGGGCCCATCGGAAGAACTTATCATCATTCCCGGAATAGTAACCATCTTTATATAAAATATTGACAGTGGCTTTTTTTTAGAAGTGTTTGCCGTTTATAAGGCTGAGATTTGGATTATATATTTCGCGTGATAAAGTAATCGGATAAAAAGATTGTTTTCTTGTGATGTAATGGAATTATTAATCGTAGAGTCGTAGACGACACCGCCTGGGGGTTGAGTTGAGTTCTGCGCTGGAACTCCTTGTAAATAGACAACAAAATGTAAACCACAAATAAGATCAGCAGTCGGTTTGGAGGTCCACTTTTAAACAGTAAACGGGTTCCAATTTTCTTTAGAAATCTTTTCTTATTATATAAAAATTGATTTTGTTTCCTTTTATCACCTTTCAACTTATATATCTCTCTAAAAATAATTTGATGACACGGCGTAAAAGCTTAAAGGTATTGTTAATCCCGACTATTGTTAATATGATGTTGGTGATTTCATTGGGATGAAATGTATTTATTAGTTCTATATTTTCCATACTATTTCTGTAAAGATCTCTTACATAAGGTCTATTTCTGTAATTTTTATGAAACACGGGACCATGTATCTAGATTCGCTATTAGACAGGGGATTTCTGTAAAGTTATGAAACACAAAGACCATTTCTGTTATTTCGCTATTGGACATGAACCATATCTACAATTCTATGAAAAACAAAAACATGGACCACTTTTGGAATATTGCAATTAACTAAGCGGAACCTGTTTGTAATTTTCTTAAATGCAGGGACAATTTTGGTAATTTTTGAAAGAGGAACAATTTTTGCAAATTTGCTATTAGGCAGGGACCATTTATGTAACTTTGTGCATACAGGGACTATTTCTGTAAACTTGCTATTAAACAGAGACCACTTCTGTAAAGTCGTAAATAAATAAGGACTGTTACTGTCATTTTATGAAACACATAGACTATTTCTATACTTTTTCTATTAAGAAGAGACCGTTTCTTTAAATTAGGCACAACTTCCTAAATTTGCCCGATAAATAGTTATATTTTATAGGGTTTATTTCATAAAAAACCTTACATTTTCAACTTTTTTCTGTTTAAACCTAAAACTTTATTTTTTATCAAAAAAGACCTAAATTTTGGAGAAACTTTTTAATTTAGACCCTTAACCGGTTTTACAGGTTATACATATTTTTTTTTTCAGAAAAAACCCTAATTTCTTTTATTTTTTCCAAAAAAAGCCCTCAATTTCAGTTATTTTTTCACAAACAAATTTTTTTCTTCGTTTTTGTAATTGACATAACTTTCATATACGATGTCCAAATTCTACGAACTTTATATTCCTAGAAAGGTCGTAAGTAATACTACAACTTTGCTTTACTGACTTTTGTTTGAATATGTTCATATATTTCGCTACACTGACTTGTTTTCTTATAATAGCTGTATCTTTTGCATACGAGCTCCGTTTTCGACGTTCTATAAGTCGACGGATTCGTAAACACGAATACATCGTGTAATGAATATTATTTAAACCAAATATTATTTGTATGATTTATCGAATTTTACGATACTGTAATCTATTATTCGAAATTATAGCGTTTACTCGATAATTGATTCGAAATAACGTATTGTAATATTATAATTTCCAATAATACATTAGGAAAGTTTTGAAAATCACATTTCAACGTATTATCCTAATTTGCGCTCTGGTTGACATTTGTTGGCCAAATTTGACGGATGTCACAGACGGGGTCGCAAGAAAGTGACGACGTGGCATTTATGTGGTTGGAGTTTGAACGGTACAATTTAAACCTTCACGAGCGGATGGAATTTGAAAAATAAAAGCTTACGAAAACAAACAATGAGCCCGCCATGATCAACAACGAGCTCGTGAATAAACTCGTAAATGGCTTAAATTAAAAAGTTTTATGAAAAAGAAAAAATTGAGGGTTTTTTCGTAAAAAAAAAAGAAAAAAATTGGGGTCTTTTAGTCGACGACAAAAACTTTATGTCTTTTAGTCGTTGTTTTTCTTCGCGGGCTCGTTATCGATCATGGCGGGATCGTTGTTTGTCTTCATAAGCCTTTTTATTTCAAATTCCATCCACTTGTGAAGGTTTAAATTGTACCGTTCAAACTCCAACCACAAAAGTGCCACGTCGTCGCTTTCTTGTGACCCCGTCTGTGACATCCGTCATATTTGATCAACAAAAGTCAACAAAGGTCAACCAGAGCGCAAATTAGGATAATACATTGAAATGTAATTTTCAAAACTTTCCTAATGTATTATTGAAAATTATAATACTACAATACGTTATTTCGAATCAATTATCGAGTAAACGCTATAATTTCGTATAATAGACTACAGTATCGTAAAATTCGATAAATCATACAGAAGATATTTTGGTTTAAGTAATATTCATTACACGATGTATTCGTGTTTACGAATCTGTCGACTTATAGAACGTCGAAAACGGAGCTCGTATGCAATAGATACAACTATTATAAGAAAACAAGTCAGTGTAGCGAAATATCTGAACATATTCAAACAAAAGTCAGTAAAGCAAAGTTGTAGTATTACTTACGACCTTTCTATGGATATAAAGTTCGTAGAATTTGGACATCGTATATAAAAGTTATGTCAATTAGAAAAACGAAGAAAAAAATTTCTTTGTGAAAAAATCACTGAAATTGATGGTTTTTTTCTGAAAAAAGAAAAAAATTAGGGTTTTTTCTTAAAAAAAAATGTATAACCTGTAAAACCGGTTAAGGGTCTAAACTAAAAAGTTTCTCCAAAATTTAGGTATTTTTTGAAAAAAAATAAAGTTTTAGGTTTAAACAGAAAAAAGTTGAAAATATAAGGTTTTTTATGAAATAAACCCTATTTTATAATGTATTTTATAATGTACCATTTGGTCCGTGTAATGATTAAAAAGACTCACCGTTCTTTCCATTTGTTAACTAAAAGCCTGTATTTTTCAAATTCGGCCTCTCACCGGTTCTCTGTCAATTTCCATATTTCCATTTTCCAAGTTCAAGTAAGTTTAATTTTAAATTTTAACCTAATTAGTGTTTGGTGATTTTGAAGACCCTAAATTACTTGACTATTTTGAGATTTGTTATTAAAAAGTTATATGCGACTATATATAGAATTATGTGTGAACTTTGATTGTAGTGTTGTAATATTTGGTTGTAATAACTACTTATGTTATCAATTGTTCTATCTAGTTGTTTAAAATTTTAAGTCAATATGCAATGAGATTTTTGTTAAATTTGTGAATGTTAATAGTGTATGCATATTTTTGTATGGCTGCTGATATTTCCACGGAATACATTGATATTTCCACTGAATATTTGATGTATAGACAATAATACCCTTCAGCTCATTTAATTTATGAAAAATTAATGCATAGAGTGGTTATTTTCTTTAAATATTTTTAATGACATAAATATGGGATTTAATAGCCTTTTACGTCAATATACATGTTAACCTATACACTCAACCTTTTGTTTCCAAAAACACACGTACCAGTCACGACAAACTTGGAACTCCAAACGAACGAAGTTTCTTCAGCCGACATTGCTCCCATTCAACTTCAAACGGTAATCCTAAATCACGTGTCTAATTTTTTTATAAGGATGTGTTAATATATTGATGTGGAATGTGTTAAAAATTGATTCCGGTTCTATTAATCAATTTATTCAAATAGTTAGTCTTGAATGTGATGTTTGTTGTGTCAAAATTGATTCAACATAGAGAATGGATTCATCAAGCTCTATGATCGATACATAATGAAGAACTATATTTAGCTAACTTCAAATTTGAATCATATGATGAATTGATAAAGAGTGTACAAGATTTTTATTACACTAAAGGATATGGAGTATCTATTCGAGATTCAAGTAAAGACAAATATGTCACGTTGCAATGTGATCGAGGTGGTTCCTATCGAAATACAATGTGTATTGGAGATAAGAGAAAGAAGAACACCAGATCTCGTTTGATCAACTGCCCCTTCTGGATTGTAGGTAATGGTGTTTGGGTATTTAATGCAAAAAAACTTGATTCACAACCATGAACCGTCTACCGATATCTCTAGGCATCTGTCGTTTCGTCGATTATCATCGAATGGCGTACAAAGTGTTAAAAACATGATGCTTTCTAGCATACCCCCAAGGCAAATTCTTTCTTCTTTGTGTAAAAGAAACCAAAACCTTCTGGCAGTCTCTTGAACTATATACAACCTGAAGGCGAAAATCCGCAAGGAAAACTTAGAAAAACGATCACCGGTTAGTGCCTTATTTGATGAGTTTGAAAAAGAGGGTTTTATCTATGATATTTTACATAATTTCGTAAGGCATATAACCCATTTGTTCATTGCACATCCTTTGTCAATTAAACTGGCCAAAGTCTTCTCGAATATATTTGTAATGGATTGCACATACAAAACCAACACATATAGCATGCATCTCCTTAACATTATTGGCGTTTCATGCTTTAATACCTCTTTTTATTCTGGGTTTGTATTTTTGGAGAAAGATGATGAAGCTAGTTATATTTAGGCATTAAGTGCGTTTAAGAAGACTCTTGAAAATCATGAACCGTCTGTGATTATGTTTGATAGAGAGTTGGCGTTAATGAATGCATAAATATGGTCTTTCCAAACACGACAAACCTTTTGTGTATTTGGCATATTGAGAAGAATGTCTTGGCAAATTGCAAGAAGCATTTTGCACACCGAAGAGTTTGATATATTTATGTCAAGTTGGAATAATGTAGCATATTCAACAACAACAATTATTTTTTAGCATAATTGGGGTGAATTTAAGTTGCTTTATCAGACAAAGAAAGTTGCAATTGAGTACATAAAAAACATGGTTCCCTAGGAAAGAAAAGTTTGTTAATGCTTGGACAGACAATTATTTGCATTTTGGTGATCATTCATCTTCAAGTGCCGAAGGTGCTCATGCAAAACTAAAATTGTATCTACAAGTATCTACGAGTGGCTTTTAAGAAGTTATAGAAAAGATTTGTCTTGCAATCAAACATGAATTCAACGAGATTAAAGTGAAACTTGCAAATGAGAGAATCCAGGTTCTTCATAAGTGTAACACACGCGTTTTTAGAGAGCTTTTGTATAATGTATCTCATTTTGCATTAAAGGAGATACATACGCAATATGAAAAAATAAAAATGGTATTATCTACAAATATTGTAGTTTATAATGTTGCATGACATTAAATTTACATTAACCTTTAGTAACTTTTTTTGTTTTTAGGTACAATGATTCCTTGCACCGGTCATTTTATGGCAACCATGGGTATTCATTGTGCTCACAAACTAAAACACGTGCAACGATTAATGACACTTTCATTGGATTTCATTCATCCACATTGGAGGATTGATACATTGCGCCTGAATCTAGAAGATGATTCACACAATGATGACACTAACGAATTTGATAAGTTGCTCGGTGAATTGTCTTCAACATACCAAATGTGGCCTCTAAGTAAGAAAGAATTTGTTACTTCTATGATTACTAAACTTTTGGCTGAATCTGATACGTTCTTTGAGCCAATGATTCGCCGACCAAAGGGTAGACCTCCAAAATCAAAAAAGAAAAAAGGAATAAATTCTAACGCACGAGACCCTTCAATATTTGAACTTGCGGAATCATCACAAACGCCAGCAGCTTCAATTTCCACTCGTGCATTCCAAATGAATAATGAAGTGTCTGATTATGTTAGCTATATATGTCATGAAACATTGATTTAAATGCATATCCAACATTTGCAAGTGATGATACGCCATGTGAGTAGTTTGAATATTTGATACGCATTAGTTTGAATATTTTGTTGGACAACATTTTATTGTGATTTGATATGCTTTAGTTTGAAGTTTATACTTTTTAAGTTGTTTATTGTATATTAGTTTTATATAATTAATATGTTTATAGAATTTTTTTTACAAATAGTGCTAGTGACATAAAAAATACCAAAGAAAGAAAAAATAAATATTAAAATGGGGTATAAATGTGACGCAATAAGTACCAAAGAAAGAAAAATAAATATTAATGTAATATACAAATGTCAAAGAAAGACAATGAGTCTAAAGAATGAAACAAAAATGGTAATGTTTTACCAATCAACGTCCAACCCAAACTAAAAGGATTAAAATATATTTTAAATTGAACTAAGGGTATAGTTGTCAATTAACCATAAATTTAAGTGGATGGATAAAAAAACCTCCCTCTTTGTATATAGGCCTATGGGGTTTGGGTTGAGTATAATCGTATAAATTATATTCAATGACAGAGTTTTAATTATCGAAAAATAAGGGTTTATGCATTCATCCACAAACGTCTAATTAAATCCATGATTAAGGAAGATATTGTATCATTACCTTTAATCATTGTTTCGATGATAAAATCTCATTGAATTGCCTTTAATTTATTTGAAAATGAGCTTTTACGCAATCGGGTAATTGAGTGTTGTGAGATTATACTTAGAGTGAAAATAAGAACTTTGAGGTTCAGTTTCAGTGTAATATCTTGAAAATAAGCAAGGATCCACGTCGCGTAGACCCATTTGGACCAGAACCCGACCCAGGAACCATCTCACACGCCTAAGGGTGGTCCCCATGCCTTCACGCGAGCCTACATGCATTGGTAAACACAACCAGTTTGACTCGACATTGACACAATCAGGTAATTGAGTGTTGTGAGATTATTTGTCTTCAAATTTGAACTAGTATAACTTCCTCACACAAACTCCGATCGACCTGATACTTCTTGCTATGTATTATTTGTAGCAAGAGCTATCCATCAATATATATTATAATCACAATTTGAAAAACCAGGAAGTCAGAATTTTAAGGCTACAAAGTAGAACACTTAGTGATTTTGAGGACTTTTTCCATACTCAGCCAAATTTCTTTCTTTTTGCCCAGCTCATATAATATGTTTCCTCAATTAACTTGAAACACTCACAACTCTTTCATATGAAATCAAATTGAGTTTATTCTTTTTATATATAATCTCTGTTGTATTCCTTACAGTTTAGAAGCATGAACCCATAGTCTTGATACTCGTAAGCTCGAGTTTCACAACATTAAACTTAGGGTTTTGCATACTTTTTATTTCATAAACATGCATCATGACATTTTCAAAATGGCATAACTCTTTCAGTTTAGCTCCAAATGACTTACTTCTTTTTGTATTATCTTCCTTATTGTCTCATATTCACATTGAGCCTTTTATGTTATATTTAATATTATTTAGGTCTGATTTTCATGATTTTAAAGTAGGAAACTTTTATATTTCTCTTACTTTGTAACATTTATCTCAACACTTACACTACATGCACCATAAACTTATAATTTTTCATCAAAGACTTTATGTAAAACATAATTAAACAAATATTTCATTTTAATGGCCAAATTCCCGTTTTTTACCAAATTGTCATTTTTGGTTAATATTATTTGTTTACATCACTTCTTCATTAATTTAAAGACACTCTATTTCCATCACTTTAACATCTTAAGTATTCAAATTGTAGGATGATGTAGTAAAATGTGTTTATTGGACTATAATTGAGATAAATTAAATCCTATTAGCATAAAGAAAAACTAAAATTTAAAAAGATGAGTTAACACGCATGCATTTGAGTGGTAGATAAAGGGTGTGTATTGACTATGAATTCCGTGAAATTGTGTAAACAAGTTAAAATACTTTTGGAGGCAAGAAAATTGAGGCAACTAAAGGCCATCTAATCCAAACAAATCAAGGTGACTAATTAGGTTGGTTTTCTACTATATGTTTTTATACTAACTCGACGTGCTTCTATTTGTCATGTATTGGGGATGAATGCACATTAGTCCAGTATCACAAATTAATCCACCTTAGCCCCGTATCGAGGATAAATCTACATTAGTCCCGCACCGGAATGTGTTCATATTGGTTGTATATTGGACATGTATTCATATTGGTCTCACATTGGGTATGTATTGATATAGATATCGTATTAGGCTTGTATATATAATGGAACCATTTTAAAGTATATATTTATGGTGGTTCCTTGTAGGAATGGTTATGTATGTAATACAAAGAATATAGTTATGAATAATATCAATTAAGTTCATTGAGTATATTTTTTTACAAGGCTATAATATTGCTATCACATTGACTTGTTGAATTGCTTACGAATACTTACCTATACTTTTCTACTATTGATCATAAAGCATTTGCAACTTATGCTTGTTGTTGTTACTTATAACTATAGGTGTTGGGAGTAGTGTAAAATGATAAGGATTTAGAGTATTGTTGGGTTTTCGTTCGGTGTTGTAATGATGTAGCACCTATTGAAACTTTGTATAACTTTATACATTAACTATGGTTGTGGATATAACTTGTATCTTTTTCCTAGTCTAATGTACACTGCATTATATGTATCTCCTAAATGGATTCCAAATAAAAAATGGGTGTACTTTATGCTATAATTAGGGTGTTAGACCATCATATAGTCGAAACGTAGTGAAATCTTCATTTCTGAGATGTATTCAAAACAAATCATTGAGAGGGGTTATAAGGAACTCTAAATAGTTTAATAAGCTTAAAAGTGAACGCTAAACCCCACCTTTTTTATAACTAGGTATGTTAACATAGAAGTTTATTAGAATATATATATATATATATATATATATATATATATATATATATATATATATATATATATATATATATATATATATATATATATATATATATATATATATATATATATATATATATATATATATATGAAAGTGAAAAAAATATGATCATTAAGTTGTGAATAATTGGTTCTCATAGTTCCTAATCATTTCATGATGCGCAACTAAATTGTTTCATAGAGTGAACATGGTATGGTACAAATTTATTTTTCTCTAAAACCATGTACCGTACCAATTATAGTTGGTACAAAATTTTTGTTATCGGTATCATACCAATTATACTTGATACAAATTTGTTTGGTTACCAAAAAGTTTGGTTAGTACAAATTGGTAATGGTATATACCAATAAATTAGTTAAGTAATTATTATAAGTAAGTTTTTAATTTTTTAAATTAAATAAGGTAGTAACTATTGACTAATGCAGATAAATTGTTAATACTCGTTATCTTAAAATTATAAACACTAAACCATATGAAAATCCAAATATGATTTCATTTATATTGCACCATTAGTGTACCATTCTTATATAATTGGTAAGATACTACCAACCAAACATATTGACTACCAAACGTATTGAATACCTATTTTCTTGGTTCGGTTGGTAAGATATTGGTTGGTTTTACGTGGTACATGTATAGGAAAAGGTTATGTGTGTGTGTGTGTGTATATATATATATATATATATATATATATATATATATATATATATATATATATATATATATATATATATATATATATATATATATATATATATATATATATATATATATATATATATATATATATATATATATATATATATATATATATATATATATATATATATATATATATATATATATATAGGGCTAGGTTATATTAAGAACCAAAATTATTATGTGGTCGTAAGGACAAATCCAGTGCGTAGGATCATAATTATCAATGGCTGTGATTAATAACAGAATATTGATTTTTTAAAATTAAAAAAATATCAACTTTATAATTCTATCATTATAAAGGGTAATATGGACTTTTTATGTTTTTCAATTATGGAATGTGAGATTTTCATGGGATTAAATTTCGGAATTTAAATTTAATTTCAAATTCAAATTCGAAATTATTTTCAAATTTAAACTTCAATTTTGTTATAATTCTAATAAAGTTTTATAGTTAATTTCAATTTTTATTTTGAGTTCTTAATCACTTACATTTTATTAGAATGAATTACAAAAGCATACATCAGAATGACCAATATTCTTATAGAATGGTACTACAAATTTGAAAGTAAGTTAAGCATTTTGGTAGAATGAATTACAAAATCATATAAAATCAGATTTATATGAAAATAAGTTAAACATTCTATTAGAATGAATTCGAAAACCATACCAAACCATATTTACATCTTCTGTTAGAATGAAGTACATATTTAGAAACTAGAAGCTAATATCACATTCTATTAGAATGACTGACTTCAAAGCACATTCGGTTGGAATCATGTTTTGTCAGAATCACATTTTGTAAGAATGGCTGCGTTGAAATCAAACTCTAAGGTTTCTCCTATAATTCTTATATGCTCTAGTTGCACATAGAATTACCCCAAATCAACAAGAATCATGGCTCGTCTCTCCATAAAATCGATCCCTTAACATCTAATTAAGTAAACTATGAACACACTCTGTTAATATGGAAAGATATTGTACCTGTGATTCCTGTAATAACAAACATAATATGCGTGAAAGTTATCAAGAAACAAACACAATTGAGAAAAATGAGATGTTGAGAGGGTAAGATGGTAAATTCATAGGGGACTCACCAAAAGCGGGTGTTTGGCTAACATTAGCAGTTCCTGAGAAATTACAACTCCCTGGAAACAAAGAAGTTGCATGAAATTTAGGTTGCAAAATAGTTTCATTAGCCAAATCTAACAACTGCGATTGCCTTTTCTAGATATTTTGGTTGAAATATTAAACAGTAGGTGTTCAAAGAATAAACCCCCATTAGAAAAACTCACAGATTCCCAATAAAACCATAGAAAAATTAAATTGGAATCACAAACGAATCGATATAAAAAAACATATAAATGAAATAATGTGAAATATAATATTCAAGAAATACCATAACATAACATATTTGAGGATGGTGTTGAATAGAATGAAACTTTTCAAGAACTTTGATTATGAAACCTGCAACCCTAATTCTGTTGAACCCATTTAAAAAAATGGAAAAACATAAATTAAGGATAAAAAGTGAAATTAACTCTAAATCTAAAGGAAACTGATCAAATTGAAGAAAATTAAGCAAACTAACAGATTAACATAAACTCACGATTTTCAGTAAATCCATCTTTCGTGATATTGACAGATATAAAGGCTGATAAAGGGGGAGTCGAAGTGGAATAAGACATCAATTTGACACAATTTTGTATTTCATCCATCGAACATTTTAGTCTACTAAAGCCATCATCGACGTCGTCTTTATTTCTTCCAAGGGTGTGTTGAACCCTCATTTTAGTAATGATGGTGAAGCGCCAACGCCGTAGAATATTAGGGTGAAATCGATTGAGGTTACGTGTGTTCGGAGATGTTGATGTTGAGAAATAGGAGTTGCCACAGGAGGTGGCATCTTGACGGCAATCATCGAGGTTGAAGACTGTTATGAACGTGGGTGAAGATGATGAACATGTTTGATAATTCTTGTGATTAGACGTATGTACGGTTCTGGAATGTGGAAGATGGTGATTTTGATGATTAATAGGGAATGTAACTGATTTTCCCTGATTATAGGTTACATCCTTAATTATAGGAATTTAATTTTGGATATTATTTAATGTTAATGACAAATTACTACATTACCCTTGGTTGCTTCTAGCCTGTGATTGGGTCTTACGTCCACATAATAACTATAGTTTTTAATATATCGTAATTCTTACGTCCACATATATATATATATATATATATATATATATATATATATATATAAATATATATATATATATATATATATATATATATATATATATATATATATATATATATATATATATATATATATATATATATATATATATATACTAGGTGTGTACCCGCGCAATGCGGCGGCTGCAAATAGTTTGTTTCAGTGAATAAGGGATGGCTAAGCGTTTAATTGTTTCCGATTGGCGGGTAGGGAATAGTTTTTTTCAAAAACTTGTCATATAACAAAAGAACACACAAGACAGTAAATGGTTTCATTTATGGTTTAGGATAAAGGGTTTTACGATTTGGGTTGAAATGTATTTGTTATATTGTACATAGGGATGAGCACAATAATGGTTAAATCAAACCAAAATCGGAACCGCTTGGAACCCATTATGCAATTCCATTCGATTCTTTTTGGTTTTTTTTTTGTTTCAGTTCGGTTCAGTCTTGTTTTGAAAGTAATCTTGTTTTAGATATGTAAAATAATAGTTGAAACAGAATTAGAACCACATAAGAGAATATTATGCAATTCGGTTCGGTTCTTGATTTCTAAAATATTGATTTTTCGGTGTCGGGTCAGTTTGGAGCGATTTGAAACCGATCTCATTGGTAGTTTTAATTGAGCATTATTTCGTTCCGATTTATTTTGAATACATCTCATATTCCAAAGAACCAAATCAGGAACCAGTCAAATAGTTTTCGATTATAGAGTCAACAACTCTATATTGGTTCCAGTTACGAAGCTGAATGCTCGGTTTCAATGCTCATCCATAGGTTGGATGATTGAATTATGTATCTTATGTTTGATTGATAAGAAACTCAATTATATTCTCTTATATCTACGAGTGGTTTGTAACTCTATTTGAGGGTTTAAGCTGCAAATAACGTGATATAACAAAATTGCCCTATATGAAATCTACTTTCACCTTCTTTGTATAATATATAGATTTTATTGAAACTTATTTGCAATAAATGATTTGAAACGTTTATGAAAAAGTTTCATTAATTTTAATCATAAGGTCTGTAATCAAGAAGAATGGTACCCACAAAGATGTAAAATACGTATTAACTAAATTTATTTTCGGTTAAAATATAAAATAATAAGTTTTAGATTTTCTTTTCATAATTAATGAAAATTCATCTTTAAAAGATATAACTGAACCTAGAAAATATGTAAAAAATACTAATATTAAATTGTATTAGTTTAATTTTAAGGTCAAATAATATAAACAATCATCACTATCAAATAGTTAGTATAACTTGAAGTATGTTACCATAGTGAACAATTTTTGTGAAGTACATTACTACAAATTGGTGCTCCTTTTTGACTTGGTTCGAGAAAGGACTAATAGATTGTATAGAAACTCGTTTGATGGGTTATATACCGAAGCTTATCGAACTTAATGAATTTATAAAAACAATATTCTATATTAGTACTGCATTGAAATGGATAGTAAATTAATGACATAAATAGATAGTGACAAAAATAATACAATGTGCGTAAACTAACCAGTTTAAAAATAAAAATATACCAAATAGTGACAAAAAAAATACAATAAGCGTTGTAATAATAGATCCAAAAGTAAAATACTTGATTCCATGAATACTGAAGCACCATCCTTTGTCATATTCCCAGGTTAGACACCGCCACATATCACACTTCCAACTTTTAGTCAAATCACTCAACTCTATAAGGGGCAAATGGATAATAGCAAACTTTAGGATGAAAATATCAAATTAGGTAACGGTACATCTACAAATACGACACATAAATTTCCTTGAAACAACTGTTGTAAAATATTTGTTATCAAAGTAAAATCTTGAAGTGAACTAAAATAGGGAACATCATGAAACACCGGAACAGATAAGCTAAAAGGAATTCCAACAAAATAGAAATTGGCTTTTTTTTTTTTTTTGGTTTTGGTTGTTACATTTGTGCTTGTGGAATTGAGATGTAAGGGAGGGAAGCAATGCATCTGCAAAATGAAAGTCAATGAAAGTCGTATAAATTGAGAAAATTGTGAAACATTTTTGCAGACCCTAGTTTTTATTCAACTACGAGAAATCACGTGAGGTTCTTTCATATGAGCCATAATTGCATCCAAATTCACATTACATTTCTACAAACATAATAAGAGATTAAGAGGTCAATGAATGGTTGTCATTTAAAAATTAATCAATACCCAAATCATAACATTACAATATATGTACTATATTTAACATCATTAGTTTAAAATAACTCTAGTTACCTCAGCTCCCTTGTTTAACCATCTGTAGCAATGTCTCCATCATCAAGACACCATGTATCAACTCCAAGCTTCTCTAATAACTCAAAATTCTCCCTTATTGCAATGAAAATGAATGCAGATATGCACAATTAGACTACACAATTGACCATATATTGACTAAATAAATTATACTAAAAACAATTAATCTAACATCTGCATTTGGCGAAGGCTACTGAGTTCCTTGTAAAGTCCACTCCTGCACTATCCAATTCCACAAGAAGTTTCATCGAAAGCCTACCAAATCACAAATAAACATATCAAATATTTGGAAAAAATCCTAAATCAAAAAGTAGAAATTGATGGAAAATAGTTAGTACAAAGCACATCGTTAACCTTGAAGGAACCTTAGAAAGACATCTCAACTTGAGCAATGTACTTTAACAGTTAACAACTCAATCCAAACAGCTTTCAATACTAACTCGCTAGTCTTCGAAGGTAGATACGAAAAAGACCAAACTGACCTCTTTCCAACAGGCAGCAATACTTCCAAATTGCAAACCTCACCAATGACCAAATTACTCTTGGCTCCAGCTTTCCGTCACACCAGATAATATCAACCTTAGACCACCACCACATAACTTTTAGTTATATTTTTTTCTTTCAAGTTGAAAAAAAAATCACCAACAACAATAATAAAATAACTTACATCTTACATTAAAAAAAGAACAAAAAAAATCATATTTTAACCTTCTCATAATTATGTACAAAAACTTAACCAGGCTTGTTCAAAATTCTAAGGCATGTCTACAAACAAAAACTTAAAACTCCGGATGCAAACTATTTGGAGAACATTGGAAAATATGTATTAAAAATCGTAAACAACAACTCTTAAACATGAATTGCAGATCTACAACTTTTAAAGATGAGTGAGAGATAGAATGGAGAGAGAGAGAGAGAGAGAGAGAGAGAGAGAGAGAGAGAGAGAGAGAGAACAGGTACCATATGACATATCATTATCCAAAAGGGCGCGGTAGATCCAACCTAAAAAAACGCTGCAAAGATTCGATACTGAAATAAAAAAAAAGTTGGATTTACAAGGGAATGCAAAAATAGAGAACCATTTTTGTCTTTATATCCTTATTTTGCAGATCTAGATCTCAAAACTTGAAACAAAAACTCATTAGAACTAAATACTTTAAATACACACATTCAAACAGCATATAAATATGGCGGTGAGGGAAGAATTTGAGAGAGAGAAGGGAGGAACAAGATCAAACGTCATACATGTATAGTTTAAATCAAGTTACACATCGGTTCAAAAAGATGATGCATAAAAAAACGTGACCAAAGATCATTAATTAAAACCGGGTATGGCAAACCAGATATTGCAAACATACCTCAGGTATATTTCAAACCAAGTTACATTTAACCCTTTCTCCTTCTTTAAATCCTGTAAGATATTTAAGCTTAAGACCATGTAACAGATGGTACGACAATAGTGTCGTGTTGCTCTGGCAGAAGAACTGGAAGTGGTGCGATTGTGGAGATGGCCAAACTCAAAATTCGGAAATCAAAAGGGTAACTTTCTAGAAGAGAGAAATTAGTTAGTAAGAGATTAAGATTACAGATGTAAAAGATCTGACCATCGGAGGAGACAACCACCTCTTCGTCTTTTAATCTTCTTCCTGGGCGGCGATAGATTTTATGATTTCCTGTTTGTGTATTGGATGGTAGTGACGACTTGTGAACCGAGGTGGTGGTTGATTCAGACGGTGGCGGCTGAGAAAAGAGTATTAGGTTTCCTCTTAATTAGGGTTTGGTAGAGAGAAGATACAGAGAGATCGGAGATGGGGAATGGGAAGCGATGCTTAAGATGAAGAGGAGATGTGACTGGAAAAGTTCAATGCCAGATTTTTGCCTATATATCAGGAATTAGTTTTACTGATTCGATAAATGAATCAAAAGAATGTGCATTGATTAATTGTATATTCAGCTTAAATATTTGGACCTCTTAATTTTAAGAGTTTCCATTTTTAGAAACCATTTTTCCTTTTTAATGTAGTATATATATATATATATATATATATATATATATATATATATATATATATATATATATATATATATATATATATATATATATATATATAGAGTTAGGTTCTTTTGAGAACTCAAAAAATCATGAGATCTTGAGAACCAAATCTGGACCATCAGATCAAAAAAATAAAAGGTCAAGATGAAAGATGGCAGTTTTGTAATTATCTACAAATTGAATGGTATATTTGGTATGAACAAAACCTGTTAGGGGCATTATAGACATGAAAAATATCATTAAAAGGTAATACCTAAAAATCAGGAAATTAAAATGGAAGGAAATTAAAATGGCAGTCTCTTTCTTTCTCTCTCACGATGCTTTCCCGTTTTTCTGATCCGTGATTCCGATCGGCAAGAACAAGGGCAATTGTCTCACCGTCTCTCCTAATCTCGCTCGCCCTCTCTCTCATGTCGTCCTCCTCCATCATTAATGTGGCAAGAACCAGGGAAATTGTCGCATAAACAAACCCTAAACGGCGGCTGCATGTATACTTCATGATGCTAATTGTTCTGATTTGTACAAGTTATTAATTGTTTCTCCAAACCTAACTGCATTCTCGAAGGGTTTGATGGATGCTGCAGTGCATCCAGACATCCACTGTTCCCATCAGCTTCTCCAAGAATACTCTTGGCGGACACCTGGATCGACGGATCATCCCTACGCACAGGTTTGTTCGAATTGATGTTTGATCGATTTTATCTGTATTTTGCCCATTTTTCTTTCTTCTTCTCCAATGGATTTCGAATCCAAATCGCCGGCTCATATACCATATAAATATGGAATTTCAGGTTACATTTGAAGAACGGAAGCTCCATCTCTCTCCCAGGTTTGCCGATGTAGACCAGAAATCGATTGTGCTGCTGTGGTGGGTTCGAGAATTGCTAAGATGGAACCACTGGGAGATTTTGAAATGCCCAGGTCATGAATCCCTGCTCCGCCTTTCGTCTCTCACATTTTCAATCGATCAGATCATGGTTCTTCCACAAGAAATCAAATTTGGATCTTCAACAAGAAATTGATGAGATCATAAAGGATGGACTTGCATTCCTTCTCTCTCTTGGTATATCATTCCCTGCTAATTCCTTTTGTTCTATTTTCTTTGTTGGATTTTTATACTCTTTTTAGAGATTACTTGATTTTTAGCCAAATTTGAATTCAATATGCCTTTGATCACTACCTAAAGATGAAAGTACTCTAAATGTTTTAGTGATTTATAGTTACATTGATCGTTGCTGCTGATTTCGGTTGTGATCTGGTAAGTGCTGATTTTTGCATACTTTGTTATTTGGTAATTGCTAATTTTTGTAAACTTTGTTATTTGAATATCAATACATGGACACGCGGTTTCTGATGTACAACTTTGTATGTATAAATCCACATAAGTACACACGTGCACATGCACATATACATATTCATATATGTGCATATGTGCACATACACACATGTACATATAAATGCACATATGTACAGACGTACACATGCACACATACATATGCATATATATGCATATGTGCACATACACATATGGACATGTAGACTCCATATTGGTCTTAATTACTTTCTTCTATATGGCGCTTTCACTGATCATAACTTGTAAATTTACTTCTCAATTTAGGTATTATATGTGAACTCTAGGTACCTGTTATTTATGAAAAGGGAAATTCTTGATTCTTGGTTTAAATTCTTGATTTACAATTACATGTACACATGCAGATTTGTGCACATATACATATACACATTTATCATAACTGTACGTATACATAAATACATACGTGCATATATTCATAAATGCATACATGCATATATATGATAACTTGTGTATATCCATGTTTGTGCATATGTTCCTTTGAATGTGAATTCATGCAGGTGCATGTGTATGTGTGTACACATGTGTGCATATGTGATTACATGTGCAAAAACGTGTGTGTACATTTGTGTGCATATGTGCACATGTGCATAGGTGTTTATATGCATATAAATGTGTGTGCACATATGCATATATGCCTATATATGATAAAATAGATGTGCATTTGTTCATATGCGTATATGCATGTATGTATTTATTTTAATGAATATACATGTATATTAATTTCTATTAATGTTATTGCAGATTTTGGAGAAGTTATCGAGCAAATTGAAGAAATGAAAATTGAAAATTTGAGGAATGAAGACATCATGAATTTTCGTTGTATTTTTTATATTTTTTGTATGTAACGTTTATTATTTTTCGTTGTACTTTTTAAATTTTATGTATGTATCGTTAAAAACAGTTGTATATTATTGTTTATAATAAAATGCTTTATTTATTTTTTACATTTAGATATTAAAAATACGAATACGTATATATGTATTGTGAAAATATGCATATATGCATTTTTGAGTATGCATATATGCGTCTGCGAGTGTGCATATATACACATGCAAATACACTAATATGTTTTTTTTAATTTCGAAAAAAAAAATTTATAAATTCGGATTTTTTTTGTTCTTTTCAAATTTAAAAAATTCTCAAATTTAAAAAAACGAAAATATGAAAAATCATATTCCAAAAAAATCTGATTTTAAAAAAACGAAAAATTGATTTTTTTTTTAAATTTGAAAATTCAAATCTAATAGGCTTGATTTTAGGAATGGTTATTTTGTTGCCAAAAATAAAAAAATCAGAATTAAATGAGATATTTGGTAAATGACTATCATGCCCTTTTATGATCTAACCAATTAGAATGAGTTCTCAAGATCTCATGAATATTTGAGTTCTCAATAGAACCTAACCCTATATATATATATATATATATATATATATATATATATATATATATATATATATATATATATATATATATATATATATATATATATATATATATATATATATATATATATATATATATATATATATATAAAATAAAGTATACATAATCAAGTCTTAAATAAAACTTATTTTACTTGATATACAACAACATAAGGCTCTCCTTAGACAACTGTCTAAAAAATTACGAGGTACAAATAATGTCAAGATAATGTATAAGTTGCCAATGCTTATGAATATCCCGACCAAAAGTAAAATTATCCCACTTAAGTTCCCTTGACGTTTTAAAATTTAAACTTATAAAGCATTGAATAATTTGTATTGCTAGCTCCAATTTTTGTAAGACGCCCAACATTATCTTTTATCCTGCCTATGTTCCGCTTTCTAAACTATGAAATTATAATATATGCTCTTTCATTTTCAATTTTAGATGACAATGTTCATACGATTGATTGTTGTTTATGTAGGAGGAAATGATAGTTTTATCAACTATTCCATTTAGGATATGTCCATTCCTTGGGTTGTTGTCTAAATGCATTTTGTCTTCATTTTGAGGGTTGTATTGATTAGATAGAAATTTTATCGACCATTCCGTTCATTATATTATCTTTGGTTTATAATGATCTAGCTTGTTTGGGTTTTTTACTATATTTGTATTACGTGAAGTCAACTCTGCATGTTCTTTACTTTGAATTTAGTTGCATTATGTTGATATGTTGTTAGAATCCATTATTGGATTTTTGGTTTATATTCCTTCTCAGGTACATTCGCCACCATTGCTTGTTAAAGAACATGACGATGCTTGAAATATGATTTATTCGATGACAGTTTGAGTCAAACAAATGAGTATTGGTTTGAGCATGTACAAAAATTGTGTTGGAGTTTGTTCCCAACAAAAACACCAAAAGTTCACTAATAGGATCATGCGTTTTTTCTCATTATGTCTATCATTTTTGCATGCAGATTTCTACATCGTATTTAAAAAAATCATGAAGCGATAAATAGTTAAAACACTATTACATTTCCCTTCTTAAATCCGTTGTTTTATGTATCTTTTTTAACTAACAGAATCGGGCTTTAACTTGTTTTCATGTAGGATAATTTGGGGAAGATTTCACTATTTGGGAAAATTTCAAACACACTCAATGCCACTATTTAGTCATCTTTGTTTTGCTCTAGTTTTATTTATTGTTGGGTTCTTAGCCATATCTTTCCCGAAATGGTGTTTTTAGAAATTTGGCAAAAAAAAACTCTAATGTTGTTTAATGATATGAAATGTTTGAAATGTTTTTTAAGACTTTAGGTAATAACCTTGATGTATGCATGGTTTATGTTTGATATGACTATTTATTGTTTTTTGTTTTTGTTCATTATGTATTGTTTTACAAGTCTACATGTCAATGTTCATGCCTTGGATTGTTGTTTATGTAGGATGAAATGATAGTTTGATCAACTATTACAATCATGATATGTTCATGCCTTGGGTTATCGTCTAAATGAACTTAGTCTGGATTTTGAGGATGGTAGTGGTTGTTAGGATCGAGACACTTAGCATACGAACACGAAACTCACATACTCAGCTCACAAATTAAGAACACAAGAATTTAACGTGGTTCGGTCTAATCTGACCTACGTCCACCAGGTAACTAGGAATTTATATTCAACTACATTGTTGTGGTGTGGTACATAAATCTCTTCAACTGAAGCTCTATTTATACATATGAGAAGGTAGTGTGAATTGTGAAATGTGAAATCAAACTTCACCAACCTTGGACTCACCAACCTTGGACTCACCAACCATGGACTTACCAACCTTGCAGCTACTTTGACAAACCACAAGAGTGGCTTCACACTCAACAATCTCCCACTTGAAGCCACGGAACAATCTTCACCTGTGCTTCAACTGTGCATCTGTATTTTCGTAAACTCCTTCTTAGTTACCCCGGCCTTCTCATCAGTTAACCTGAAAGGCCCGTTAAAACTCCCATGAGTTTCAACATGTTCGTCATGACTTAAACTGTCCTTGACCCGTTCTCTATCCCTATCGGCTCCCACTGAAAACGAACTACCGAATCCTGGAACAATCTGAGAACAAACAACAACACTCTCCATATTTAGCAAGTTATCAAAATTGGAGAGACTTTTACAGCTGAAAACTGGTTCTAAATCCACTATCGTCCTGGACCTATGATTGAAACACGACCTATGCTCCCACTATTGCAAAACCCTACAACTGAAACAATACTCTGTGCTCTCATTGCCACAATATCCTTCTACTGATTTTTCTAAACCTTTCCATGCTCGTTCAACCTGAATCTTCCTTGTAGCTCTAGGCTTCCTACTTGCAAAAGGTCACCCTCTTCTGCCCATGAGATTTTGTGAACCGAACTTTGTTTCTCTTCTGAACTGGGACGGTCACTCCCTCAGACGGTAATCCGACCATATACAGCGAACATTCATCGTTCACAAGTCTTACCTTTCCAAAGTCTCCAACTTTCAGATTCTGCAGTGCTTCACTGCTGTGGGTAGCGTGAAATGAAGCACCAAAATTCTTGACCCAAGAGTCTTCACTGCCTTCCACTGAGTCCCAATGCATCAAACCCAGACACATTCTTAGAAGCAGAATTTCCTCTATTTGGACATCGACTCTAAAGAATGTCCACACCTCAACGTTATGAATAACACCGAACTTTCTGATCCCGTGATTACACCTAAGTCTGCTGACTTTCTAATCACTGCTGGATCTACCGAAAACGGATTTTCTCTTAATTACTTGATCTGTTCATCCCATGATCTGTTCTTGAACCCGTGAAACTCTGATCATCGCTGGATTTGTCTGAACGTCTGATCTTCTGTAATTCTCTAATTTTCTCCCTTTACCAATACCACATCTTGAACTTTCTGACACATAATGCCTCAATCTGCATCTTCCACGAACTTTCCAATCTTCAGTAAACGAAGCATTGTCTGAACTTAACGACTGTTCTTGGCTCGTTATTTGCAAAATATAATCCCCACCCAAATTATTTTCGGGCTAAACTGCCCAAAACAAATGTTTGAGTGACTGTTTTGCGACTTTGACAAAGTTGAGGGACCAAACTGCAATTTTCCTGAAGTTCAGGGACCAAACTGTAATTTTTCTGAAGTTCAGGGACCAAACTGCAATTTTTCTGAAGTTTAGGGGCCTGTTTTTCAAATTCTGGAACTTCAGGGACCTGTTTTGCAAATTCTGGAAATATGCTACAGTACTGCTATAGGAACCGCTACAGTGAACTGCTACAGTGTCGTCTTCTCTGGCGGACTCCGGCACTACAGTGTCGTCTTCTCCGGTGAACTGGTTTTTCCGGCCAACTTTCGGGCGAGTTTTGACCAACTTTGACCGGTGATTTGGAGGTCTTCCGACGCTCAAAAAATTCGAAAAAATATATTTTCGGAATCTGCGGAACGAGACCTTTCCAACGGCGTAAACCAAAATCGTTTTTGAGACAAAAAATTTTCGACTCAAAAACAGAAAATCACTCTCTGGAGCTATACCAAGGCTCTGATACCACTTGTTAGCATCGAGACACTTAGCATACGAACACGAAACTCACACACTCAGCTCACAAATTAAGAACACAAGAATTTAACGTGGTTCGGTCTAATCTGACCTACGTCCACCAGGTAACTACGAATTTATATTCAACTACATTGTTGTGGTGTGGTACATAAATCTCTTCAACTGAAGCTCTATTTATACATATGAGAAGGTAGTGTGAATTGTGAAATGTGAAATCAAACTTCACCAACCTTGGACTCACCAACCTTGGACTTACCAACATTGCAGCTACTTTGACAAACCACAATAGTGGCTTCACACTCAACAGTGGTTAGGTAGAAGTTTTATCAACTATTTTGGTCATGATATTTTGGTTTATAATGATTTAGCTCATTTGGGGTTTTGACTATATTTGTTTTACGTATAATCAAGTCTACATGCTTTTGAATCTGAATTTATTTATATTATGTTGATATGTCAAGAGGTGTTTTGACCATTTTCATCATTTAAACTCGATGCTAATTGTTTATAGTTATCTTATGGTAAATATTTATAAGTTTTTTTTGTTATTTTCAAAATTGAGATTCAACTTATATAGCTATTTTGGTACTTTGGTTTATTTAATATGAATTATCATCATTTTGCGAATATCGGAAAAGGATACACTCGATTCTCAGGTGTGATGCCACAAACATGTGATATTTACATTGTTTTTACATTTTATCGATCCCACTCAATCTTAAATTTATCATGCATGTTAATGTGTTCCTTTCTTTCTTTCTCTTTTTTTGTCCAATTATGTATATGTTTTGTTTTGTAGAAGGCGTGATAGTGATGGAACTTCCCATAAACAATCAAAGAAGCGAAAGATAGAGTTTTGTCGGTAAAATTGATAAATATACAATTACAAAAGAGTTAAGCTCCCCAAAAGGTAATTCAGATAAACAAAATACCAAATGGAAACAGCAACTAACTATGGCTCTTGGTGGGCCCAGACATATACATTTTCTTATATTAATCTCCTAAATCTTACTAAAAGGGGGTTGGGGGTGTTTGGAGTCTGAGACTAAACTGATAGCTTTGAATGTTGGCTAAAAGTTTTCAAGATTCAAGACCTCGCTCAATCACAACTCGCTTGTAGATTTTGAAGATTCCATAAGGATATTTAAATATATCATACACTATTCTTCATAAGTAGAGTTTCATTTAACTTAAATTTGAATTTGTGTTTCTAACATTCGTTCAAGTCAATACAAAAACCATTCACATGGGGTTTTTATATTGTATTCAAATTTCAAAATAACCAAAAATGCATCATACATCTACATACCCAGATCAATGCAAAAACTGTAGTTTGTTCAGAAGTACAATATATTAATATCCTCATGCTACTGTATTGAAAAGTAAGGAATTTCATATTTATATGCCGCTATGTGGTCTAAAAATAAAATTTGATACCATCCTAAAGTTATTTCGTGGTTTATATATAGGTGAGACTGTCCACGAGGATGGGTTTAATGACATAGAAAAGATGACGATAATGATGATGAATTTATCATGAAGGAGACAATAACAAATTTGTTGCATAAATTGTGTGAGAAAAGCATTTGGTTACTAAGATTTGGAGTTCTAATTAGAGCAAACTAACAATTTGTTGTAATCATAAATAGTTAAAAATTTGCTTCTATCAGCTGAATCTAAAAGTTTTTATTATATGTTGTCTATTATGTTATATCTTAACATAAATCAACTAAATCTTTTTGTTTCATAAAGTGGGAAAATGTGAAACTTCGTTAACTAAATTCACATTTAACACATAACATTTGATGTTTTTCTTTTCAGTTTGGTACCATTTTCATCCTTGTTAGGTTAATTTCTTTTCATGCTTCACAAACTGTAAACTTCACTTCTTTCTTTTAGTAAGTCATCAATCACCATAGTTTAAACAAGGCCGAGTTTTATGATTCAAATTCGATATTTAAATTTAATGATTTAAATAATGTAATATGATAATTTGTTTTTTTTTCTTTTTATGAATTATCACACAATATATAGGAACTTGAAGAAAAGAAGGCTCTTCGTGTCAAGGGAAGTGCTTTCAATAATATTATCTCCAGTTTTACGATTCAAGGTGGTGACTTCGCATATGGAGATGGTAATAGAGGAGAAACGGTCTCTAGAGAAAAGTTTAATGATGAAAGCTTCAATATCAAGCGCATATCGGACCAGTTTAAAATAATCCATGAGAAAAAAGGACAATACAATAAATTAGTCTATTTAGGTACCCGCAATATTAGCTCAACAAGATCATTACTAGAAAACAGACCTTTAATGACTGACGAATTATTACTTACAAAATGTCAGTCATAAAAATATGTCATTTTTTACTATTTACGACAGACATAATTGTCTGTCATAAATTTCAGTCATATTTTGTAAAAGTTTACCATATACAACATGTGTGTCATGAATTACTGTATTAAAAGGAAAAAAAAAGCGCGTAATAATTTTCCAAAAAATTTAAACAGAAAGCGCCTAATAATTTTCCAAAATTTAAAAACCATCGTTGATTCACGAAAGTTGCCGTAACCCTTTTCCTTGATTTCGCGTATCTCTTCTCATAACTCCAAAGCTTCAGCCGCCTCCCCACCTTTCTCCTTCCTGCTGCTGTCGATTACCTCCGCCGATAACCTCCAGCGCCGGAGTCGATTACCGATCACAACTCCAAAGCTTTATCATCCTCCCCCGGTTTCTCCTTCCTGTTGCTGCTGTGGGAGAACGACTTGGAATCGGAAGGGTGTGACGATATCTACAGCACCGCCTTTGATTAGCTGCATCCCCGCAGCCTTCGATTAGCTCCATCGCTGGTTCCGGTTTTGTTTAGAAATCAAAGGAAGAGTGGCGTATAGTTCTATCTCCCAAGAACTATTGTACTCAATTCTTAAGCTTGTTTGATCGTGAGATATCAGAGGTACATAGCTGCCGTTTTCTACTTTTTAGTAATTTCCTTCTTTTCTAGCAAATAATGAAAAACTATTCGCGTTTGTAGGTTCAGGTTTGTGAAAGAAACCAGCAACCAAGTGATGATTTCATGGCATATTAATCTCCTTTTCCTTAATATCCTATTTGTTTTCTTTATTTGGCTATTGTATATCTCATTCTCGCTAAAATACAATATTTGAACTTATAGGTTCTTGATAAATGCTACTTTTTCATTTTAATGGTTGTAGATGTTTTGAATCTGGTTGCACTTTCATTTGATGGGTCTGTGATGGTTATTGTTGAAACCAGAATGTCTGAAGAAGGAATAAGGGTTTGTGACACTTTCATTTGATGGGTCTGATGATTAAAGGGATGCAGGTGTTTCTGTGATTGCTTCCCATCCCATTCGTGGCATGGTTGTTAGTCTGTAAGGTTTTCTACTAAATGTGCACTACTTTATTGGACAACCTAGCACAAGCTATCTTGTTGGTACCTTTCTTCGTCTTGCTTTAGGTAAATTACATGCCTTTATATGCAGTGTTTGCTAACAATGAGCAGAATCATTGGAAAGGGCAAATTTGTTAAAAGTTTGTGTGTTAATACATTCATTCAGGTTTCTAACTTAACCCATTAAGTCGTCATATTAATATGTTAATACATGCCTTTATATGCAGGTTATCGAAATTTTTAGAAAACAAAAAACATTCATTCAGGTTTCTAACTTAACTCAATGTATTTCAATGTTGGGCTCTTCAATCATTTTTTCCTAATTTGCCATTTTTTAAATTATTGACTTTTGCATGTCAATTTACTTTTGTTTTAATAATTGTTGTGCGACTAGTTACAAGGAGTATTCAGAAAGACATCTCAAAGATCAAATGCATCCAATACAAGAAGCAAACACGCCTAATTTGGAAAACGTGGTGTGGTTGGGAATAGCCATAGAAGTGTCAAGGTTCAAAAAAAGTGGTCTACCTGTACCCAAGACATAAAAAATAGCAATGCACTTTCGTTAATTTATGTGTTATTTGAATATTAGTAAGTTTGTAAGATTTTATTTTGTGGTTGTCCCAAAGACATTATTGTATGCAAGGGATTGCTTTTATATATCAATATATATGGGATTTTATTTTGTATTATGAGGCATTAAATGTGATTTAATTTGAATATTAGTAAATCTATAAAAAATAGTTTTAAAAAAACGTAAAATTATGACATACAAATTGTGTGTCATAAATGTAAGTCGTAAAAGTAAGTTGTAAATATAAGTCGTAAATGTAAGTCGTAAATTTATGATTGACAAATGTCTGTCATCTTTCATTTATGACTGGGCTTTCAATGACAGACATTTGTCAGTCATCTATACCCTTTAATGACCGACAATGTCAGTCATTAAAGGCGTTTTTTCTAGTAGTGGATTGTGTAAATATGGGTTTTTCAAAATATGACACCTCTCGCTAAGCGTACTTGTGAAAAAGATATCTTTTGAACCATAAAGATTTAACCAAATTCAAATATCCTCATTGCGAAACTTAAGGTCCCAAACACCATTTTAAAAGCAGTCAAGTTAATAGTAGCGAGAAAGTGTCAAATTAGGTAACAAAACACAGGTTCAAGTACCGCACATTCCACAGTCTTCTCAAAAACTCCTCGAGTCAATCTCCTCCTAAGATATCAACCTAGGCACATGTTAAAATAACTCAGGCAATGAAATACCTAGTGAGAATACCTGAGGTCGACTCTTTTAGAGTAAGTGATGTCAATCACCAAACTCAAGCCAAACCCCCCCCCCCCCCCCCCCCCCATAACTATAAAAGAAGAACACCAAGCCATCATAATATAAGTTAAAGGAGTTAATCCCAAATCTACATGATAAAATTATCTACACAGGGCATCTTTTGTATTAAAGTATCGTTTCATCATAAAATGAGCAAGTCACATGTGTAATAAATATTTGTAACACCCGGCTTTTTAAACAAAAACACCCCTGAAAAATTTTTCATTTAAAACACAGGTTTCAATACATAAAACCATAACAAGGGGTATATTTTAATAAAAACGGGTGCAAGTGTATCAAGGAGAATATAAAATACCATAACTCCTTTAAAGCCGGGCTGCTACTGACAGCATCTATGAGTCCCACTTCAAAGTCACGGTCTCTATCTATTCCCTTATCAGGATCATGCTAACCTGCAGGGACATTTAACAAACGGTATGAGCTACAAAGCTCAGTGAGTAATCGTATCTGCAAATAACACGTATAAAAATACATTCATATATTTGTTTGGATATCGGATCCAAACTCCTAGCCGTACTGGCTGACCATATATTTCTTAGGATTTCACATCCTAGTTTGTAGCCTTATAGGCTGATTCATAATAACCTGAAATTATCAAGTCACGTCAGTTATTTGCACAATAATCATATCTAACCATTTCTGTCCCATGTTTCTTAGTCACAATGGACCGCACAGTATTTCATGGCTATTTAAGCCGCACCCTGTGTCATAGCTATATAAGCCGTATCAAAACATTATCAATATATAATTCATAGCCCGCAGGCCGCACCAGCTGGGTTTAATAACCCAATATCATAGCCAAAAGCCGCACCATGTACCTGTAACAAAATCATAGCCAAAAAGGGCGCACCAAATATCATAGCCCGAAGGCCTCATCGGAGACATAGCCCGAAGGCCGCACCGGAGTCATCGCCCAAAGGCCACATCGGAGACATAGCCCGAAGGCCGCACCGGAGTCAGCGCCCGAAGGCCACATCGGAGACATAGCCCGAAAGCCGCACCGGAGTCATAGCCCGAAGGCCACATCGGAGACATAGCCCGAAAGCCGCACCGGAGTCATAGCCCGAAGGCCACATCGGAGACATAGCCCGAAGGCCGCACCGGTTGGATATACAATCCAGAAATCATTTGTGGCTCACGGCTCCGTTCTTGTCATTTCATTGACTCACGGCTTATCCGGTATTGCCTTTTCACCATAACTTTAGATCATCATTTTCGTCCCCCAAACCTATTTCAACCTGTAACAGTCCAATCAACACATACCATATGTGATGTCAGTGAGATTACTCACCTGGATGCTAGCTGCATTTAAATCTCGGTTGTTTCTTGCCTTTGCGTGCACCACAACCTTTTTGTCCCATACCTATTTATCCATTTATATACCAAATGATAATAGGTTAATAACCATTTCAGTTGACTCTACTACACAAGAGTCCTATATAATACAATTGGGGACCATTTCCAAGCATTTCCAATCAATAACCATCGTTATAAAAATTTAATACACTTCCCGAAATACGCGTATTCTACTACAGTACTTTCGGGAGGTCGTATTCGTATTCCGATAATTTTCCATGAAGTTTTACAACATATTAGACCTATGTTTAAAATTTCAGGTCAATCGGATAAGCCTAGCATCAAAATCAAACTTGGAAAATGCACCAAATTTTAACAGGGGGTTTTAGAGCTTCTGCCTCGACCCGCGCCGCGCTTAGTGTGAGGGGCGCGTCGCGGCTACTGAACAGCAGTCCAGAATTCCCGATTTTTATGCTACAAATTTCCATTTTCTCATATTAAGCCCTTAATACATGACTTAATCGATAGGGGATTGTTCCAGGTCAAAAACCATTCATTTACATCTAGTTTTAACCCATGGAAATCATATAATTCAAACATTTTCCAACAATTCCCGTTTTTGACATTTTGGTCCAAAAACCGAAATTCTTCAAAATTAATCACTTCTACTGATTATTTTCATCATTAACAACATTTGGAACTCATTAGAACTCATTATAATCCACTGGATCATATAATCATGTGTTCTAGGGTTCTTGAGCAAAGTTCCAATTTTTCAATAATAACAACATACTTTCAATTTGATATGAATTCTTACAACATAAACATGTTTGAGGCTTAGAATTCATTTGAACCTCTTGAATCATAACTGAATTTCAGTTTCCAGATTATCCCAAGAAGAACACCCACAAAACTTAGGTTAGAATTCATTACTAACCTTTTAATGCTCCAAAATCTTCAATTTCAAGCTATGATTTTCAATTCCACACTTCAAGCTTCAAGAATTTCCAGAAATTGCTCTCAAATCTCTTCTCTCGTTGCTGCACAAATGGCCAGTCAAAGAGAGAGTCAACTCTCTTATATTTATACCTCTAAAATTTACATTTTTAGTCCTAAAGTTCATTTTCTTGAACTTTGGCCACAATAATCAAGTTTTATTACAATAAAACTTTCATTCTTTATACATTTGCCACAAACAACAATATTTTTCATATTTGGTCCTTCACATGGTCAAATGACCAAAATACCCTTTTGCGGTAAAACGACCCAAATTCAGTTTTTATAACATTTTAAGTCCAAAACTCAAAATATTATTTCAAACCAAATATCTTTTCTGTCCAAAAGACCAATTTACCCTTCCAAGGTAAAATGACCATTTTACCCTTTTTAATATAATTATAAAAAGAGTATATTGGCGTTACAAATTCTCCCCTCCTTCAAAAGATTTCGTCCCCGAAATCATACAAACAAACGAGGGTAATTCTTTCTCATTATAATTTCGGTTTCCCATATCGTATGGAAACATTCATGGTTTTGCCAAAGCTCTTAACCATACTAATATTCGTATCTCGTGGTTATATCACCACTCGCATATCACTCCTTCGGTTGTCACGGGCACCTTAATCACTTATCTTCCTCATTTCAACATGAGGGATTCGTTAGAATTTATCAATCTATGTTCTCAAAACCATGAGACCCATAGAAAACTTATAAATATCTTGAAGTTCATCAAAAATCTTCAATCAATACACCGTAATTCTTGCTTTTGGGATATACGGAAAGGTCCAATAAACAAGGGCTCAACTTTCCTTTTTGTCCCACATCAATTTCTAGTCCTTCCGAAGGGTCACTGTGAGTTCCACCATCTTCCTTTACTTGGGGTTTCAATTGTTTTACTCGACAATCCGCATACTACTCTTGTCGACTTTGGTCTATTTCCAAGCTTTCTCGAATTTGCCTAATCTTTTCTTCTGTTTGAGATACAATCTCAGGTTTAGTCAACGGCTTCTCCCCAACTTCTGTCTAGCAAATCGGCGTGCAACACGGTAGTCTAAACAATACTTCCTACGAGTTAACAAAACACTAGTATAATACCTATACTTATCTACAACTTCTACCAAGGATAGACGGTCGTCTTGTTTTCCGCTAAGGTCTGTTATGCAGATTTCAGGCATAACTCCTAAGGTCTGCATCATTATCTCACCTCGTCAATCCATCTGCGATTCGCACACCGTACTTACTAGTACCTTTGAGCTAATAATTCTAAGAATTAATGCTAAATTCAGCAAATAATTCTAGTATCTCGATCCGATACAGTCGCCACCTGTAATGCACGTCAACAATTTTCTTTATCTTTGTAGTTTTTCACTACCTTTCCACTCTTAAATTCTTTTTAGTCGGTATAATTCTACACTGATTTCATCAATCAACCTGCAATTCACCCATATGGTGTCATACCCATACGGTAATTGCAAAGACTTTACTACAAAGTCTATGGTATTTTTCGTCCCATTTCTTCTTTAGGACGTACAACCTTATGTTTCTAATGATTTGACTGTAGTTACCCACAAGTCAAACACTTTTCACATGTCTTTCAATGTCTTTCCTCAGCCCCGGCCACCAACACATAGGTTTTATCGACCTATACAGTTTGGTATTGCCCCGGGTATGCTGCATATCTGATACAAAATGCATCTTTTCAAGATGATTTTTATGTTTCGTTTGACTTTGGAATTCACATTCACAACCGCCAAGGGTTTTAAATCACTGTGATATTCCAACTAACTTCCGCTACTATTCAATCATTTATTCACTTTTCGCGTTTTCAGACTTGCACACATCTTTCTGTGCTACCCGAATTAACTCAGGTAATCAATTCGCCACACTCACGCATGTGGTTGTATCTTTCAAAAGATACTCTTTCTAGTTCAAGGCACCTATAATCACATCCGTCTTTTCAAGATGGTACAAGATTTCATAACCGAAATCTTTAAGTAATCCATCTGTCTTTGCTATCTCATGTTTAGCTTCTTTTGATCAACTAAGTACTTCAAACTTATATGATCCATATAAACAGTAAGCTTTACACCACATCAGTAGTGTCTCCAAAGCTTCAATGTTAAAGTCATAATTGCTACTGCAATATCATGTATCCAAAGTCAACTCTGGATGCATTTCCATAATCCAGTTTATCTTCTCCGCTTAGCAATAATGCTAACACCGGAGTTTCACACAAGGTTTATTTCAACCTTTGAAAAGTTACATGTGGTCTTTCTACCACCCAAACTTTTTCACTTTTCTTGGTCAACTTTAGTCAGCTAACCAGCAATCGAGGAGCAGTTTTCTACAACTCTCCTATGATAAACCACCAATCCAAGGAATTACTATTTCAGTCAGATTCCTCAGGCGGTTCCAGTTTTTATCACATCATCAATTCTACTGGATTTATTTTATCATCTTTGGCACTATTATCATGCCCAAAGAATTGAAACTTCTTTTAGCCAAATTTTCATACTTGGAAAATTTTACATATCACTTAACTCAGTGAAATAACTCCAATATCTGGTACAAATGTACCTCATATTCGGTCTGATTTCAAGAATATCAGATTCTCAGTAGTCAATGTACATACACATTAACTTATCTTTCTTCTTTTCAAACAAGACAGAGCTCCACACGATGACACATCCGCCATATGAGGCCCCAATTTAAAAAACAATTTCTTCCAATTGCTTTACCACTCTGCCATCTCTGCAGAGGCCAATCAACACAGAGCCTAGATAACAGGAACGGCTCCCAAAACCAGCTTAATCATAAGCTCTTCTCGCCAATCTGACAGAAATCTTGGAAGTTCTTATCAAAAGAAACATCCGAGAATTTATTTAAAGTAGTTCACTACTATCACTGCTTTATTTAACTTGGCCCATATCACGTATGCCATCTACAACATCATTCCTTTACTAACTCTTTCCGAGTTTAAGCAAAGGAAAATAACCGGTATTCTCAACAACGGTCATTTACCGTAGGTTTTCATCTGTTCCACTTCTGTTTTAAGAACCATACTGTTCTTATTTCTACAATTCACGTTAGCATAATTCATTGCTAACCAATTCATAAGCACAATTGCTTCAGATTCACTGGTAGTTATCGGCTTCAGATTTTTAGGGAAAAATGGTCCCGTAAATCCTAGGCAGACTACTTTCCAGGTGTTCAATATCTTGAACATTCTTGCTATCTGCTATAGCTGTTTCAACTTTTCATCCATAATCATTGATGAAATATTTAAATAAGACATCAATGTCACCGATCCAAAGCATAGCTTCCTGGATCAAATATAACATACACGAGTTATATTCAAAACAATGATATCTGAGACCATATCAGTCTCCTCACGAGCTTCTTCCACAATCTACTGGAATGCTCATGGTACCACGAGTCCTTTTTGACCATTCCTTTCTTCTTTCTTTCCTCCTCGTTCTTTCCTGGGTTCATCACCCGTTACTTCACATTTAGCATGCGAGTATTTCATGAGAAAGTGTTCTATAGCTCCGCACTAGACACAATTCCGATCTATCCAACAACTCGAGCAATCTGCTCCTATCATCTGCAATTTCAGCATGTAGAACGGTAGAGTCTCAACTTTGAAATGTTCTAAGTGCTTTTCCTGCACTTCTTACATCACATCATCTTTTCGTTTTGGTCTCTTCCCTTCAAGGCTAGACCTGAATCGTGTTAACTTCTTCTGAGAAGTCCATCAATATTTTCTGCTTTTCTTGTAGTCTCAACTACTGTTCTTTCACCTTGAATATCAACCAAGGTGAGCAACCAATTTTTCTTTCTCTAACCACAGCAACTACTATTGTTTGTCATGTGGATTTTCTGCTACTTGTCTCTTTGCCCCTCGTTCGATGAAGCCTTGGGAAAGGGCTGGTTCGCCTCTCAAAGCTGCACGCCCTAAATTCCTCAAAATACGATTCGCTGCTCATACTTCTTATACGTTAGAAGTCAGCAATAGTTAGGTTATATATGTATAATAACAACTTATATACACCTAACGGTACATCGTGTCTACTGTCTACAGGTTTAAGTCCAGGAATCTACTCTATAGACACCTAGTTCACTTAAACCACGGCTCTGATACCAACTTGTAACACCCGACTTTTTAAACAAAAACACCCCTGAAAAATTTTTCATTTAAAACACAGGTTTCAATACATAAAACCATAACAAGGGGTATATTTTAATAAAAACGGGTGCAAGTGTATCAAGGAGAATATAAAATACCATAACTCCTTTAAAGCCGGGCTGCTACTGACAGCATCTATGAGTCCCACTTCAAAGTCACGGTCTCTATCTATTCCCTTATCAGGATCATGCTAACCTGCAGGGACATTTAACAAACGGTATGAGCTACAAAGCTCAGTGAGTAATCGTATCTGCAAATAACACGTATAAAAATACATTCATATATTTGTTTGGATATCGGATCCAAACTCCTAGCCGTACTGGCTGACCATATATTTCTTAGGATTTCACATCCTAGTTTGTAGCCTTACAGGCTGATTCATAATAACCTGAAATTATCAAGTCACGTCAGTTATTTGCACAATAATCATATCTAACCATTTCTGTCCCATGTTTCTTAGTCACAATGGACCGCACAGTATTTCATGGCTATTTAAGCCGCACCCTGTGTCATAGCTATATAAGCCGTATCAAAACATTATCAATATATAATTCATAGCCCGCAGGCCGCACCAGCTGGGTTTAATAACCCAATATCATAGCCAAAAGCCGCACCATGTACCTGTAACAAAATCATAGCCAAAAAGGGCGCACCAAATATCATAGCCCGAAGGCCTCATCGGAGACATAGCCCGAAGGCCGCACCGGAGTCATCGCCCGAAGGCCACATCGGAGACATAGCCCGAAGGCCGCACCGGAGTCAGCGCCCGAAGGCCACATCGGAGACATAGCCCGAAAGCCGCACCGGAGTCATAGCCCGAAGGCCACATCGGAGACATAGCCCGAAAGCCGCACCGGAGTCATAGCCCGAAGGCCACATCGGAGACATAGCCCGAAGGCCGCACCGGTTGGATATACAATCCAGAAATCATTTGTGGCTCACGGCTCCGTTCTTGTCATTTCATTGACTCACGGCTTATCCGGTATTGCCTTTTCACCATAACTTTAGATCATCATTTTCGTCCCCCAAACCTGTTTCAACCTGTAACAGTCCAATCAACACATACCATATGTGATGTCAGTGAGATTACTCACCTGGATGCTAGCTGCATTTAAATCTCGGTTGTTTCTTGTAACGACCGTTTTAAAAAAAAAAAAAAAAAAACGTTGTGAATAGTAACTCCGGCGTGAATAGTAACTCCGGCATGAATAGTAACTCCGGCGTGAATAGTACTTCGGCGTGAATAGTACCCGAGAAATGAAGTAAGCGCTTACCTCGTGATGACGTCGACGATGATGTCGTGATGACGTCATGATGACGTCGACGATGATGTCGTGATGACGTCGTGATGACATCGTGAATAGTGTTTTCAAGCCCTATAAATAGAGGCCTAACATCTTCATTTCAACCCACAACACACACCAAACACATATACGATATAGAGGAGTGTTCTGGTAAGGAAAATACGGTGAGAGAGGATGATGGAAGGTGAGAAACGAGCGATAGCTAGCAGCAAGGTGCTCGGGAACTGTCAGCGGTTCAGAAACGGGAAATACGACAGGACTCCGAGAAAACGCCAACCTCAGGTGAGTAATCGCTACCGTATCTCCCTAATAGTTTATATGTGCTAAACTATAAAATACGAGGGATGTAATAAACTATTTCCTATAATTCATAATTCCAAAAGTAATGCAGATTGATTTACTTACGAGGACGGTGTCTAGGCCGATTACTTGGGATCTGGTTGTTGGATTTTCCGAAAGGCTAAAATGCTGAAAGGATCCTGCCACCCCAACTAATCTTCTACCTGGCCGATCTTTACTTGATAAATCATGGAGCATCATGTTGGAATTATTGAAGGAAAATACAAAGCAGTATAATTAAAGTATTATAATAATACTTGGGTGGGAAACAGTCATGTTATCGTGAGGATGAGTTCGAGTTATATGCCCGAAAGTATCACAAGATGATACTGAGCAGAGGGAATAAGTAATTATATATAATACATGTCAGGGGATGGCATGATTTACTATATACTAATAAAAAATGAGGTAATCATAGATGTACTATGACCATACCTGTATGAGAAAGCCGTTAAGTGAGTGGGTATACCGTGAAACGGTATAAGAATTCGCGAAAACCAAATACCAAATAATAAATAAAAGAGGAGACAGGAGCTAAAGAGGTGAGTCGTGACGATGTAAGATAAGACTGTGTGAGACAGTCTAATAGTAAGTATCTGTGGATGATACTGTAGAGTGAGTGACGTCGGGTAATACGGTAGTTTCACAGTGTGAATTACGAGTCGGATAGGACTGTGAAGCTGACAGGGACGGTGATCCTGTAACGTGTGTGACCATATAAGTCATACTGTGATTAGATTACTCACTAAGCTTTATAGCTTACCCTGTTGTTTTATGTGGTTTTGCAGGATAGGTAACGCTTGGCTTGGATCATGGGATGATCCCTGGTGATATTATCTTGTAAATTCCAGGCTGAAAAACCGGGCGTTACAAGTTGGTATCAGAGCCAAGATTTGAGTGAACTAGGATAAGATCCCTAGACTCAAATTAGTAGACACAAGAGAATTGTGTGCTAAAATATATAAAAAAAAATCACAAACATATTGTGATAAATGTCAAACGTAGATAAAGCAGTTATTCTAACATGATAATAAAAATGTTAGTAAACTCTTTCAAAGATAAAAAGAACTAGAGAAAATGAGTGAGTTTGTATGGTATTTTCCAAATACGGGAAAGGTATTAAAAGTAAATCCAGATGCAAATTTTGTCAAAAAAAAAAAAAAGAGAAAGTTTTGAAAGTTGATTTGAAAGAAAATTTTTCGAAAATTTGAAAAGTAGGGTATAGCTGAGAAATACGAAGGATTTTGACAAGCTGATCTGAAGCTGAGTCCAAAATAATTTGGAAAATGTTTTGAAAAAGTATAAGTTGAAATAAAAAAATTCTAAAAGTACGAGTTGGTGGGTGGATTTATGAAAATATATGGCGACAGCCGAAGCAAAGAAAAAGTGATAAATATATGTGATGATTGATAAGAACTATAAGAAATGAGTTCGTGAGGAGTTATACAATCTCTAAATGAGACAAGTGTTGAGGTATGTGGTAGTACTAGACATGTCTAAGTCTAGCATGAGGATAATATGGGGTTGAGGAATTGAGAGATAAAGAATGGCTCGATGTACTGAGCAACATAGAGATGTTCGCAAGATGCACTGAGCAGATACGCATGATCCGACGTACAGGATATGCGCGGCTCCGAGTGCTGAGCGGTGGAGTTTGAGCAGATACGCATGACTCGACGTACAGAGTATGCGCGGCTCTGAGTGCTGAGTAGGTTAAGTTTGAGCAGATATGTATGACTCGACGTACTGAGTATACGCGGCTCAGAATATTAAGCAGGAAAGTATAACTTGAGATACTGGATAGAGTAGATTATGTGGAAAATTCACCGGAGACATAAAAGGAGTAAGGTTGGTAGATGTCCTGAGTAAACATAGGACTAGGATGGATTGATTAAGGGTACTATTTTACTTAGTTAATGTCTAAGTACCAGGGACCACCCAATCATCACTAAACAAATAAAGGAGAGGTTATCTTTATAACCAAAGAATGTAATGGGATATTTTTCCCGAACAAAGTTGATTTTTTTCTACTGATGTAAAGGTTATTTGTATGACCAGAGTTTTACAAATAGAGAGGTATTTCAAAGAAAAAGTTATTTTGATAAAAGCCGAAAGAGTTATTTTATTGTGAAAGGAATAATCCTTTAAAATAGTGATTTTTACGACTAAAGAAATTATTGTTATGACTAATGGAAATCAAAAAGAGTAAATGTATTTAAGAGAAGTGTGAGTAGTTATCCAGAGAAGTAATTAAGTATATACAAATTTAGTGAGTATTGAGATGACCTAATCGATCGGCAGTTCTAGGATGTACGTTGAGTCTTTGGGACTCGATATCGTAGAAGGTTCAGAAGGGGACGAATACGTGAGTATTAGGTGGTGATAACTATGGATATGGTATCATATTGTGGGTGGAGATTTTGTGGAGGCTAAGCTGATATGAGGATTCTGGTTGTCATGAGGTTGGTTGCAGAGCTGTACAGTTGTGTGTGTTAGCTGTTAAGCCTTTAGAGCGAAAAGCTGTTTATTCTGTGGGGCCATTTATACTTGTAGTTGGGACCACTTATTAGGTGGGGCTACTAGTATTGTGGTTGGGACCACTTATGCTATGGGGCTACTTGTACTTGTGGTTGGGACCACTTATTCCGTGGGCCCACTGGTAACTTGTAGTTGTGACCATTTATTCTGGGGATTAATAGTACTTGTGGTTGTGACCACTTATTTAGTGGGGCCACATTTGGTAAGACCACATATGTGTTGTGGATCTTATGAGCAGTAATTATGGTGGGACCACATACAAGTGTTGTGATGGCTTTATTGGCTGGCAGTTCTAACACACATATAGTCGGGTGACTGGTGAATAGCTGAGCTGTTGAGGTTGTGAATAGCAGGGGTTGTGATATGATGTGGAGAACATGTGATTATGATTATACGATGCATAACAAGTACCTTGCATCCATGATGTCAGTATTGTGAGTATATGAGATTACATAAAGAGTACTTATTAGTCTCAATAGGTTGGCCTAGTTGATTAGAGGGGGGTTAATGTGCCAGTGTTGTAATACCCTTTGGGTTTACTAATACAACCGTATTATGTTGAAATAAGGAATGATTGAGTGGAAGAATAAGCGTATGTCAACGCTGGAGATTCCGGGGACGGAATCTTATAAAGGGGGGAGAACTTGTAACGACCGTTTTAAAAAAAAAAAAAAAAAAAAAAAACGTTGTGAATAGTAACTCCGGCGTGAATAGTACTTCGGCGTGAATAGTACCCGAGAAATGAAGTAAGCGCTTACCTCGTGATGACGTCGACGATGATGTCGTGATGACGTCATGATGACGTCGACGATGATGTCGTGATGACGTCGTGATGACATCGTGAATAGTGTTTTCAAGCCCTATAAATAGAGGCCTAACATCTTCATTTCAACCCACAACACACACCAAACACATATACGATATAGAGGAGTGTTCTGGTAAGGAAAATACGGTGAGAGAGGATGATGGAAGGTGAGAAACGAGCGATAGCTAGCAGCAAGGTGCTCGGGAACTGTCAGCGGTTCAGAAACGGGAAATACGACAGGACTCCGAGAAAACGCCAACCTTAGGTGAGTAATCGCTACCGTATCTCCCTAATAGTTTATATGTGCTAAACTATAAAATACGAGGGATGTAATAAACTATTTCCTATAATTCATAATTCCAAAAGTAATGCAGATTGATTTACTTACGAGGACGGTGTCTACGCCGATTACTTGGGATCTGGTTGTTGGATTTTCCGAAAGGCTAAAATGCTGAAAGGATCCTGCCACCCCAACTAATCTTCTACCTGGCCGATCTTTACTTGATAAATCATGGAGCATCATGTTGGAATTATTGAAGGAAAATACAAAGCAGTATAATTAAAGTATTATAATAATACTTGGGTGGGAAACAGTCATGTTATCGTGAGGATGAGTTCGAGTTATACGCCCGAAAGTATCACAAGATGATACTGAGCAGAGGGAATAAGTAATTATATATAATACATGTCAGGGGATGGCATGATTTACTATATACTAATAAAAAACGAGGTAATCATAGATGTACTATGACCATACCTGTATGAGAAAGCCGTTAAGTGAGTGGGTATACCGTGAAACGGTATAAGAATTCGCGAAAACCAAATACCAAATAATAAATAAAAGAGGAGACAGGAGCTAAAGAGGTGAGTCGTGACGATGTAAGATAAGACTGTGTGGGACAGTCTAATAGTAAGTATCTGTGGATGATACTGTAGAGTGAGTGACGTCGGGTAATACGGTAGTTTCACAGTGTGAATTACGAGTCGGATAGGACTGTGAAGCTGACAGGGACGGTGATCCTGTAACGTGTGTGACCATATAGGTCATACTGTGATTAGATTACTCACTAAGCTTTATAGCTTACCCTGTTGTTTTATGTGGTTTTGCAGGATAGGTAACGCTTGGCTTGGATCATGGGATGATCCCTGGTGATATTATCTTGTAAATTCCAGGCTGAAAATCGGGCGTTACATTTCTTGCCTTTGCGTGCACCACAACCTTTTTGTCCCATACCTATTTATCCATTTATATACCAAATGATAATAGGTTAATAACCATTTCAGTTGACTCTACTACACAAGAGTCCTATATAATACAATTGGGGACCATTTCCAAGCATTTCCAATCAATAACCATCGTTATAAAAATTTAATACACTTCCCGAAATACGCGTATTCTACTACAGTACTTTCGGGAGGTCGTATTCGTATTCCGATAATTTTTCATGAAGTTTTACAACATATTAGACCTATGTTTAAAATTTCAGGTCAATCGGATAAGCCTAGCATCAAAATCAAACTTGGAAAATGCACCAAATTTTAACAGGGGGTTTTAGAGCTTCTGCCTCGACCCGCGCCGCGCTCAGTGTGAGGGGCGCGTCGCGGCTACTGAACAGCAGTCCAGAATTCCCGATTTTTATGCTACAAATTTCCATTTTCTAATATTAAGCCCTTAATACATGACTTAATCGATAGGGGATTGTTCCAGGTCAAAAACCATTCATTTACATCTAGTTTTAACCCATGGAAATCATATAATTCAAACATTTTCCAACAATTCCCGTTTTTGACATTTTGGTCCAAAAACCGAAATTCTTCAAAATTAATCACTTCTACTGATTATTTTCATCATTAACAACATTTGGAACTCATTAGAACTCATTATAATCCACTGGATCATATAATCATGTGTTCTAGGGTTCTTGAGCAAAGTTCCAATTTTTCAATAATAACAACATACTTTCAATTTGATATGAATTCTTACAACATAAGCATGTTTGAGGCTTAGAATTCATTTGAACCTCTTGAATCATAACTGAATTTCAGTTTCCAGATTATCCCAAGAAGAACACCCACAAAACTTAGGTTAGAATTCATTACTAACCTTTTAATGCTCCAAAATCTTCAATTTCAAGCTATGATTTTCAATTCCACACTTCAAGCTTCAAGAATTTCCAGAAATTGCTCTCAAATCTCTTCTCTCGTTGCTGCACAAATGGCCAGTCAAAGAGAGAGTCAACTCTCTTATATTTATACCTCTAAAATTTACATTTTTAGTCCTAAAGTTCATTTTCTTGAACTTTGGCCACAATAATCAAGTTTTATTACAATAAAACTTTCATTCTTTATACATTTGCCACAAACAACAATATTTTTCATATTTGGTCCTTCACATGGTCAAATGACCAAAATACCCTTTTGCGGTAAAACGACCCAAATTCAGTTTTTATAACATTTTAAGTCCAAAACTCAAAATATTATTTCAAACCAAATATATTTTCTGTCCAAAAGACCAATTTACCCTTCCAAGGTAAAATGACCATTTTACCCTTTTTAATATAATTATAAAAAGAGTATATTGGCGTTACAATATTGCACCCTTTCATCTTAGCTAGGTATTTGCAAACCACCATACAAGTACCACATGTGAGGTAGCTAGCCTCACACGTGCAAAGTGATGCTTATTTAGAAATCTAATCAAAACATCTTTCATCTTTAGGTGAATACCATATAGATGTCATGAATGACACCTTCAGACTCCCATCCTAAATGCAATGCACATGAAGGATGCAACTTTGGTTTTCAAACATCTTTTATCATTTTTAGTTTTTCATTTGAAGTAGATTTGTATGAATGCACAAGTATACAATATAGTATAGCATATAACACATAACATGATTACATGAAACCTTTTATAAACAACTCACACCATAAAATAATTTTAGGACATGTACTCCGGTAAACTCACTTCAATTATAGTCACAAGTCCCATGTGTATAAGAAAAGAAAGGAACTATTACTCACGAGTCCCATGTGTATATAAGGGTCTTAAAGTCTTAAACAATCCTAGGTTTTTGATTCTTCATGACAAGGCATTGAACCCTAAGGATTGAAGCCCCAAAGAAGTACTACACCAGTCAAATACTAACATTGAAGGAGATGCAGGGTCACGCAGGTTGCACAACCCATGACCAAAGATCCACGTGGGTCATGTGCGATGACGGAAAATTCGGATGTTGCTTTTCACTTTGTGCGGGTCGCGTAGATGTAGTGCACAAGGCCACACAGGCCGTATGAACACTATGCACAAGTCCAAAATTCCAAAATTTTGTCCCAAACTTGTCTAAAAGAAAATTTTCATCCATTTCAACTATCAACAACCTAGGAACAACTAATTCCAACCTTTTCCACAAAAAAATCTTATCATCTTTCTATAATGTCCATGACTTAGCCCATATAGACTGAATGTATTCAAAGCCTCTTCTATTTATTCAAGTCTAAGTGATTCGTTACATCAAAACCTCTTATTGCTTTAATTTAGAAACTTTCCAAATGGTCCTCCACAAGGCATCATCCCATGGGTTTCTTTCATCCCATTTCTCAAGTTTCACTAATGGAATCCTTGATTCCGTTCCACCCTTCCAAGTTTAAATGAGTTTCAGTTCCTTTTCCAAAGATCGGAATCATTAGGAAACAACTATGGGTGATTCCCTTAATCCAAAAAATCCCAAATGACCCATTAATTGCATAGTAAACCACATATTCAAATCATTAATTACATGGTAAACCATAGATTCAACAAACACCCATTTTTTAGGGTTCAAATGGGTAACTAGTTCAATGAAAGTGATCCAAAGCTATCCATCAGTTGGATAGTGGTCACTAAATGAGTTAGAATATTTATTCAAGCTTTTAGGACCACAATTCTCTCCCCCAAGTGGTAAATTCGGATTTAACACAACCCTTAAACCCTAGGTGGGTTTTCAACTAGAAATAGAGATTGTTTACCTAGAGGCACCAAGATACTCCAAGCAAATGGTTGAATCTTCAACTTCTTCACCAAGACTCCTCAAAATTAGAAGAAAATGTGGGTGTTGAGCCCCTATCCCCCTCCCAAATCGTCGCCCTAGCTGAAATGAGGGTCTCCCATACTTTTAGTTCCTCTCAACTTTCAAAAATTACACTCAAGTCCTTCAAGGTTCACATATCCTTCACTAAATGTAGAAATGTAACATCCTAGATTTTATGACAATTTAAAAAATTTTAGAAAAAGAATTTCAATAATAAAACATCACTTTATTTAAAAACCATCAAATGGAAACATTAATCAAATCATTAAACCGTTTTATTATCAACATAACTCAACATTTAGCGGAAGTTAAATCTAACATAAAGTCAAATCAAAACATAAATCTCCATAGAAGCCGCACGAGTGTGTACACATCACGCCTTGCCAGCACCCACATCTAAAGAACCTGAAACAATGATTTTATAGGGAATGGGTAAGCACACAACTTAGTGAATTCAACACATACACCGGATGTCCATCACACATACTCTACCCCTATCATAAGCACACCACGCCATAAAGGCACACAACACAACAAGGCAACACAACAAGGCACACATCACAACTACAAGACACAATACAACTCTAGCACAGAACATGATCATTGCACCCAGCTAAATCATGGTTCACAGTACAACCACTAATCACAGCACAATCATGGCACCCAGCTCAATCATGGTACCCCCGCTCCATGATGGCATCCAGCTCAATGATTGCACCCAGCACACTCACAGTACACCACACATCATGACACCCAGCTCAATCATGACCCCCAACTCCATAAATGGCACCCAGCTCAATGATGTGACTCCCCACACTCACACACCTACTAGAACTTCCCATGGCCTGTTACTACCCATGTATATCCTAAACAGCACACACGAGCTACAGTAAAAATGTACAACTTCCATACAATGTAGTGAAGAACTCACTTCGAATCAGCTATGCAGAAATCCGTGCAGCAACTCTGTGAATCCAACCAAGCTCAAAACCACACACCTTATACTCCTATAAGGTATACTAAGTTATTATATGGCATAATAACTAAGCACTACCTTAACTATATACTTGTAGAATTAAAATACTTATTAAATTAATTTTCAGCTTTTAACCCCAAAATTGAAAGTCTGTTTATGACCCCTTAAGCCTATCTTAAACTCAACCAATCAAGAATATTTTTACAAAATCACCTAGCTCATCTCTTTACCTTTTCAGGGATATAAGGCACATGCACTAACTGTTTTTCCTCTATTTTATATGAATTAAGCAAGATTGGGTATCAAAATCTGTCAAACCCGGACCAGGTTGGGAAAATATTGGAAAAACTAGACCCTAAGAGAAGACTACAGCCCTGACCTCATGTTATTTTCATTCCCCAGTAGTCCCGAGCACATTCAACAAATAGACTCCACAATTTGGACAATGACCTCAGAACCTTTTAAGGGAACAAACTATACTCAATTAGCAATTCGGGAATATAAAGATTGGGTTAATTGGACATTCTCACCATTTAATGTGGATTTTTCAAGAAGCTTCAAAAACAGTGGACATTCCATCATCACATAAAATGACACTAGGGTTAGGGTTTTCAAGTCTAAACCCAGTAAGATCTCCATTAAGACCCTTAAGGGTCTGAAATTACATCCACGGAAGACTCAAAAATCAGAAAGATTGCAAGCACTCGCTAAGTCGACTAAGCACACACATGGCAAGGTGTGGTGTGGTGATCACGGTTGTAGAGCAAGAAGAAAAAGAACCTGTAGCTTACACCACACGATCACACATCCTCTTCACAGCCTTGCTTCACTCTTCTCTCGATTACACCTCTTCTTTCCCGCACCAAGATCACCGTAGCAGCAGCAAAAAAAAAAAAACAAAAACAAAAACAAAAACAAAAAAACATAAAGGAGAAGAAAGGAGGAAGAAGCTCACGGCAGTAGCAGAAAATGAGAACACGAGAGCGAGAGGCTACAGTCCTAGGGCTGTTCACGAATGCAATGATAAACCAAGTCCATGAGATGATTTAATTTCAAAAAACGTCCAAGAACTCAGCCCATGAATTCGGCCGTATCCCACCCCCGATCGTAACTTGCCCATGGAAAAGAAAACATGCACTTTCACACAATGGCATTTTACACCCCTCAAGAATGGTCCTTAATTTTTGTTCTACCCAACTTCTTGTGCTCCAACAATTTAAGTTTCCTTTAATAACCACTAGCCCCCTCCAATTCATAATTCAAATTTGTAGAATTATTATTATTACGCTAAAATAATTAATTTGCTAAAAACAGACGCACTGGGGAAACGGGGCGTTACAACAAAACTCACTAACTTAAATGGAAGTCTAAAGTTTTTGACATTTCCCTCAAGGAACCTCTTTTTATAGCATGTAAATCATAATTGGTCATTCTCCATACACAAGTTTCAATAAAATGACACTTTAAAAATGTCTCAATTCATGTATTTTTCATAAAACTCATAAGTTAAAGTATTTTTCTTATGAATTAGTTATTTTTACTTTATTATTATTATTACTATTATTATTATTAAATTTAATTTTTTTCAAATTTAATCCTAAAAATGGGATATTACACTGACTAATTTCGTCAGTTTTGGAAACCATCGATTTTTTTCGGAATTTCCAAGTGGGTACATAGTGGAAAAATCGAATTTATTGAGGGTAATTATGGTAAAGCTGACTAATTTCGTCAGTTTTAGAAACCACTGATTCCTTTATTAATTCGTGACTTGTTCCCAAAGAAACCGATGACGGCAACCCTAAAGCTCATGACGGCTAACCCTAGACAAAACCCTATTACTCGTTTGTTATAAAAACGGCTCTCCTCTTTGAGGAGGGAACACACCTTTTAGCGCTCACTTATTCATTCGAACCCAGATCTTCGTAGCAATTTGGCTTACGTTTCGGTGCCTAGATTCGCAAGTGTCCTCTTGGGATTATCCTAGGCTGAATTTCTTGTAACCTGGGCATAGGTAGAAATATCAGTTCGGAAAGTGTTTACACGATCCAAGGGGTATCCAGATCTCCACTCAAACCTACCCAAATTTCTAACATCAAGTTTCATGTTAATAGGGTAGGGTTAGTCGGGTTTGGGTTAAAATGTTGTATACTGATGTAGGGACTTAATATGTAAGATGGGTTCATATTGTGCCATTTTAGTATATCGCGTACTTATGTAGTGCCTTAAAATGTAAGATAGTAAGAAAAATTCAATTTCACTTTCAAAGAATTGATGGTGCCGTACAAGCATATACACAAATTATCATATCATGCTTTCTAACTTTTATCGTGTATATCGGAGCTTTAATATATAATGTAGTACACTTAGGGTGGAAAAAACGAGTTCGATGAAGACAACGAGAGTAAAAGTTCCTATCGAACGAGTTTTAGTCTTGCTTGTACCGTACAAGTGAAGAAGACCAAAGGTGGAATGAAAGGCATAAAAGTTGTAGTATACCTTATTCGGGTTAACCCAAAATCCGATTTTTTTCATAAAAATCTACTATAAACCTGACCATAATTATAATTCGGGTTCTTCGGGTTAACCCAGTAAGAATTTTAACCCTATTAAACCCGACCCTAAGTACCTTATTCGAGTTCGGGTTTGATTCAGGTTGATCGAGTTTGGCTTTTTTTGGCACCCCTACCTCCAGCATCCTAGTACCTAGTGAGAAAAAAATGAGTATTTGTAAGCAGTGTTGCAAAAGTCGCTAGGCGGTCTCAGGTCGGTCGACTAGCCAGTAGCAAGTACTCGTCCTAGCGGGGAGTACTAGGGCGTACTCAGATTAAGTAAATACGTACATATTATATGAATATGCACACTGCGATACCAAATATAATCATAATCGTATCAAATTTGAATTGAGTTACACAAAATTAAAACCAAGGTTGTAGAAATCGCTAGGCGGTAGACGGATGGTCGACTGGGGCCTAGGACTAGTCGGTCTAGGCAAGGACTAGTCGGCGCCTAGGCGGGGAGTATTAATTGTAACAAAATTTATTTTTTTAAATTTAGATATTACCTATATCCTTAAAAAATGAATAAATAAGTATAAAAATTTGCAAATCAAAGTGTTTAAATATGTAAGTCATCAAACATCAGAATGTTTAGACTCATTAATGACATTTTTTATCATTTTAATCATCGATAATTGTAACTTAGCCACCGATTATCATAATTAATGACATTTTCTAAATTTAAATTTTAAAAATTTAAAAATTTGTTTTTTTTTTGAGAATTTGATAATTTTTGAAAATTTTTGAAAATTTTGAAATTCTGAAATTTGAAAAATTGAAAATTTTGCCGCCTACACCCGCCCAGACCCGTCAAGGCCCGCCTAAACCCGATTTTGACCGTCGTTGACCAAATCCGCCTAGCTTGACCGCCTACCACTAATCGTAGGCAGAACCCGCCCGCCTAGCGCCTAGGCGGCTGCCTAGGCCGACTTTTACAACACTGATTAAAACTAGACAACAAAATGTTTAATAAATAAGTAAATATATAATATATTCTAAACTAAATACTTAAATATTATATTTTTTTTAAAAAGTCAAACTTTTCAAGTTTGATTGATTTTTTTTAGTTTGACCAACTTTTTCCGAGGTTGACCGAGTAGCACCGAGTTTGATCGAGTAGCACCAAAGTTGACCGACTATGACCGAGTCTGAGTATTTTGGCCGATTCTAATAAAAACGTCTTGGACAACAGCTGATTTCGAGTACTAGGCCGAGTAGATAGACTTTTACAATACTGCTTGTAAGAGTAAAGTAATATATTTTTATTTGAAATAAAAATAAGATGCTATAATACACATATAAATGTAAGATATAAGTAAAAGTTTGATGTCATTTCATGCATTTAACCTAAGAAACTAAATACCAATGTGAAAATGGAAGTAATAAAAATAAGATGTTATTATAAAGTGAAAATTAGATTGCTTTGAAATTAATGGTTTAAACACATAAAAAACAACGTACTTTCTTTTATTTCAATATCATATCATCCAACTTTCATTTATTTCTATTACAACATCACATTTAAAAAATTCCTTATTAAGCATCATAGTTTAAAAAATATCATAACGTTGTATTTTCAAATGAAATAAAAGTAAGATTCTATAAAAACTATATAAACAAAAGTAAGACGCTATATATAAAATACACATAAATGAAAATGTAATTTCTTTTTCGACTAAATTATATTTTTAATAGCTGATTTTTGCATTAATTGTTGTCCCAAAATATGTTGTATTACAAATTTGGTACTTGTTTTAGGGTTCCTAATGATTTTGGTTTGTGTTTTGTCTAAGTTAACAATCTAATTGTTAAAAATTTATAAATGACCATTTTACTAATGGAAAGTTGAAAAATAGGTATACCACGTGAACCAAATTTGTAAATTTCTCTTAGCTTAGATATGAACATATTCTGCATAAAAAAAGTTAATTGCATGTTTGGTGCCTGCGGTTTTCCAAATATTGCTACTTTGGTCCACAAAGTTTTGGACTAGCATCACTGGTCCAAAATAAGAACTTTATTGCGTTTTTGGTCCAATTTAAAAAAAATTAGATTGACGATTTTGCCCTTCTTATTTTGTTTTTCCATTTTTTAATTTCTTTTACCAATTCTTTATTTTAAAAAAAAGAAAATAATTACAAAACACCCCACTCTTTAACTCGTCTCTCTTTCCCTCTCTCTATCTTTATCTCTCTCTCTCTCTCTCTCTCTCTCTCTCCAAATCGAGAACCCTAACTTCATCACCAACGGAACTGTAAGACGCTAATCCCGAAAGGTTAGAGTTCAAAAGTGGAAAATGACACAAAAATGGAAAAAATGGAGAAAAGGGCATTAGCGCCGGTAATGCTATTACTAGAGACGCTAATGATGGTATCAGCGACACTATTGTTCTCTTTAGCGACGCTAATGTTGTCTGCAGTGTGGGTTTGCACGATCTCCAGTTAGCGGCACTAACTTTAGAGTTAACGAAGCAAACTGTCATGTTTGGGCCAAAAACCTAGATTTCGAAGTTTAGGCCACTTATTAGGGTGGGGAAACCTAGGGCAGCCGCCACATTCATCATTTCAGCCCCCAAACTCGTCCTTTTGCCCTCTCTAGCTCATTTGGAGTGTTTTGGGTGATCTTGGCATTTTTGGAAGGATTTTTGAAGATAGTATGATCCTAGAGGATGCTTGGTGTTGCTAGGAAGCTTTCTTCAAGTGGAAATCAGCTAAAAGCTTCTTTTTTCTAGGCCTTTGTGAGTAAAGTTTCCACCTTTATGCTTTTTTAAGGTTCTCCTTGTGTTATTAGTGAGACTTTATGGATTAAAACGAAGTAATGGTCCCTTTTGGTGATTGTCCATGGTTGGGAAGGATAAAGTTTGAAACTTTATGCCTTAAGTCCTGTTTTAGAACCATTAAGTTGGTTTAGAGAGTAAGCCAAACTCTCTTTAGTAGTTTTGTAGAAGTTTTCGACCATTTTGGAGTTGGATCTTGTTCTTGAGCTTGTATGGTCATGTGTGGTTTGTAAAGTTAAGATTTTTATCGATTTAGGGACTGTTTTAAAGGTCCATGGAAAATTAAGACCTTGGCTGAATAGATTAAGAGCTTAATGGAGTTTTGAGGCTGTTCATAGTTAGCGACACTAACTTGGGAAGTTAGCGATGCTAATTGTTCGTTGACTTTGACTTTGACCTTTGGTCGTTGTCTTTTTGACCAGTTTGACTTTTGGTTAATTTGAGGGTTTGGGATACCGGTCTTATAGGTTTTCCTGTTTGAGATTTAGGAAGTTCTAAGTGGTATTTATCCTTGTTAGGAAGTTCGTGTTGCGGATTTCGAAGATGCACGTATGGAGTGTTGTTTGGCTTTGCGGATCAGGTGAGTCTTCTCACTATACTATGGGTGAAGTTACATGCGTAGGTAACTTAATGACAGTGTGAAGTAATGTATGGTAGCTAGGCGTGCTTTACGTTATTTGACTGTTGAGTTGATAATAGAAACCCGATGGGTTAGGCTGTATGCTTAGGTTGTCTTGCTTAGGTGTGACGGTCGTTAGATTCATTATGACGACTGAAGAATGAGTTGATCAATCCGAGGGTTGCTGCATGACAAAGGACGATGCATGACCGGTCGTACCTGGGCACCCAAAGATTAAAGAATGAGTTGATTCGGTGACGGACGGAATGGGGTAAGCTCGTGAGTTCTTAGCCGAGGCGGATCGGGGCAAGCCCGAGAGCCAGGTTGTTCAGGGCAAGCTCGGAGACCTTTTGTGATTGTATATTATGTGATGAATCGTGCGGTATTTTAGGGAACTCACTCAGTTTTGTGATTACTCTTTCACCCTAACTATTTTTCAGGTATTTGCTGGCTTGAGCTTAGAGCAAGACGCGACTGTACCGCATCTGAGGTTTTAATAATCAAGTCTTCTGTTGGATAATGTTTGCAATTGTTTTATTAAATACGATTGAAATGTTTTAAATATTAAGTTTAAATTTGCATGGTTTTAATTGATAACTCGTTTTATGTATTTGAATTGATTTCAAAACAAAAAATTTTTACTTGGGATTTTGGGGAGTTACAAGTTGGTATCAGAGCCTTGGTTTGAGGGATTTGGATTATTGGGAATATGATTCCAAGGATTTGGATGAACAGGACTAGGATTCCAAACTCAAACTGGGGATTTGAGGATTTTCTAAAATGATTTTCAAATGGAGAATTGTTTTAAATAAAATTTCTAAGTAGTTAGGTAGAGTAACATGTGGAAGATTCCCTTGCATGTTCATGTTTGATTGTTGCTTGTGAGTTTGAAACATGTTATGAATACCTGACTTATGATTTTTAACTGGATACAGGGGTTTGAAAAGAATGAGATGTGATGCGTACAATCGGTCGGAGCTCAAGTAAGTGATTATTTCCCAAAGTATCCATGATGTTATGTGAAGATGATGTGATATATGCTATAAATAGGATAAGGATTCACTCAAGAAATTGCATGAAAAAATTGGCATGGATCATAGGGATTCATTTTGCTTAGATTGTTGCTTGTTGTGTGCTGCTTGCTATGTGATGCTTATGTGTGCCTTCTGGACCTATGCTTGTAGTGTTAGGAAGTTAAGGGAATGCTTTAGGATTTTATGTCATAAGGTCGGATAACCTTAGAATTCTTGAACCAGCATTACTGGTTGTTCCTTGTTTGGTTGTGACTTTAAGATAGGGACATTTATTCGCCTATCTATCTATTCTTATTATACACAATTACGTGTTCGCGAGAAGACCTGACTGTATGAGTGGAAGTTCCTGCGGTGCGGGTGAGATGTGGAAATCCTAGGTAGACTACGAAGAGTGTTACAGACCTCGATGCAGGGTTGTTTAAATGATGTGCAAATGCCTTTTAGAAGGGAGTAAGGTGACTTAGGGAACTGGGACTCTTCTGAGCAAGTACGAATAGGTGTGGAAGGTAGTACAAGGAACATTACTATTGGAAGCACAGGATTCGTACCTGGAACGAAGGGAGACCCGATGAAGCTAAGGAGTCTATAGATGAGGGAATCGTGTGTGCTCTGTGCTATGCAGGTGTTGTAACTCGTTCTTGTCCGATTTCAGAATGAGGAAGGGTGATCAAAGAGGATATGATTCGGAACTTGGGTCGAGTTCATGAGGCCGGGTTGGGCCTGAGATGAGTGATGAGGATGTTCAAGATTTGGTCACCGCAAAGGTGACTAGGACTCTGTTCGAGATGCTTCCTCCGATGATTGATTCGGTCTGGTCGGAGATGCTAGCGTTGTTTGATGAGTGGTTCGTCGCGAAGGAGGAGGCATTAATGGCTCGGTGCCAGAATATGATGAGGAAGGAAATCAACGAGTTCCTGGCCGCTGCTCAATGTCAGACTTTTACTGAAATGGAGTCTGTTGATGCGTCGAGGGAGATCGAGATTGATGTTCAGCTGAGGCAGAAGAGGCAAAATCAGGATTTGGGTCATCCGTTGGCGAAGAAGTTTCGGGCTGCAGTTTTAGATAAGGTGGAGGACCTTTACCGCCGGGACCATAAGCTGGAGGTGAGGTTTTGTGTTTTATGCAATCAGATTAGCCACGTCAGGGCGAGTTGTTCGGGATTGTCAAGGGATGTTGGTCAGGGTTCAGGTTTTGTTGCCCCGAAGTGTGAGAGTGTTCGCCAGGTGAAGATGGAGGACCTGGAAAAGGAAGAAGGGGCTTAGCATCTGGATGTAGAGGTAGAAACTCATTGGTCGTTGCGGTAAGTTTTCGCGGTTTTGCTTTTTATCGTTGCCTTTCTTGTATTTCTTAGAATCCGGGTGGTTAGTCGGGATCTACCTCGGGTGATAGGTGAAGACAAGTTGTTGTCAGTGGTTATGGCAGCGGGTGAAGGGTGGATTGTTGTTGGTCGAACGGCAATGGCTGGTGGGTCAGTTGTTAGTGGGTTTGAACCCTAAGTAGGGGAGAACTGTTGGATTAGAGGATGAAGAATTGTGTCGGTGCGTTTCGTTGGGCTGTGAGCGTTTTGTTGGGATATTCAGTTCTGTAGATCATCATGGGTAGACTTTGTTGCCAGTGTTCGGTTAAAGAGGGGTCGGCGGAGATAGTTTGCGGCGTTAAGATAATGATGTTCTTTACGCGGTCGTAAGTTCCGGATATTTACTGCAAAGCAAAGTGGAAGTTAGTTTAGGTTGGGTATGGTACGGAATTTTAATCGGGTATCACTTTTCCATACGTAGCAGAAAGGAGTGTCTGCTTTGCTGTCTTCATTCAAGGGTTGTTGGGAGTGCAACGTCGATTGCTTCTGATGGTCTAATCGAGTTCCCGTCGTCACTGGTGGATGATCGTTGGGTACAGAGTTTGTAGATGAGACTGAGGGTCAGTGGCAATGTTTAGCAGTTGTTATGTGGAGTAAAAAGATTACATCAATGGTTGAGTCAGTCGGAGTTGGTTGTGCTTTCGTTATCGTGTATGTTCCGGTCGGGTAACATCGTTCGTGGTTGGTCCGGTGATGTCTTTGATTGTTGCATTGGAGGTGGGTGTCTATTCTTGCTGTTGCCCGATTGTCGGTTAAGTGTGCTTACGTGATAGGATTGATGGGAATTTTGTGGGGTGCGGCTAGATTTGTGTTAACGCTGTGGGGTTGCTGGGAGGTGGATGGTCTTGGTGCTATTCTTGGAAGTGGATCATCATTAAGAGGTAGGTTTTTGGTCTCGGTGAATTCTTCTGAGCTTGTTGTGTTTTAGGTTGTGTTTATCTGTTCGATTTTGGGTTGAGTAGTAGCAGTGGCGCGTGCAGTAGAGTAACCAGGAAGGTGAGAGCTAAGGGATGGTTATTAGTGTGCTCGTCCATTGGGAGCAAGAGCACCTCAGTTCTTCAGCATCGGGAATGCTAGGCTAGGTTATTCAGATTTCCTCTTGGGAAGAAAGAGCGGTTGTGTAGGGAGCTATAGGTATTAGTGGAGGTTCTAGGTAGTGAGTTAGGGATCGGTTGGATAACCGATTTGGGAAGCGGTTGGAAGTTTTAACGTGTTAAGGTCCGGATCGGGTTTTGGTTTTCGAGATATGGTTGGGTATCTCCCTTGGAAAGTGTTCTCTGCACAGAAGTCGAGCTCTGGTAAGTAGTTGTTATGTTGTCGGTTTGGAGAAGGCTAACTAGTTGTGGTTTCGGTTCGGGTGTATCGCGGGTTCGTTCTCGAAAGTTTTGGGAGGTCGTATGTTTGTCTGGGTGTATTTGGGTCTGTAAAGTTTTCGATGTGAGATGGTGGTTATCGGTTAGGTCTGCTTGGTCTGTTGTGTGGCGAAGGATCGGGTGTAGCGGCCATGTGTTAGAGAATCGAGTGAGTTCGTCACTAGAGTTGGTTGAGTAGTTTATCCTAGGTTGGGAACCTGGGGAGATTGTTAAGTATGTAGCATTGCGGGCGGATTTGGAAAGGTTGTGTGTAGCCCTGCGGGCGGATTGTTAAGTGTTAGGTGTTGTTCTCAGTCGCCTGATCTGTTCTTGCGACTGAGGAAAATCGGACTGAATCAGGGAAGGACTGCGAGTCCGGCTGTAGACTGGACAGAGCGGAGAACCTGTAGGGTATGTCAGGGAAGGATTGTGAGTCTAGTCGTGAGCTGGGCAGAGCGGAGAACCTGAATGGATGAAACAGGGAAAAAACTGTGAGTTCGGTTGCGAGCTGAACCGAATGGGGAACCTGTGGTTCCATGTATGATGAGGAGCGCGGGAATAGCCCAATGGGCTGGGCATGAGTGGTGTATTGTGTGTTTGGATCTTAGTTGTTTAGATGCTCTTGGACAAAGTGCTTATGGGTTGTTAAGGTGGTGTGTAGTGTGAGTAGCTTAGTTGGTAATGTGCGTCTGAGTGTCTTTTGAGACAGTGCATATTGCATTTGTTAGTCATGGGGCTTGGTACGAATTTCAGAAGGTGTGTGTCTAGAATTGTGGGTCATCATAGATTAGGCGCGGTGCGTTCAGTGTGGTCCTCGAACAACAGGGTTGGATTTTGGCATTAAAGGAGTTGTCCTCGGGTGTTTGTGACTTTCGGAGTTTGGTATTGAAGTATACCGAATTTGGAATTTCGGATATGCAGGGATTGGTCATTAGGGATTTGTTTGAGGTTTTGGCGCGTGGTTAAGGTATGTAAGGAAAGGATTTCAAGGACGAAATCTCGTTAAGTGGCGGAGAGTTGTAAGACCCTAATCCCGAAAGGTTCGAGTTCAAACGCGAAAAAGGAAGTAAAAATGGAAAAAAAATGGAGAAACAGGCATTAGTGCCGCTAATGCTATTATTAGCAACGCTAATGTAACGTCCGTATTTTCAACTACTATTATTCAGGTATATTTTATGACGATAGTTATCGATTATTAAATTTTGATAGTATAACATCCGTATTTTCGACTTATATATATATATATATATATATATATATATATATATATATATATATATATATATATATATATATATATATATATATATATATTGAACGGCTAGTTAGTGGTTAGTTGTTAGTAGCACCTGGTTAGTAATCGCCTATGCCAGGGATAGAACCCTGGACCTCCTGCCTAAGAGGACAAAGCCACTACCAAGTGGGCTAATCCCACTTGGCGTATTTTCGACTAATATTGACCAGATATATTTTACGACGTTAGTTATCAGTTATTAAATTTTAAAAGATCGTAAATAATATCTATTTTACACAATTTAGTAGTAATTATTGTTTAAAGATAATATAAAATCTTGCAAATTGTTTTCCATATATATTATAAAAATTAAAGTGACCAACTAATTTGTTTATTATAAATAAAGGTTTATATATGTATATCGTCTCTATTAATCCAAAGGAAAAGAGGGAACTTGGAGCCTAAGCAAAACAAATGATACGTGTTAATCATATAAACATGTTCGTACTATTAGGAGATGAGGATGGTTTGTTTGTTTACGTGTTAATCATACAAACATTGTTCGTACTAGTAGGATATGACAAAGCTTTATTTGTTGTACGGACACATGGCAAAGGCTATCAAAATTGTAGTATAAATATCGCATCTTCTTGCTCATTTCCAAACATAAAGTGTTATCAACATTATAAAATGAAAATAGAAGGAATTTATGGAAATATATAACTTCAAATTACAAAAGGTATGGTTTTACATAATTTATAGCTTTAATCGTTATTGTAATCATAAATTTAAGATGTTAGATTTTTTTTTATTACGTTGATATCATATGTCGTTTTGTTCGTTTAAACTTATTTTAAAATACGTTATTATAGTACTAAAATAGTATTAGTTATATGATAACTTACGTTTATTCGGTCGGTAACTAATTTTATATCGGACCAACGATATATATATAAAATTTTTACTAAAACGGTATTATATAATGGAAATAATATTAATTATGTTTATTCGGTTAGTAACGTTAGACATAATTTTAACCGTTTAGATCAAGGAGTTATCGTCGGGACTATTAAGGAAGTGAAACATACACCTACTGTTTCAGGTGAGTCATGTTGTATTTTCCCAAAACTGGGTGCACGTCAAAATTATAGAATTTTTGATGATTATACATCTTTCAATTGTTTGGTATCAATGGCGTTTCTGGCATATCATGACTTAAAGAATGTTATTTGCAATACATTATTAATATTTGATTTTTACTCAAAGTTTAAAACAAATTTTTTTATAAAATGTCTTATTTAGAATCTTTTCCATTGTGTGCTATTATTGATTAAAAGAATGAAATTATAATCTAAATGTTACAAGGATATATGTTGGATTATGTTCGGCAACGCACAGTTACTCTATTGAAGGTTTCGGTCGACGCGAATTAGTAATCTCCATGGGTAACGCCCATTTGATGTCACAAATGACATCAGAGTTGTAGTTGCGAGCTATGACTCGGGTGATAGGCATAGAGTCCGGAGGTACCACCGACTCCAGGACCGCACTCCCACTGATCCGGGAGGATGCTGAAATCAGCCCAAACGGTCAATGGAATTGCTTCGTGCTTTTTCATTCATACCGGAAAACCCGCCAAAGGTTATGGATGTTCTAACGGAAGCCGCAGAGGGTTACAGATTCAACGGAAACAAGTTTGTGATTATTGGCAATATAACAGGAACATGGAAACTATTAATACAGAAATGATTTTTATTAAACTATAAGAAACACCATATATTTTGATATTACCAAAATTTAGATTTGATCAATGATTTTTGAATATTTTATTATTTTGTAAACTCATGAGCTTACCAGGCGTAAAGCCTGACCCTTTTTATAAATCGACGTGTATCCAGGTTCAGGAGCTGTTATGGGAACTAGCAAGGGTAAGGATAAGATACCCTAGGTCAGTATAGGATTTCTGGAAGGAGGATGCTTTTTGGAAGATATTATTTTGATGTAATAAAGTAATGCCCGTGTTTGTAGGCCCGTTTGGCCATATGTATTTCGCTTCCAACTTAGCTTACTCTGAAAATGAAATAAAACGTTTAAAGTTTTTAGAATTGCTATCTTCCAAGAAATGAGGGCGTTACAGCTAATGATGGTATTAGCGACGCTATTGTTCTCTTTAGCGACACTAATGTTGTCTGCCGTGTGGGTTTGCACGATCTCGAGTTAGCGGCGCTAACTATAGAGTTAGTGACGCTAACTGTCCTGTTTGGGCCAAAATAGGTTTTGAAGTTTGAGGCACTTATTAGGGTGAGGAACCCTAGGGCAGCCGCCATATTCATCACTTCAGGCCCCAAAACTCGTTTTTTTGTACTCTCTAGCTCATTTGGAGTCTTTTTGGGTGATCTTGGCATTTTTGGAAAGATTCTTGAAGATACTATGATGCTAAAGGATGCTTGGTGTTGCTAGGAAGCTTTCTTCAAGTGGAAATCAGTTAAAGCTTCTTGTTTCTGGACATTTATGAGTAAAGTTTCCACCTTTATGCTTTTTTTAAGGTTCTCCTTGTGTTATTAGTGAGAGTTTATGCATTAAAACGAAGTAATGGTTCCTTTTGGTGATTGTCCATAGTTGGGAAGGAGAAAATTTGGAATTTTATGCCTTAAGTCCTGTTTTAGAACTATTAAGTTGGTTTAGAGAGTAAGCCAAACTCTATTTGGTGGTTTTGTAGAAGTTTTCGACCATTTTGGACTTGGATCTTGTTGTTGAGCTTGTATGGTCATGTGTGGTTGGTAAAGTTAGGATTTTTATCGACTTAGGGACTATTTTGAATGTCACTGGAAGAATTAAGACCTTGGCTGAATGGTATAAGAGCTTAATGGACTTTTGAGGCTGTTCATAGTTAGCGACGCTAACTTGGGAAGTTAGCGATGCTAATTATCCGTTGACTTTGACTTTGACCTTTGATCGTTGCCTTTTTGACCTGTTTGACTTTTGGTCAATTTGAGGGCTTGAGATATCGGGCTTAGATGTTTATCTTGTTTGAGATTTAGGAACTTCTAAGTTGAGTTTATCCTTGTTAGGAAGTTTGCATTGTTGGATCTGAAGACACACGTGTGGAGTGTTGTTTGGCTTTGCGGATCAGGCGAGTCTTCTCGTGCTTAAATGTGACGGTCGTTAGATTCGTTCTCGTGCTTAAATGTGACGGTCGTTAGATTCGTTCTGACGACTGAAGAATGAGTTGATCAATCTGATGGTTCTTGCATGACAAAGGACGATGCATAACCGGTCGTACTTGGGCACCTGAAGATTAAATAATGAGTTGATTCGGTGACGGACGGAACGGGGCAAGTTTGTGAGTTTTTAGCCGGGGCGGATCGGGGCAAGCCCGAGAGCCAGGTTGTTCGGGGGCAAGCTCGGAGACCTTTTGTGATTGTGTGTTATGTGATGAATCATGTGGTATTTTGGGGAACTCACTGAGATGTGTGCTTAGTCTTTCACCCTAAATGTTTTTCAGGAATTTGCTGGCTTGAGCTTGGAGCACGGTGCGACTGTACCGCATCTGAAGTTTTAATAATCAAGTTTTCCGCTGGATAATGTTTGGAATTGTTTTATTAAATACGATTGCAATGTTTTAATATTAGGTTTAAATTTGGATGGTTTAATTGATAACCCGTTTTATGTATTTGAACCGTTTTTAAAACGAAAATTTTTACTTGGGATTTTGGGGCGTTACCGGAAGCCACCCTCTAGCCGATCTGCTCAGCAACCATCTACACCACCATTCCAATCTTCGGAATTGACGTCATCTTCTGATCCTTTCAGAAATCCTAGCAAGAATTCATCTTTGACGCTCTTCAAGTTCAAATCTGGTGGCATTTTACTGGCAGGAATGTTCAGAAGATGAGTCTCGGAGGTTTGCAAGGAGACGATCTGATGCAAGTTCCAGTAAATGCTAAGGTTTTAGCTCCGACAATGGATTTAATACGAAGGGTTTTCAGCGGCGGTGTCGACTAGGTTTTTTACATTGATGGTGGGTTTTCAGCAGTGATAACGCTAGCGTTTTAGCTCCGACGATGGGTTTCAGAAATGGAGAGGTAGATGAGAGAGGGGCTGACTAGAGAAGACCATAAAGGGTTTTCATTCAGATCAACGAGCTAGGGTTTTTAGAGATCGATTATCATCAGAGTAAAGAAGAACTAGATCATATCCTTGAGTTCAGTTCTAATATGTGTTCATGTTCCAGACTTCTTGTATGTATTCAATGTGTGTGTTTTTCGTTTCTGAAATCGATTTCATTATGTGTGGTTTTTGTTTATGGAAATCGATTTTTGTGTGTATGTGTGTTTCATTTGTGTGTGTGTTGTGTTTACATTTCTAAACTTGATCAATAATGTGGATCAAGAAGGTGGGTTTGATTCTGAAATAATTTCTTGGCTGAGATGGACAAACATAGATTCATCTTCATCATGCTAGTGGTAGACGAGAGAGAGAGAGAGAGAGAGAGAGAGAGAGAGAGAGAGAGAGAGAGAGAGAGAGAGAGAGAGGACAGATGGAGGTGGGCTTTTTTATATCTTTCTATTTTTTTCGTTAAATCAGAAAGCAATAAAATAAATTAAACAGAAAGGAAAAAAGAAAACAATAAAGGCAAAGTTCTCACTGTAAGTATTTTTAAATAAATTTGGACCAAACTTGCAAAAAAATCAACTTTTTGGACCTATGGTGTTAGTCCTAAAGTTTTTGGACTAAAATATTAATTTTTGGGAAACCACATGGACCAAAAATACATTTAACTCAAAAAAAATTATCTATCACACCTACTTACATTTATCAACTTGGATGTGGGGGGATGAATAGTAACGTTTTTGAAGATTCTTTATTAGATTTACGCTAGACATTTGCACCGTAAACTGGGGTGTAATTCAGTGGTAAGAACGACACCTTTAATAACCGTTTACAATTGTTCGAATCTTACGACTTCTTTTCAAGTCCTTTAAAATTTTTTCAAGCACCCTAATTTCCCATATACATTTCATTATTTTCAATATCGACCCCATTCTTTTATACTTGATACATTTTGGCTTTTAGCTTTTAAAAATTTTCAAATTTGCAACTTAACTTTTTTTATTTTATAACAAATTTAGTCCAAATGAAATATATATTTTATTTTTCGTACGTTTTTTTTTAGTTTGATGTAATGGTTGTTAATAAAATATAAATTTCATCTTTTACATTTGCATATTTACAAAACAAAATTCTATTGGTATATATAATTAAATTTTATTCTATTACAATGTATACACAGTTTATTATACATACTAACCACATAAAGCTTTTCTAATGATTTGACTAAATGGTTTCTTTATCTTTTATAATTTTTTTTCTCGGCTAAATTTGACAAATTATTATGTTGTAATATAGGATGATATAATAAAAAATTCGATAAAGCATTGAACTATAACTCTTTTTTCTTATTATACTTTGAAAACTCTACTCGATTTTTACTTAGTTTTTGTATGACATTGTTATATATGTATAGTGTTTCGTGTGGGGTTTTTGAGATATTAAGAAAAAATAAAAATAAAATAATATAGTGAACAAATTAACAAAAGTTGCTATATTTTCAATAGAGAAAACTGCAAAAATGGTCCCTATGGTTTGCTGTTTTTTGTGGATAGGGTCCCTTAACTTTCAAAATCGTGAAAATAGTCTTTTTTTCAGACGTCTCTTTGTGGTTTAGGTTCCCTGTCCAACATGAAATGTCTATTTTGCCCTTTTAATTTCTTTTTCCTTTTTCTTTTTACCCATTTACATTTTTTAATAAAATAAATAAATAAATAGTCTACACAACCCATCCTCTTTCTCTCCTTTCTCTCTCTATCAGTCACGAACCCCACCCTCTTTCTCTCCCCTCTCCACCGTCTCTCCTCACCTCCTCTTCCTCCGGCCACTGCTCCGGCCTAAATTCATATGACATGTCTCTTTCTCTCATTCTGATTTACACACATACACATGTTGGATTAGGTGTCTAAGCCATGACTAATAATTAGTATTTACCTAATTAATAGTAGCACAGTCCATTTGGGTTGCCCTCATGGCTGGAGGTTTGTTGGAAAGTTAAGTAGAGAGAAAATGTTGATTTATTATATGACTAATAAATCAAGATATTGTTTGTTAATATATTATGAATATGATATATTAATTAGAAATAATATTGTTTGATTAATAATTAATCAGAAATTAATTGGATTAATTTCAGTGACATTAATTGGATTAATCAGGAGGTCAGGGATTAAAGTCGTACGAATTCAATAGTTGAATTGCGGCGCGCGGCGCGCAAATGAAAAGGCTGCGACGCGCATACATATCCGTATGAATTCAATAGTTTGAATTGCGGCGCGCGGCGCGCAAATGTAAAGGCCGCGGCGCGCGTACACATAATCCGGAAAATGGGCTGCGGCTAGGGTTTCTAGCTTTACCCTTTGGTTCCCTATAAATAGGGAACCCTAGGCCTCATTATCAGTTGCTCATTCTATTGTTTTCTCTCTGGAATCTCGATCCATAATCCTCTCGGCTTGGGTGTGATCTCATTTGAGGCAGGATATTTTTGCTGCTCAGCTTCCAGGAAATTCTAAAAGGTTGGTTTTTCTAATTTTATTCTTTTAGTTAATTTTCTTATGACCTTTAGGTTTTGTTATATGTTCAATTAGAAGAAAACATAGATCCTTATAGGTTGCATGTGAACTTAGGTTATTTAGTTCATGGTTGCACAAAATCCTTTCAGTGGTATCAGAGCCTGTTTTGTTTTCTTGTTGAATTGCTATAACTGTTTTAGGGTTTAAAGCTTATAAACCCTAATATATATCAGGATCGATTTCTAGGGTTAGGGTTTTGGAAACCCTAATCCCCCCTTTGCCTATTTCGAAAATCTCAATTAGGGTTTTGGAAGGTTTTCTATTTTTGGTAACTTTATTTGTTAATTAAATGGATAACCTTAAACCCCATTATTTGAATTCGATTTTTAGGGGGTTTAGGATAAGTTTTAATTAATTTGATTAATTTGGATAAACCTATCTTCAACTGAATTAATTTAATTAATTGTTAATTAAAAGATAATTCAAAAGGATTTAATTAATTTTATATTGTCGAAAATTAATTGAAAAATCCAGAAAAATATTTTAAAATGTTTAAAATATTTAGATTTAATTAATTTAATTAATTGGTAATTAAAATTGATTAAATCGAATTTAAGGTTTAATTTAATTCAAAAAATTTAATTGTTAAATTTGGTAAAATTAAAAGATAAACCTTGAATATTTTAAAGGGTTTTAAAATACATCTTATATATGTTATTAATTGTTAATACTATATGTATAAGATAAAAATTGGTCAGTCAATTCAATAGTAGGCCTCATTCACGAAGCTGGTCTATAAAGTGGGTATAAGGAGGCTGCCTATAAAATGGCAGTTTAATGGGTGAACACTCTCACCCACCGCTCGCCTGATCAGTGGAGGGTCGTTAGCCGAACAGTTTTGATAGGACCACATAATCATTAAAATTATAATGATCAAAGTACTAGAACCTTTACACAAAATCCCAATCTAGTTACTTTAAGAAAAATGTGAATTTGATGCTACCCCATGAAATTGCACATTGCACTTTATGAAACGTTGGTGGAGCGTGTGTGGTTTACCGGCACACCAATGGGGGTTCATAAAGAGTGGCAATGGGTGTCTCGGGTGTTATCATTGTTGATGGAGCGTGTGTGGTTTACCGGCACATCAATTTGAGATGATAATGGACCCCGAGAGTACCAAGCTAATTTGCATGGTTATTCACACCCGGTTTGTGATCCTCGGCATCCCAGTCACAAACGGTGGGGCATATCCGAGATTAAACATGCTATTGAACAATTCAATAAATCTCAAAAGAAACTAGGAATTCCATTCATAATAAGATTATTTTTCCGCGGTGGAATTGGCTGAATCGTCATTCGCCTACCTTTATAAAATTTGCTTATAGATTACGGCATCCCTCTTCTATGTTGCAAATTGTTATAGTTGGATCCTAGCCTTATTTTATATTGGGTTATTATAAGGACCGACAAGTATCTAATTAAACTTACCTTCTTTTATAGATGTCTTCTGCTGATCAATCCGCTCCCCACTCAAACTCCAGTGTTCCCTCAATCCTCTCACTGTGTTCCAAGGTTCAATTGAACGGGACAAACTACAATGACTGGATTAGAAATATCAAGATGGCTCTGAGGTACGAGAACAAGGAGTATGTCCTCGAGACCGAGCTTGTCGATATTGACCCTGAAACTGCTACTCCCGAGGAAATTGCCTTGTACCAAAAACATTCTGATGATGCGACCAAAGTGGCCTGCATCATGATCGCCACAATGAACCCAGAATTGCAGAGAATATACGAAGACTACTGGCCCTTTGAGATGCACCAGGAGCTTGCGGAAAAGTTCCGCAAGCAAGAGCGCATCGAGAGGTGCGAGGTGGTCAAGGACTTCACGAACAGCAAACCTAAAGATGGAGAGTCCATCTGCACTCATGTGCAAAGAATGCAAGGTTACGTGGAGCGGCTTAGAAAGCTTGCGATGCCTGTACCGGAGCAGTTGGCCGTTGACATAGTGCTTAACTCGTTACCGAGTTCTTATGACCAGTTCAGGCTGGCTTATCATTTGAACAACAATCAGGCTAATATGACTGAGTTGCATCGCATGCTTCGAGTAGCTGAGGACGGGATGAAGGGTAAAAGTGTACCCTCGGTTAATCAGCCCGTCCTAGCCATTGGAAGTGGCAAAGGAAAGAAAAGGAAGGGCCCTCCTAAGCAAAATTGGAGGGAAAAGGTTCAGGTCGGGTCATCCAGTAATGGCTCGAGAACCAAGACTTCCCACATTCCCTGTGTGGCCAACCCTGATGAAGCCAACTGTTTTTACTGCAAAGAGAAGGGCCATTGGAAGAGAAGCTACCCCAAATACTTGCAGGATGTCAAGGATGGGAAAGTAAAGCCATCGACAGCAGGTATATACACTATCTCTAAAAACTCACCATCTTCTAATTCTTGGGTCCTTGATACAGGATGTGGTTTTCACATTTGTTCTGATCTGCAGGGCCTAAAGGAAAGCAGGGAGGTGGAGCACGGTAGACTGAACTTGATCATGGGCAATAGGAGATCGTCCCCTGTTACCAAGATCGGCGTTTACAGTTTAGTGCTTAGTAGTGATGTTAGTTTAGAATTATTAAATTGTTGCTATTCGCCAGAAATGGCAAGAAACATTATTTCATTTCACGCATTGTTCAGACAAGGATTTCACTTTTCTTTTGATAATAAAATTGGTTCTATTTCTGTTTTCAATGGTATTTTGATTTTTACTGCTTATCCTTGTGAAGGTGTGTATGAAACTGTTGAATGTGTTGACAATTTAGGACATAGTGTAAATTATATTGATTTTGCTAGTGGTGTAGAAAAGGCATGTCTGTGGCATAGTCGGCTCGGGCACATCAGCAAGAAACGCATCGCACAACTCCAAAATGATGGAGTGTTGGAATCATTCGACCTCAGGTCGGATGATGTATGCGAATCTTGTCTGTTGGGCAAGATGAATAAATCACCCTTCAAAGGATCTTTTGAAAGAGGTGAGGGTCTGCTGGACATCATTCACACGGATGTGTGTGGTCCATTCAGATCAACCACAAAGGATGGCACGCGGTTCTACGTGACCTTTACCGACGATTTTAGTAGATACGGTTATATCTACTTGATCAAGCACAAGTCGGACACCTTTGAAAAGTTCAAAGAGTTTAAAAACGAGGTAGAAAATCAATTAGGCAGGAAGATAAAGATGCTCAGGTCCGACAGAGGCGGAGAGTATCTAAGTATCGAGTTCCTAGACTATCTAAAGGAATGCGGAATAGTTTCGCAGTTGACACCTCCCAGGACACCACAGTTGAATGGTGTTGCAGAGAGGCGCAACCGAACTCTGTTGGACATGGTTCGTTCCATGATGAGTCGAGCTTCACTTCCCATTCACTTCTGGGGGTATGCCTTAGAGACTGCCGCCCATATCCTCAATCTTGTCCCAACTAAGAAGGTTGCTAAAACACCTCATGAGATGTGGGCGGGGAAAGTTCCCTCGTTGGCACATATCAAGGTCTGGGGTTGTGAGGCTTTCGTTAGACGAGAGACTCAAGACAAACTCGCAGATAGAAGCGAAAGGTGTTTCTTCCTTGGTTATCCCAAACAGTCATTTGGATATCTATTCTACAGACCAAGCGAGGACGTGGTCTTTGTAGCTAGACGAGCGGTCTTTCGAGAGAGAGAGCTCATATTCAAAGAGGACAGTGGGAGTACCATTGATCTAGAAGAAATTCAAGAATCATCAGATGATGCAACCTTAGGAGAAACTAGCAACCAACATGAGGAAGAAGTTCCTGTTGGTCCGACAGATGTATCCTTACCTCTTAGGCGTTCCGGTAGGGTTAGCATGCCACCCGAGTTTTATGGGTTCCATATAACTTCGGATGGGGACACGTTTGTCAGTGATAGGACACTGATAAATTTGGATGAACCAGCTAACTACCAGGAAGCAGTGGCGGGCCCTGAGTCTGCCAAGTGGAAAGAGGCCATGGATAGCGAGATCAAGTCCATGTATGACAATCAAGTTTGGAACTTGGTTGACAATGTACCGGGTCGAAAGACAGTCGGGTGCAAATGGATCTTCAAGAAGAAGACCGACATGGACAGAAAAGTACACACTTTCAAGGCAAGACTGGTTGCGAAGGGCTTTACTCAAACCCCAGGGGTTGACTATGACGAGACCTTCTCACCAGTAGCCAAGATAAAGTCTATTAGGATTATGCTGGCCATAGCTGCATTTCATGACTATGAAATTTGGCAGATGGACGTCAAAACCGCCTTTCTTAATGGAAAGTTGACTGAGGATGTCTACATGAATCAGCCAGAGGGTTTTGTCGATGCAAAGTATCCTAATAAGGTGTGTAAGCTTGAGAGATCAATCTACGGATTGAAGCAAGCTTCTCGCAGCTGGAATCTTTGTTTCCATGAGAAAGTCAAAGAATTTGGTTTCTCTAGGAGCGAGGATGAGTCCTGCGTATATGTCAAGGCTAGTGGGAGTATAGTCACCTTTCTGGTGCTGTATGTCGATGACATACTGCTCATGGGAAACGATATTCCAACCTTGCAAGGTGTCAAGGCTTGGCTTGGGAAATGTTTCGCCATGAAGGACCTAGGAGAGGCTGCCTATATTCTCGGGATAAGAATACTGAGAGATAGGAAGAAGAGACTAATTGGACTTAGTCAGGGTACATACTTGGAAAAGGTACTGAAAAGGTTTAGTATGGAAAATTCCAAGAAGGGAGAGCTGCCTATCCAAAGTAATGCAAAATTGAGTAAGACTCAAAGTCCGAGTACAGACGAAGAAATAGCTGAAATGAGTCGGGTACCTTACGCTTCGGCTGTAGGATCGATCATGTACGCTATGACGTGTACTCGCCCTGACGTGGCTTTTGCCTTAAGCATGGTCAGTCGGTACCAGGGTAACCCTGGAAGGGCGCATTGGATAGCTGTAAAGAATATACTTAAGTATCTGCGAAGGACAAAGGAGATGGTATTGGTCCTTGGAGGCAGTGATACATTGAGAGTTGAAGGATATACGGATGCCAGTTTTCAGACGGATAGAGACAGTGGTCGGTCTCAGTCTGGCTGGGTATTCCTTCTGAACGGAGGAGCAGTAACTTGGAAAAGTTCCAAGCAAGATACGGTGGCTGATTATACTTGTGAATCAGAGTATATAGCAGCAAGTGAAGCGTCTAAGGAAGCGGCTTGGCTGAAGAACTTCATCGGTGACCTTGGAGTAGTCCCGAGTATTCAGGAGCCCGTGGAACTGTTCTGCGATAACGAAGGTGCGGTCGCTTTGACAAAGGAACCGCGAGACCATGGAAAGTCCAGGCATATCGACAGAAAGTACCACTACATAAGGCATAAGGTAGAAGAAGGTCACCTCGTGGTAAAGAGGGTATCATCGGAAGATAATCCTGCAGATCCCTTGACAAAGGCTCTGAGTAGGATTAAGCATAATCAGCATGCTAGGAGCATTGGATTAAGAGATGATATAAAGTTTATGTAAATTAGATAGGTTTCGAAACTTGTAACAATGTATTGTATTTGACTCTTGTGATTTAATAATAGAAATTTATTAATGAGTAATGGTTTACTACTTTTGTCAATACTTTATCGTTGTGTTTCATTTTGCATGTTTTACTTCCTGAATAATTGGATTATTCAAATATCCACAGTCGATTACACTTTTTGGGAGTAAGTGTGAAGTAAGACTGTCATGAATTGGTAATAGATTGTCTAAGGAGTTAGACATTGCAATTGGATTGCTGCACCATTCGTGAGTACTTGGAAATGGAGATTTGAGTATTGGATAAACCCGCGCTCAATGGATTGCTTCATGGATTTCATCACGAGCAATGTTGAGACGATAATATCTTTTGATCTTTAAGCTAAGACATATGAGTTATGATTTATTAGACGATTTTTCATTGATAATACGAAAACGCATCGGTAACTCGGTGTTATAAAACGTATTGTTGTGAGTGATTTGTCTGGTAAAAGACATAAGTATATGAGTCGAAGTTTATTCGTCCCTTGACCCTAACGGGGAATAGATATCTGTAGGCCTCTCGATGAATTTGAAGTTGACTAAAATGGTTGGCCAACCGGGACTAAATTGATAGTCTAAGAGTCATATGCAAATCGGATATCGAGAAACAGTGAATCAGACCGGATTGATTTTATCCATGTCTTGAGTCTGAAAAATATCTTGTTGGACGGAGGATCATCTGATCACTTATCTATGGACAGAACTGATTAGATCAGAGTTTGGCAGCGTTTCTAGGAAGCTAAAAGTGCTGGTTAATTAGAGGTTAAATTGGTAATTATAGTCATAGACTTATCCAAGTGGGAGACTGTTGGATTAGGTGTCTAAGCCATGACTAATAATTAGTATTTACCTAATTAATAGTAGCACAGTCCATTTGGGTTGCCCTCATGGCTGGAGGTTTGTTGGAAAGTTAAGTAGAGAGAAAAGGTTGATTTATTATATGACTAATAAATCAAGATATTGTTTGTTAATATATTATGAATATGATATATTAATTAGAAATAATATTGTTTGATTAATAATTAATCAGAAATTAATTGGATTAATTTCAGTGACATTAATTGGATTAATCAGGAGGTCAGGGATTAAAGTCGTACGAATTCAATAGTTGAATTGCGGCGCGCGGCGCGCAAATGAAAAGGCTGCGACGCGCGTACATATCCGTATGAATTCAATAGTTTGAATTGCGGCGCGCGGCGCGCAAATGTAAAGGCCGCGGCGCGCGTACACATAATCCGGAAAATGGGCTGCGGCTAGGGTTTCTAGCTTTACCCTTTGGTTCCCTATAAATAGGGAACCCTAGGCCTCATTATCAGTTGCTCATTCTATTGTTTTCTCTCTGGAATCTCGATCCATAATCCTCTCGGCTTGGGTGTGATCTCATTTGAGGCAGGATATTTTTGCTGCTCAGCTTCCAGGAAATTCTAAAAGGTTGGTTTTTCTAATTTTATTCTTTTAGTTAATTTTCTTATGACCTTTAGGTTTTGTTATATGTTCAATTAGAAGAAAACATAGATCCTTATAGGTTGCATGTGAACTTAGGTTATTTAGTTCATGGTTGCACAAAATCCTTTCAACACAACCATATGGTGTGTGTTTCTCAATTTCTTCCAAACGCGACCAAGAGAACCAAAATGGGTACTTCCAATTCCTTTTCCCCTTTGAAAAAACGTACCAGAAGGAAACCGGGAGAAAAAGAAGGTCTTGAAGACTAAGGATCTAGATCTGGCCGGTGACCGCTCCGACCACCACGCATGATTCCACAATTCAGTCGTCTTCTTCCTCCCTTTGCTGCTGTGCGAATGTCTCACAGGAGAAAAACGAAGGGTAGTGGGGAGCGACGGATAATGTCTGGTGGTGGCGGTGGAGGAAAGGTCACCGGGGATAAGCTTACTCCTGACAGTTTCTTCAACCAAATTAGGGATTGGATTTGAAGAATTCGAAGCACCTTCAACCATAGCTGGAGCAGGTGGTTGCTGAATGATTTTTTTCTTCAATTTTGACTCCACTAGACCTAGATCGCTTACGTGATCGGGGAATTTTCTTCTCTGAACTGTTGTGATGCACAACACCATTACCATTTTGCTCGTTCAAGTTAAAAGTAAGGTTTAGATTAGGATTCTGGTACTTCTTTTTCAATATTTGGAGTTTCTCAACCAACTGATTCGTATTGAAATCCAACTACAATTTATTCTTGATATGGTCATAAAAAGCAGTGGTATCATGGTGATGGTGGTGGAATGGGTTATTGGCAATCTGTTGGTTAGTGTAATCAAGGAATCCTTGTAACAACTCAATCTCGTCCTCATCTGTCCACATTCGTAGAGAGAGAAAGAGAAAGGGGAGGGAGGGTGGGATCAGTTGGTTATTTTTTATTTTTTTTAATTATTGAAAAAAGAAAATGGGTAAAAAGAAAAAGAAAAAAGAAATTAAAAGGGTAAAATGGACATTTTAATTTGGACAGTGACCAAATCCACATAGAAACCTCTCAAAAATGACCATTCATACAAAAATGCAAAGGTTTGGACCAAAACCATAAAAAACAGCAAAGATCCCCGCTGCAACGCGCGAGGGTTTAAACTCTAATTACTATATAATGAATTTGAAGCAGGTTTCTAGAAGAGTTTGGGGGCTAAGGGAGGGGGGTTTGGGGTTTTTAAGGGGTACTCTTTTTTCAACCGGTAGTCTCACTCCACCTGCCTTCTTCTCTTCTGCCTCCACCTGCGCAGCTATGTGTTTCTTCCACAGATCCGGCTCCCATCTTTGCCATCGCCTGCTTGATTTCAAGAAACATTTAAGCTGAAGACTTCTTGCTCACCGCTGTTGTCCATCCTTTGCCATCGCCGGTCGGAGCTTTCACTGTCTTCACTTTTGTTTATGGTATTTTGTATTTTCGGCATCTATATCTTCGGTTTCAGTTTGAAATTCAAATGGATCAATCAAGGGTAGTTTTGGATCTTTAAGAGGAGCTGCTATGTTGGAACGACCTTCTTTTGCCGTGTCGACTTTTCTGCCCTGAATTTCTTTGTTTGCTTTTTCTATTTGACAATTGGCCAGGGTTTCTTTTTGGAGTTTTTTGTTGTTGATTTGGATTTTTGGTGAAATTATCTCTAAAACTGTTATGGTGATGGAAAGTAAAGAGAGTTGTAGTAGTAGAAGTGTGGAATCGTCGCCACTGCGCACGATGGCGAGTAGTGGTAACGGTCATCGGCATCAGATGAAAAAGCTACAGGTTTATGATGAGGTTCTTCACCGACTTAAAGAGTCGTGCAACCATGAAGTTAATGAACCTGAATTTGACGATGAACTTTTGGCTCACTTTCATCGTTTACCTACTGTGAGTGTAAACTCAAACTTGCAGCCACCACCAACCACACCTACACCACCAACCACACCTAACTTTGTTGAATTTCATGTATGAACTCATTGTTAGTTAGCAGCTATTGTAGAAATTATGCACACTAACATCACTATAAATAGAGGTTTTAGGAACATTTGTTAAGCACCACAAAAACATAGAGAGTGTTTTAGAGTTAGTAGTTCTTTCTTGTATTTCAGTTTGAGTTCTGAATAAAAGAACATTTGAGTTCCAACAAGTGGTATCAGAGCTTGGTTAAGCTCCCGGGGCAACTTTCTAAACACCCTCCGGTTTTTTGGTCAAAAATTTTCTGTCTCAAAATCGATTTTCGAGAGCACCATTGGAAAGGTCTCGTTCTCACGATTCCGAATATATATTTTTCGGAATTTTTCGACCACCGGAAGACCTCCAAAAGTCCGGTCAAAGGTTCACCGGAATAGTCGCCGGAAAAACCAGTTCGCCGGAGATCTCGCCGGAGAAGACGACCGGAGAAGACGACACTGTAGCAGCACTGTAGCGACACTGTAGCAGCACTGTAGCAGGTTTCAGAAAACTGCAATTTGGTCCCTGAAGTTTCGAAAAGTTACGTTTTCGTCCCTGTATTTCCTAAAAATATCAGATTGGTCCCTATTTTTCAGAAAAACTTCAGAATAGCCCCTATACTTCAAAAAGTTTCAAACAAGCCCATGAACTTCTGAAAATTACATTTTAATCCTTGTAATTTTCATAAATTACACGTAATTTTTTATAAATTACACGTAATTTTCGTATACGCCAAGAATGTCCACACCAAGCTCGTCGTTTTCTCAACCCGAAATTGAAAGTGTTCAAAGGACCGGGAGGGATAGTAGTGTTACGTTACACTATCCGTTGCTTACGAAAACAAACTACGCGGTGTGGGCTATAAAAATGCGAGTGAATTTGCAAGCACAAGGAGTGTGGGATGCAATTCAAAATGCAAGAGTAGATGAACGAACAGATAGGATGGCGCTTGCGGCCATTTACCAAGCGATTCCAGAGGACGTACTTCTTATGTTGGCCGAGAAGGACACGGCTAAAGAAGCATGGGAAACGCTTAAGATGATGCATATGGGAGCTGATCGGTTAAAGGAGGCTAAAGTACAAACGTTGAGAAGTGAATTCGAGGTGATCCGAATGAACAAAGGTGAGTCGATAGATGATTTCGCCATGAGATTGAATACTATTGTGACCGGCATTCGATCTCTCGGTGAAAAGATCGAGGAGAATACGGTGGTGAAGAAGTTTCTTCGAGCCGTCCCAATGCGATTTATACAAATCGTAACATCTATCGAGCAATTTGGAGACATGAAAAAGATGACGGTTGAAGAAGTTGTAGGCCGTCTCAAGACCCACGAAGAGCGACTTCGAGGGTATGAAGAACGGGAAGAAGGACCTTCTCTATTGCTTACACATGCCAAGTGGGCATCTCAATCTAAGCAAACCGACGAGAGAGACTCGTCAAACAGTTCAAGGGAAAGTGGAAACCAAGGCCAAGGACGCGGTCGAGGTCGTGGGCATGGCCGAGGAGATGGTCATGAGTATGATGCAAACCGGAATGACTACAATCGTCCTCGAAAGGACAAAAGTAAAATAAAATGTTTTACTTGCAAGGAATATGGTCATTATGCATCAGAGTGTCCAAACAAGAAACGAGGCGAGGAGGTGAACCTCACCCAAACCAATGAAGATGAAGAGCCCATTTTAATGATGGCGATCTCGCAAGAAGATACACCAGGTATGGTGCGGCTAAAAGAGAAGAACGTCGTTGATATCCCTGCATTTGAAGAAAGTCAAGTTGATTCCGAGGAATGGTACCTTGACAACGGTGCTAGCAATCATATGACAGGAGATCGTTCAAAGTTCCATGAGTTAGACGAGAACGTGACGGGTTATACACGGTTCGGAGACGGGTCAAAGATCGACATCAAAGGAAAAGGTACGATCTTGTTTGATTACGGAAACGGAGATCAAAGACTACTTAACGAGGTATATTACATTCCTAGACTTAAAAAGAATATTTTAAGTCTTGGACAACTAACCGAAGACGGGAATCGAGTCGACATGGATGGTGATATCTTACGGGTATTTGACAATAGCAATACTTTATTTTTTGAAGTAAAAAGAACCCGTAACCGACTCTATAAGACACTTTTAAGGACGAGACGAAAAATGTGTCCTTTATCATCCCAAGATGATCCAGGTTGGTTGTGGCATCAACGACGTCCGTATGCCAATTATTATACCATGAAAGTTAATGGTTATTTGGAGCATGATAAAATTCTAGGTTCACATCTAAAGAAATTAGATGATCCGAGTGAGGAAGAATTTTATGTTGAAGTTGAACAATGTGAAAAAGGACACCAGTTTTTCGACGCACGGAAAAGGAAGCCACGGATAAGACGAGAAGGGTTCTTTGGTAAACGGAAAAGACGGACTTGGACCGAAAAAGCAGCTGCCAGTTTTCTCCGACGTAGTCCCAAAAATCGAGGTATCGATTTTCGTAAGATGATGCAGAAGATGGAAGACGTGTCTCTAAAGAAAACGGCCTATGCTAAAAGGATTTCGGGGGAGTTCAGTGTGAGAGATTGCATTCCAACAACTTGTTCCAAGGATGCAAAATTAAAACTCGAGAAAGATAAAGACAAGGTACTTGTCGATTATTCTGTAGTCGGAGATGGCATGAAATATGCAACATGATTGGCGTAACAAATCTCAAGCCAAGTTTGGTTTAAGGGGGAGAATGTGAGTGTAAACTCAAACTTGCAGCCACCACCAACCACACCTACACCACCAACCACACCTAACTTTGTTGAATTTCATGTATAAACTCATTGTTAGTTAGCAGCTATTGTAGAAATTATGCACACTAACATCACTATAAATAGAGGTTTTAGGAACATTTGTTAAGCACCACAAAAACATAGAGAGTGTTTTAGAGTTAGTAGTTCTTTCTTGTATTTCAGTTTGAGTTCTGAATAAAAGAACATTTGAGTTTCAACACCTACCAGCTATGTATAATAAAACTATACTCTTGTGGTTTACGGTTATATCATATAGTACAAATCAGGTACTTATTAGATGCGTCACTGTGTGTTTGTGTGCATAATTCGGTATGTAAAATGTAGATTTAATGTTTTTCAATGTGCGATGGCTGAGTTAGCTTTGAGATTTCTTAATTTTCCTTGGGATAGCTTGCGGTTAGGCCGGATTACCTCCGTTTAGTTTTCCGATTTACTGTTCATCATCTCCCTTTCAATTGGCAATACGATAGTAAAGCTAAAACCTTGACAAAATGACTTAAAGATTCACAAAAGTTTAGAATTTTAATTTGGGAGAACAAAATGACATAAAGATTCACAAAATGACATTATTGATTATTAATAAGTATTTTGTCTACAGACTCATGGAATAAGAGCTGGGCAAGAAACTGCAAAGAAAACACTTGGATTCATAGAGGTATTTGGTATTCATATTATCTAGGGCTAAATGCAAGAAATAGCAATGTACTTTCGTTTGCTGATTTATTATAAGTTTATAACAACCTACTTTCATTTCTTTGTTTTACAACATTGTATTTTCATTTTTTTTATTTAGGCAATGCTCTTTGAAAAATCTATCCAATTATAGCATTCGACTTTTAATTTATTTTTCTTATTAAAACATTGTACTTTCAAAAATCTACCCAGTTATATCAATGAGCAATGGGTAGTATTCGGAATATATTCGTAGTTTATAAATATGATCGTCCTATTTTAAATGAAAAAATGCTGCTTGGTTCACTTGTTTCACCGCCTCACTTACGCAGGACACCGGGGTTCAATTCTTTTGAAGCCCTCACTGCCACCTTATTTTTTCACTGTGCTCTCCTTCTTACACGTATTTATGGGTTTCTTTAAGTTTAATTATTTATGGGTTTTCAGATTTGAAGGACCTAATTTTTTTATATTTGATGCGTATGTATAAATAACAAGGAATGTAATGTTTCTAACTTATCTTTTCTTTAATGTACATATAAAAAATTTACGCGCCGCGCGTTACCACAATCTATAAAGATAAACGGATAATGTTGCAAATCAAAATATATTTCATGTCTACGTGAAAAATAATACATAAATAATATACTTAGTACTTGATAAAGTACGTGCGATAATTTTTTTTATCTACTAAATAAAGAATCTGGACCGGGATACCCGAGCAATATTGAATGCGATCAAATAAACTCGCATAAAAAATCAAAATAAATTTCGTATAGATAAAATGATGCAATAGCTAAAATCTGAAAATTATTATTCTCACCCCAATATATTAAAGGAATCATAAATAAGGCCATCTATCGTAGACATCGTACCAATCAATATATATATATATATATATATATATATATATATATATATATATATATATATATATATATATATATATATATATATATATATATATATATATATATATATATATAGGGGAGGGTTCCATTGAGAATGAAAATAATGTTGAGAACGTGAAAATAAATCTGGGCAACTAGATGCGCCAGCGCTGACGCGCGCCGCTCCACGACGACGAGCTGGGTTTTTTTCGTATATGATTTATTCATATATGAATGAGTATATTCATATATAATTATTCGTATAATCATATATGATTATATGAATATTCATATAATCATATATGAATAAACATATATAAATAAACATATATGGTTGTGGTGGTCGGAATAATAGTAAAGAGTGACGATGATGATGGTGATGTCGATAGAGGGTGGCGATGATGGTGGTGATTGTAACGCCAAGACACTTCTTATTTGTAAAAATAATAAAAAGGGTAAATGGGTCATTTTACCTTAGAAGGGTAATTTGGTCTTTTTGACAGAAAAGGATTAAGTTTGTAATAATATTTTGAGTTTTGGACTTGAAATGTTATAAAAACTAGTTTTTGTCATAAAAATGTATTAGATGTGGCAAAAGTTCAAGAATTAGAACTCCAGGGAGTAAACTGCAAATTCTGGATGTATAAATAGTGGAAAAGCTCTCCCACATGTGCAGAAAATCTGGAAGCTACGGGAGAGGGTTTTCTTTGTACGAATTCTGCAGAACTTGGAGATTTCTTGAAGGTTTGAGCTTGGAATCCGATTATTGGCTTTGGATTGAAGGTTTGGAAGCTTTGGAGGTTAGTATTTCAAGTTCTAACCTAGATTGTTCTTGATGAGTTTTTAGGGAAACTGAAATTTGTAATTTCAGCTACGAATTATGTGGTTTAAATGACATAATAATTCCAATAAGTCATGTTTTAAGAACCTAACTCAAGAATATGGAAGTAGGTTGTTATTTTTCAAGAATTGAGATTTTGATCAAGAACCCTAGATTGTGAGTTCTTGTGATTAACTTGATTCTAATGGTTTATAATGAGTTCCAGATGTTATAACGAGTTGTAGATGCTATATTGACTGAAAGAAATCAGTAGAAACAAGTAAAATTCAACAATTTCGGTTTTTTGGACTAAAATTGTGAAAACGGGAAATTTTGGAAATGGATTTGAATTTGACAATTCTATGGTTTAAAACTTGAAGTAAATGAATTATTTTGGTTCTGGAATAAGTTCCTAGTGATTTAGTCAAGAATTAAGGACTTAACAAGAGAAAATGGGATTTTATAGCATTAAATCGGAGTTTTCTGGATCTGCCAGCAGCAGGCGCGATGCGCCCTCACCCTGGGCGCGATGCGCCATCATGGCAGAAACCTCTTGTGAAGATTTGAGCAATTTTCAAATTTGATTTTGATGCTAGGCTTATCCGATTGACCTGAAATTTTGAACATAGGTCTAATATGTTGTGAAACTTCATGGAAAATTATCGGAATACGAATACGACCTCCCGAAAGTACTATAGTAGAATACGCGTATTTCGGGAAGTGTATTAAATTTTTATAACAATGGTTATTGATTGGAAATGCTTGGAATTGGTCTTATATTAGACTCTTGTGCACTAGAATCAACTGAAATGGTAAATTAACCTATAATCATTGTGAAATGAATGAAATTATAGGTGCGGGACAAAATCTTGCGGAATCCATTTCAAGGCAAGAAACAACTAAAGCTAGTTGTAGCAAGCATTCAGGTGAGTAATCTCACTCATATCCGTTGTAATATGTGATGGTCGAGCAACTGCAAATGGACATAGTTTTGGGGACGGATTTGACAGATTTTACGATGAGTTAAAATGGCAATATCAGATAAGCCGTGAGTCTGAGAAAGACAAGAACGGAGCTGTGAGTCAACAGAAATAATATGACAATACCAGATAAGCCGTGAGTCCATGATAGACAAGAACGGAGCTGTGAGTCAAATCTTAAAAAGGCAATACCGGATAATCCGTGAGTCATTAAGATGGCAAGAACGGAGCCGTGAGTCTAGGAAAAAGCGGGACAAACCCGTGAGCTAAATGTGATCATGTGATATGGGATAATGTATATTTGATTTGTATAGAGAATTTTATTCTTATACATGTTGTAGTAGATTTGATTACTCATTGGGCTTTATAGCTCACAGTTTATTTGATATGTCCCTGCAGGTGAGCGTGATCCCGCTAAGGGAAAAGATAAAGTCCGTGACTAAGGACTTAGGATGGAGAAGTGACAACCCGGCTTAATGGATGTATAATATTTTTATGTATTGTAATCCTTGATACACTTGTACCGGTTTATGTTGACAAATACCCTTTCGATAATGTTTTATTGTAAACTATAATGTTTGAAAAATAAAAATTTTTAAGGGGTGTTTTGTTGATAAGTCGGGTGTTACAAGTTGGTATCAGAGTCGTGGTTTAAGTGAACTATGTGTCTTTAGATTAGATCCCTGGACTTAAACCTTGAGAGAAAATAGACAAATGGACTGTTAGACATATATAAGTTTGTTATTATATATGTAATCTAACTGTTTGCTGAATTTTGAAGTATGAGAAACACAAGAAGTAATCCCACGGGTGCAAATTCGGGGCCTGGACCATCAAGGAGTGGACCAGCCCGATCACATGGCTCAGATGGAAGGAGAGCAAGAGCACCAGCAAGGGAACCAGAGGGTGAAAATCCACCTGATATACAGGCTATTGTGGCTGATGTTGTTAGGGAACTTATGCCTACCCTAATGAACAACCCAAACCCGAGTGAGGTGGCTGCAAAAAGCATTCATGACAAGCAGCCGGAAGATGAAAGTCATGGAGAAAGCCATGCCCGATCGGAAAAAGATAAACAGGGCGAGGAAGCTTCTACAAAGAAAGTCAGATGCACTTATAAAGCTTTCCTTGGTTGTAAGCCAAAAGAATTTTCAGGGACAGATAATCCAGTCCAGGCAATGGAGTGGATAATGCATATTGAGAAGGTGTTTCGAGTCAGCAAATGTGCTGATGAAGACAATGTAGAATTTGCCACAAATCAACTCACAAGCAGTGCATTACATTGGTGGCAGATTTACTACAAGTCATTGGGTACTGATTCAACCCTATCGATACCTTAGGAACAATTTAAGACAAAGTTCAACGAAGAGTATTGTTCAGAGGTAGCCATAAAGAAGTTGGAGGACGAATTTCTGCATATGGAACAAGGTTCCCAACCTGTCCAAGAATACACTTTGAGCTTTCTGGAGAAAGAAAGATTTGCGGAACACCATGTCAATACTGAAAAGAGGAAGATTGATAAGTATGTTTGGGGGTTGATGACCCGAATCAGAGAAATTGTGCAACCATTGAAACTGTCTACGTTCCGACAAGTGGTGGATAGGGCCACTGAACGGGAGACAGAATTGAAACGACAAGAGGATGAAAAGAAAGCTATTGAAACTAAAAGAAAGGCGGAAGACCAAGGTTGGACGCCCCAGAAAAAGTCGCAGCAAACTGGGTCTAAGGGTAAGGGCCAGAAAGACGAAGGAAAGTGGTGTGAAAAGTGCAGAAAAAGACATTCAGGAAACTGTCGAAGTGATACTGTATCGGTTAGTTGCAAAAATTATGGGAAGTCGGGTCATACTACACGGGAGTGTCGGGCAGAGCGTAGGTGTTACCAATGTGGAGCTACCGATCATATTCGTCCGAACTGTCCCGAGTTGAAATCTGGAGCATTCAGTGATAGATCCAGAATTGATCAGGGTGGGAAGAGAGAGGAGGTGAAGAACCGAGGAAGACCGGTAGCCTCGCGAGCCTTTCAAATAACTGTCGAGGAAGCTCGTGAAAAGACAGATGTGGTTACAGGTATCTTCACTCTCAATTCCATACCTGTATATGTTATATTTGATCCAGGGGCTACTCATTGTTTTGTATCGGAGTCTTTGATGCCTCGCTTGAATGTACCATTAACCCCTATGGAAGAAAGCTTGGAAGTAGCTATAGCGGATGGCAGATGTGTTTGGGTTTCCGAACACATGGAAGATTGTCAGCTTAAAATCTACGGGACCACTTTCCCTATAGATTTGAAGCCGATGACTACCAATGAATTTGGTGTAATTGTGGGTATAGATTCGTTGGCAACGAATTATGCTAACATGGATTGTAGATATAAAAGCATCACTGTATTATCACCGGATGGGGAATGGATAAAGATTCAGGGTGAACGACCTCGGTTGAGAATGCCGGTTATCTCCTTTGCTCAAGCCCGAAGCTGTGTTAGTAAAGGAGGGATGTCTTATTTGGCCTATGTAACAGTGGCTAAGCCAATAAAGGTGGGGGTAGCAAATGTAAACGTGGTAAACGAATTCCCAGATGTATTTCCAGATGAACTTCCAGGGTTGCCACCAGATCGACAGGTAGAGTTCACGATTGAACTAGTTCAGGGAGCTGCTCCTGTTGCCCGAGCTCCATATCGTTTAGCACCTTTAGAGATGGTAGAACTGCGAAAGCAACTGGAAGAACTATTAGATAGGGGTTTTATCAGACCGAGTACATCGCCTTGGGGAGCCCCTATCCTGTTTGTTAAGAAGAAAGACGGGTCGATGCGTATGTGTATTGACTATCGGGAATTAAACAATATCACTGTGAAGAACAAATATCCGCTACCAAGAATAGATGACCTGTTTGATCAGCTGCAGGGAGCATCTTATTTTTCCAAAATCGACCTGAGGTCGGGTTACCATCAGTTGAAGATACGAGAATCTGACGTCCAGAAGACAACTTTTCGCACACGATACGGTCATTATGAGTTTTTGGTGATGCCTTTTGGGTTAACCAATGCTCCGGCTGTATTCATGGATCTCATGAACCGGGTGTGTCGTCCGTTCCTTGATACTTCGGTAATAGTATTTATAGATGATATCCTGGTGTATTCGCGAAGCCAAGCCGAGCATGAAGTGCACCTTCGACAAATGTTGGAGTTGCTTCGTCAGGAAAAACTGTATGCAAAATTCTCAAAGTGTGAATTCTGGCTAAGAGAAGTTCAATTTCTTGGCCATGTAATTAATGCGGAAGGGGTGAAGGTCGACCCAGCAAAAGTTGAAGCCGTGATGAAGTGGGAACCGCCTCGAAGTCCAACTGAAGTACGAAGTTTCCTTGGTTTGGCAGGCTATTATAGAAGATTTGTCGAGAATTTTTCCTCGAAAACTGCCCCGTTGACCAAGTTGACCAAGAAAGGTGAAAATTTTGAGTGGGCTGAAAAACAGCAAGAAGCTTTTCAAAGGTTGAAACAAGTCTTATGTGAAGCACCGGTGTTAGCACTACCGCAAAGCGGAGAAGAATATGTGCCCTACAGCGATGCTTCTAGAGTCGGCCTTGGATGTGTGCTAATGCAGAAAGGTCGGGTAATAGCTTATGCATCCCGCCAACTAAAAGAAGCCGAGAAGAAATATCCAGTTCATGATCTGGAATTAGCTGCTGTGATTCTAGCATTGAAACTGTGGAGACATTATTTATATGGCGTGAAGTTTGTTATTTACACGGATCATAAAAGCTTGAAGTATTTATTTGACCAAAAAGAGCTTAACATGAGACAGCAAACGTGGATGGATATACTTAAAGACTTTGACTGTGAAATTTTGTACCACCCTGGCAATGCGAATGTGGTGGCTGATGCTTTAAGCAGAAAAGAAGCTCCTTTGAAAGTTACATCCGCGTGTATAGGTGTAGCAAGCCAGTTACCAGAACTGATCCGTTTGAGACAAGAAGAAGCGTGCAAGCCTGAACATGTAAAAAGCGAGCGAATGGTTGGGTACCTGAAGCATCTGAATGAAAATGCACAGAAATTGAAAACATTTAGAGGTCGCGTGTGGGTCCCAAAACAAGGAGAGGCGCGGAACTTGCTTCTATAAGATGCACACTGTAGTCGATACGCAGTTCATCCGGGTAGTACCAAGATGTATCGGACGTTAAAACCGTTGTATTGGTGGCCCGGAATGAAGAGGGATGTTGGAAGATATGTAGAAAAGTGTTTGACATGCCTGCAAGTAAAGTCAAACCATCAGAAACCATACGGAGAAATCCAACCATTGCCGGTTCCAGAGAAGAAGTGGGACCATATTACTTTGGATTTTGTAACAAAGTTGCCGCGGACACCGCGAGGTCACGATGCGATATGGGTAATTGTTGACCGATTGACGAAATTGGCACAATTCATACCAATCAGTGAGAAGTTTAAGATTGCTAAGTTGGCGAAAATCTACATAGATGAAGTGATTTGCCGACATGGGTTACCAGCATCGATCGTGTCAGATCGAGATAGTAGATTTACTTCCCGGTTCTGGCAAAGTCTTCAAGAGCAATTGGGTTCAAAAGTACTAATGAGTACTGCATACCACCCGCAAACCGATGGTCAAAGTGAAAGAACTATCCAAACTCTGGAAGACATGCTGAGAACCTGCGTAATAGACTTTGGTGGAAGTTGGGAAGATCATTTACCTTTGGTAGAATTCGCGTACAATAACAGCTATCATTCCAGCATTCAAATGGCCCCATATGAAGCATTGTATGGAGCACCGTGTCGTACTCCGACTTGCTGGACTGAAGTTGGGGAAAAGCCGTTGGCTGGACCTGAAATTGTAGCACAAACTGAAGAAAAGATCAAACAGATTCGTGAAAATTTGAAAGTAGCTCAGAACCGACAGAAGCAATATGCAGATAAACGGGTGAAACCGCTGGAATTCCAAGTGGGAGACATGGTAATGCTCAAGGTATCCCTTTGGAAAGGCTTAATTCGTTTCGGGAAGAAAGGGAAGTTGAGTCCTCGTTTTATTGGACCTTTCCGTATATCCCAAAGAGTTGGAGCTGTAGCGTATAGATTGGAGTTACCTGATGAACTTCATGGTATACATGACGTATTTCATGTGTCCCATTTGAGAAAAACTTTGTTTGAAAAGTCTCAACAAGTACCTCTTGCTGAAATTGAAGTGGATGACAAGTTGAGATACCCGGAACAACCCGAGAGGGTGTTAGACCGAAAGGTAAGGCATCTGCGAAACAAGAAAATCAGCATGGTGAAAGTGCTTTGGCGTCATCACAGAGGTTCCGATATGACGTGGGAGACCGAAAGCGAAATGAGGGAAAAATACCCTCAACTCTTTGCATGATTTCGGGGACGAAATCTCTTGAAGGAGGGGAGAATTTGTAACGCCAAGACACTTCTTATTTGTAAAAATAATAAAAAGGGTAAATGGGTCATTTTACCTTAGAAGGGTAATTTGGTCTTTTTGACAGAAAAGGATTAAGTTTGTAATAATATTTTGAGTTTTGGACTTGAAATGTTATAAAAACTGGTTTTTGTCATAAAAATGTATTAGATGTGGCAAAAAGTTCAAGAATTAGAACTCCAGGGACTAAACTGAAAATTCTGGAAGTATAAATAGTGGACAAGTTCTCCCACATGTGTAGAAAATCTGGAAGTTACGGGAGAGGGTTTTCTTTGTACGAATTCTGCAGAACTTGGAGATTTCTTGAAGGTTTGAGCTTGGAATCCGATTATTGGCTTTGGATTGAAGGTTTGGAAGCATTGGAGGTTAGTATTTCAAGTTCTAACCTAGATTGTTCTTGATGAGTTTTTAGGGAAACTGAAATTTGTAATTTCAGCTACGAATTATGTGGTTTAAATGACTTAATAATTCCAATAAGTCATGTTTTAAGAACCTAACTCAAGAATATGGAAGTAGGTTGTTATTTTTCAAGAATTGAGATTTTGATCAAGAACCCTAGGTTGTGAGTTCTTGTGATTAACTTGATTCTAATGGTTTATAATGAGTTCCAGATGTTATAACGAGTTGTAGATGCTATATTGACTGAAAGAAATCAGTAGAAACAAGTAAAATTCAACAATTTCGGTTTTTTGGACTAAAATTGTGAAAACGGGAAATTTTGGAAATGGATTTGAATTTGACAATTCTATGGTTTAAAACTTGAAGTAAATGAATGGTTTTGGTTCTGGAATAAGTTCCTAGTGATTTAGTCAAGAATTAAGGACTTAACAAGAAAAAAATGGGATTTTATAGCATTAAATCGGAGTTTTCTGGATCTGCCAGCAGCAGGCGCGATGCGCCCTCACCGTGGGCGCGATGCGCCATCACGGCAGAAACCTCCTGTGAAGATTTGAGCAATTTTCAAATTTGATTTTGAAGCTAGGCTTATCCGATTGACCTGAAATTTTGAACATAGGTCTAATATGTTGTGAAACTTCATGGAAAATTACCGGAATACGAATACGACCTCCCGAAAGTACTGTAGTAGAATACGCGTATTTTGGGAAGTGTATTAAATTTTTATAACAATGGTTATTGATTGGAAATGCTTGGAATTGGTCTTATATTAGACTCTTGTGCACTAGAATCAACTGAAATGGTAAATTAACCTATAATCATTGTGAAACGAATGAAATTATAGGTGCGGGACAAAATCTTGCGGAATCCATTTCAAGGCAAGAAACAACTAAAGCTAGTTGTAGCAAGCATTCAGGTGAGTAATCTCACTCATATCCGTTGTAATATGTGATGGTCGAGCAACTGCAAATGGACACAGTTTTGGGGACGGATTTGACAGATTTTACGATGAGTTAAAATGGCAATATCAGATAAACCGTGAGTCTGAGAAAGACAAGAACGGAGCTGTGAGTCAACAGAAATAATAGGACAATACCAGATAAGCCGTGAGTCCATGATAGACAAGAACGGAGCTGTGAGTCAAATCTTAAAAAGGCAATACCGGATAATCCGTGAGTCATTAAGATGGCAAGAACGGAGCCGTGAGTCTAGGCAAAAGCGGGACAAACCCGTGAGCTAAATGTGATCATGTGATATGAGATAATGTATATTTGATTTGTAATAAGAATTTTATTCTTATACATGTTGTAGTAGATTTGATTACTCATTGGGCTTTATAGCTCACAGTTTATTTGATATGTCCCTGCAGGTGAGCGTGATCCCGCTAAGGGAAAAGATAAAGTCCGTGACTAAGGACTTAGGATGGTGAAGTGACAACCCGGGTTAATGGATGTATAATATTTTTATGTATTGTAATCCTTGATACACTTGTACCGGTTTATGTTGACAAATACCCTTTCTATAATGTTTTATTGTAAAATATAATGTTTGAAAAATAAAAATTTTTAAGGGGTGTTTTGTTGATAAGTCGGGTGTTACAGCGATGGTGGCGACGGTGTTCGTGGGGTGATGGTGTTGGTGGAGGTGGGTGGTGACGAAGGTGGTGGTGGTGGCGGCGGTGATGGAGGTGGTGGTGGTGGCGGTGGGTGGTGGTAGCGATGGTGGTGGAGGTGGTGGTAAACGTGGTAGCGGCGGTGGTGGTCGAGATGGTGATAGAGGTGGTAGAGTTGGCAGTAGCAGTGGTGGTGGTTGGTGGCGGTGGCGGCAACGGTGGCGGCGGAGGAGGTGGCGGCGGCAGCGGTGGTGGTGCCAGCGACGACGATGGTGGTGGTGACGCAGGTGGTGCAGGTGGAAGTGGTGGTGAAAATTATATGTGAATAATAATATATATCTCGTCGTTAGAGCGTCAACGCTCCAACGACGCCAACACAATAGAGCGGCAAGAAAAAATATGTGGACCATATTCATTCTCGCATTCTTAACATAATTTTCATTCTCAATGGAACCTACGTGTGTGTGTATATATATATATATATATATATATATATATATATATATATATATATATATATATATATATATATATATATATATATATATATATATATATATATAGGGCTATGTTATAATAAGAATGACAATTATTGTGTTACATTGTAACCAAATCCCGGTCATTAGATTTCATTCTCGTAACAATGAAAAAAACACATTCTTAACAGAATAAGTTTTTGACATAATGAGTTCTAACCATTCTTAAAAGAATGAAATAAATTTTATACATTCTTAAAATAATGTGTTTTAAATGAGTGGTCCAGATTGAGTTTCAAAGTTACACAATACTTGTATGTATATATTTGATCATATTCTTATATATATATATATATATATATATATATATATATATATATATATATATATATATATATATATATATATATATATATATATATATATATATATATCGAATGACAGTGGCTATCAAATCGTATAGTCATAATACTATGAATATTATATCATTAGAATATATTATATACGCTTTATACAGTTTAAATAACATTAATATTGAGTCTAGCCCTAATAGGGGGATATGAACAGAAAGAGCCTAAAATATGTTATATATGCTTTATATAGTTTAAATAACATTAATATTGAGTCTAGCCCCTAATAGGGGGGATATGAATAGAAAGAGCCTGAATTATACATCTTACTGCTCAAAGTAGCTGATTTTGCAGTTCATTAAGAAGGCATTCGTGTTTTCAAACGATATGAACTCCAATGTCTTTCCGAAAGTTCATGTACAACTTATGTTTAAATTTTTAATTACATGGCCCAAGAGTCTATGGAAGAGTATTGGTATAAATGATTTGACATCCAATGGTATCCGTTTTTTTTCCTATTTTAAAAATTTTAATTTTGTATTGAAATATATATAAATCACCCCCCCCCCCCCCCCCCCGCTCTTTAATATTGAGTCTAGCCCCTAATAGGGGGGGATATGAACAGAAAGAGCCTAAATTATACATCTTACTGCTCAAAGTAGCTGATTTTGTAGTTCTTTAAGAAGGCATTCGCGTTTTCAAACGATATGAACTCCAATGTCTTTCCGAAAGTTCATGTACAACTTATGTTTAAAATTTTAATTACATGGCCCAAGAGTCTATGGAAGAGTATTGGTATAAATGATTTGACATCCAATGGTATCCGATTTTTTTTCCTATTTTAAAAATTTTAATTTTATATTGAAATAGATATAGGGCAAATTGTTGGATTAGGTGTCTAAGCCATGACTTGTAATTGAACTTTTATCTTATGGTTGAAAGCAAAGTCCATTTGGGTTGACCTCATGGGTGGAGGAAAGATAGTTCAGTAGAGAGAATAATTGATTTATTAATTGTATAATAAATCAATAGAAAATATATATATGGTTTATTAATATATTTAAGTGCTAATATATTAATTAGAAACTATATTAATTAATTGAGATTTAATCTAGAATTAATTGTATTTAATTTGGAGATTAAATTAATTAATTAAAAGGTGCAGGGACTGGGTTGGTATTTATTCAATAGTTGAATAACTGGCCAGGAAAACCAGGGACCAAAAGTGGCGCCACCTTGGAGGCTTCTCCAAGGGTTTGGCGAAACCCTAATTAGGGTTTTGGTAAGTCTGGTCCAAGTGGTCAAAAGCCTTGTCTAATTGGAGGCTCCTTAGGGTTTCAGGTGTAACCCTTGGAGGCTATAAAAGGAACCCACTGGCACCTCATATTCACGCCATCTTCTATCTGGATTTACTCTGCTGGACTGATTCTTCCATCCCTTGGGTGTGACTTTCATCTGAGGCAGGATACTTTTGCTGCTGCTTAAAAGGATCATAAGATCAAAGGTTGGTTTTTCTTAATTCTTCTTTAGAATTGAATTGTATCCTTTAGGTTCTTAGTTCTAATCTTCATAGAAGAAAACATAGATCAATAATAGGGTTGCATGTGAACCTTAGGCTATTTTGTGTTCATTGATTGCATAGAAACCCTTCAGTGGTATCAGAGCTAGCTTGTTTTTCTTGTGAATTGATTATGAACTGCTTGCAATGATCTTGGCCTTGGTGTTTTTTTGCGAAAATCCACCCTTGGGAGGCCTTGAAGTCGACGGCTTGGCTAGGGTTTCCTAACCCTAGCCGCCATGCCCTAAATGGTCCCCTAGATTGCTTGATTTGCTTGCCTTAATTGTGTGTTGTTATTTTTGGTAACTAAATCAACTAAAATAACTTGAACCCTAATTGCTTGGCTTGTAATTTTCGAGATTCATAGGGGTTACACAGATAAATTAATTTGATTAATTTGGTAATCTATAACCTAGATTTAATTAGTTTAATTAATTGATTAATTAAAAGACCAATTAAATCGGATTAAAGAATTAATTAAAATTTTCATAAAATTAGTATAATTTGCGAAAATTAGAATTTAATTAATTCTAAAATATTTTAATGAGATTAAAATATATCTTATATGTATTTAAAATTAAAAGTTAATTTAATATGTATAAGAAAATTGGTTAGTCTACCGCTAGTAAGCCTCATTCACAAAACTGTCCTATAAAGAGGGTATAAGGCGACTGACTATAAAATGTTAGTCTAATGGGTATCTACTCTTACCCACCGCTCTCCTGGTCAGTCGAGTGTCGTTAGCTGAACGGGTATGATAGAACCGCTAAGCCTCTTAAAAGTATAATGCTATAATTGAAAGTACTAGAACCCTAAAACAAATCCCAATCTAGTTACTTTAGGTTTCTTACCGGCACGCCAACTGGGGTCCACAAAGAGTCGCAATGGGTTTCTTGATTTTGTCATTATTAACGGAGCGTGTGTGGTTTACCGGCACGTTAATTAGAGATGACAATTGACTTCAAGAGTACCAAGCAATTTGCATGGTTATTCACACCCGGTTTGTGATCCTCGGTATCCCAGTCACAAACAGTAGGGCATTCCCGAGATTAAAACATGCTATCGAACAGTTCGGTAAATCTCAAAGAAACTAGGAATTCCATTATAATATGATTATGTTTCCGCGGTGGAATTGGCTGAATCGTGATTCGCCTACCTTGTTAAATTTGCAATACTGATTACGGCATCCCTTTTCGGTATTGTAGATTGTTATTGTAGGATCCTAGCCTCGTATTTATTCTTGGGTGAATATAAGGATCATTATTATTACTCTATCTAATTAAAACTACCTTCTTCTTGTTCAGATGTCTTCTGACCAATCCGTTCCCCACTCAAATCCCGGTAATGTCACCTCGATTCTGTCATTATGCTCAAAGGTGACGTTGGACGGCACCAACTACAATGACTGGATCCACAACATCAAAATGGCTCTAAGGTTTGAACATAAAGAGTATGTTCTAGAAACCGAGCTTGTTGATGTGGACACTGAAACCGCTACTCCCGAGGAAATTGCTGCGTACACTAAACACTCTGATGATGCGACCAAAGTGGCCTGCATCATGATCACTACTATGAACCCTGAACTGCAGCGTATCTATGAGGACTATTGGCCTTACGAGATGCATAAAGAGCTCGCGGAAAGGTTCCGCAAGCAAGAGCGCATCGAGAGGCGTGAGGTTGTAAAAGCTTTCACTAACAGCAAGCCCAAAGAGGGCGAGTCCATCTGTGCACATGTGCAGAGGATGCATGGTTACGTGGAAAGGCTTAGAAAGCTGGAAATGCCGGTTCATGAGGACTTAGTAGTTGACATAGTGCTGAACTCCTTACCCAGTTCTTATGACCAGTTCACACTGGCGTATCATTTGAACAACAACCAGGCAAACCTAGCTGAGTTACACTGCATGCTGCGTACGGCTGAGGACAGGATGAAGGGAAAAGCTGTGCTCCCTGTCAACCCGCATGTCCTGGCTATTGGCTCCGGAAAGGGAAAGAAACGGAAAGGCCCTCCTAAGCAGAACTGGAGGGAAAAGACTCACGTCGGGTCATCTAGCGGTGCCCCGAAAGGTAAGTCTTCCGGAATTCCACATGTTCGGAACCCCAAAGAGGCCGACTGCTTTTACTGCAAGCAGAAGGGTCATTGGAAGAGGAGCTGCCCAACGTATCTGCAGGATGTCAAGGACGGTAAAGTGAAACCGTCACAGGCAGGTACGTATTCTATATCTAATAACTCATTTTTTTCCCGTTCATGGGTCCTTGACACAGGATGTGGTTTTCACATCTGTTCTGATTTGCAGGGCCTAGAGGAAAGTAGGGAACTGTAGCATGGCAGACTGAACCTGGTCATGGGCAATAGGCGAACGTCACCTGTTACCAAGATTGGTGTTTATGGACTGATGCTGAGCAGTGGAGTTAGATTAGATTTACATAATTGTTGCTATGCGCCAGATATGACAAAGAACATAATCTCTTTTCATGCACTATTTAGACAAGGCTTTTATTATGAGTTTAATAAATTGAATGGTTCAATTTCGGTTTTCAAAAATGATGTTTTTATATTTAATGCTATGCCTTGTGATGGTGTTTATGAATCTATTATGTGCATAGATAATTATGGTAAAAATGTGTTGACTATTGATGCTTCAAGCGGTGTAGAAAAGGCATGTCTGTGGCATTGTCGCCTTGGCCATATAAACAAGAAACGCATCGCCCAACTCCAAAAGGATGGAGTGTTGGAATCATTCGACCTCGGGTCAGATGATGTATGCGAATCTTGCTTACTTGGCAAGATGACGAAATCACCATTCAAAGGTTCCTTTGAAAGAGGTGAAGGTCTGTTGGATATCATACACACTGATGTGTGTGGTCCCTTCAGAACAACCACTAGAGATGGCACGCGGTTCTATGTGACCTTTACCGACGATTTTAGTAGATATGGATATGTCTGCTTGATCAAGAATAAGTCGGATACCTTTGAAAAGTTCAAAGAGTTTAAGAATGAAGCAGAAAATCAATTGGGCAGAAAGATAAAGATGCTTAGATCCGATAGAGGCGGTGAGTATCTTAGTATCGAGTTTCTCGATTACCTCAAGGAATGTGGAATTGTTTCACAGTTGTCGCCTCCAAGAACACCTCAGCTGAATGGTGTTGCAGAGAGACGCAACCGAACCTTGTTGGACATGGTTCGTTCCATGATGAGTTGAGCCGATCACTTCCAATCCATTTCTGGGGGTATGCCTTAGAGACTGCCGCCCATATCCTAAATCTTGTCCCAACCAAGAAGGTTGCGAAAACACCGCACGAGATGTGGACGGGGAAAGTTCCCTCATTGGCACACATCAAAGTCTGGGGCTGTGAAGCATTCGTGAGAGGAGATACTTCAGATAAGCTCGCAGAAAGAAGTGAGAGGTGTTACTTCATCGGATACCCGAAACAGTCTTTTGGATACTTGTTCTACAGACCAAGCGAGGACGTGGTCTTTGTAGCAAGACGGGGGTTCTTTTGAGAGAGAGAACTCATATCCAAAGAGGATAGTGGGAGTACGATCAATCTCGAAGAAATTCAGGAGACGCCCGATGAAACAACCTTAGAAGAAACTAGCAACCAACATGAGGAAGAAGTTCCTGTTGGACCTACCGACATTTCGTTGCCCCTTAGGCGTTCAGGTAGAGTTAGCATGCCGCCCGAGTTCTATGGTTTCCATATTACCTCGGACAGAGACACGTTAGTCAGTGATCGTACATTGACTAATTTGGATGAGCCAGCTAGCTACCGTGAAGCAGTGGCAGGCCCCGAGTCTGCAAAATGGAAAGAGGCAATGGACAGCGAGATAAAGTCCATGTATGACAATCAAGTTTGGAACTTGGTTGACAATGTACCGGGTCGAAAGACAGTCGGATGCAAGTGGATCTTCAAAAAGAAGACCGACATGGACGTAAAAGTGCATACTTATAAAGCTCGGCTGGTTGCGAAGGGATTCACTCAAACCCCGGGGGTTGACTATGATGAAACCTTCTCACCAGTAGCCAAGATTAAGTCAATCAGGATAATGCTTGCCATAGTTGCGTTTCATGATTATGAAATCTGGCAGATGGATGTCAAAACTGCTTTCCTTAACGGGAAACTGACTGAAGATGTTTACATGAGTCAACCAGAAGGTTTTGTAGACACTAAGCACCCTGATAAAGTATGTAAGCTTGAAAGATCAATCTACGGGTTGAAGCAAGCATCTCGCAGTTGGAATCTTTGCTTCCATGAGAAAGTCAAAGAGTTTGGTTTCTCTAGGAGTGAAGATGAGTCCTGTGTATATGTCAAGGCTAGTGGGAGTATAGTCACTTTCCTGGTGCTGTATGTTGATGACATACTGCTCATGGGAAACGACATTCCGACCTTGCAGAATGTTAAGGCTTGGCTCGGGAAGTGTTTCGCCATGAAAGACCTAGGGGAAGCTGCTTATATTCTCGGGATAAGGATACTCAGGGATAGAAAGAGAAAATTGATAGGCCTAAGCCAGTGTACATATTTGGAAAAGGTGTTAAAGAGGTTTAACATGGAAAGTTCCAAAAAGGGAGAGCTACCAATCCTAAGTGGTGTAAAATTGAGTAAGACTCAAAGTCCGAGTACCGAGCAGGAAATAGCTGAAATGAGTCGAGTACCTTATGCTTCGGCTGTAGGGTCGATCATGTATGCTATGACATGTACTCGTCCCGACGTATCCTATGCACTAAGCTTGGTTAGTCGGTACCAGGGTAATCCTGGAAAAGCACATTGGATTGTAGTCAAGAACATACTCAAGTATCTGCGAAGGACAAAGAATATGGTATTAGTCCTTGGTGGCAGTGATGAGTTAAAAGTGAGTGGATATACAGACGCTAGTTTCCAGACAGATAGGGACAGTGGACGGTCCCAGTCGGGCTGGGTTTTTCTTTTGAACGGTGGAGCGGTCACTTGGAAAAGTTCCAAGCAGGAAACGGTGGCTGATTCAACGTGCGAATCAGAGTACATCGCAGCGAGTGAAGCGTCTAAGGAGGCGGCTTGGCTGAAGAATTTCATCGGGGATCTTGGAGTTGTCCCGAGCATTCAGGAGCCGGTGGAACTTTTCTGCGATAATGAAGGAGCGGTCGCCTTGGCAAAGGAACTGCGAGACCATGGAAAGTCCAGGCATATCGAAAGAAAGTACCACTACATTCAACATCATATAGAAGAAGGGCACTTACTGGTTAAGCGAGTATCATCCGAGGACAATCCTGCAGATCCTTTGACTAAGGCTCTGAATAGGATCAAGCACAATATGCATGCTCGGAGCATTGGATTGAAGGATGATGTTAGTTTTAGTAATTAGATAGATTAGAAACTTGTAACAGTATAAATGTAATTGACTCGGTGATTTTATAATAGAGATTTATAAATGAGTATTGTTACTGCCTTTGTCAATTGTTTATTTCTGTGTTTCTATATTTGCATGTTTAACTTCCTTAATAATTGGATTATTTAAAACTCCACAGTCGATCATACTGTTAGGAAGTAAGTATGAATTAAGACTGTCATGAAATGGTTGCAGACTGTCTAAAGAGTTAGACATTGCAGTAAGACTGCTGCAACGTTCATGAGTACTTAGAAATAGAGATTTGAGTATTGGATAAACCTGCGCTTAACAGATTGCTTCATGGATTATATCACGAGCAATGTTAAGACGATAATATCCGGTGATCTTTAAGTGGAGAGATATGATCTGTTATTTGCGATACAAGCACTTATTGACAATACGAAACCGCGCCAGTAACTCGGTGTTATAAAACGCATTGTTGTATGTATTTGGACCCGCAAAAGTTATGGACATATGAGTCGAAACTTATCCGTCCCATGACCAGATGGGAAACACATATCTGTAGGCCTCTCGATGATTTAGAAGTTGACTGAAAGTGTTGGCCAACCGGGACTTGATTGATGTGTTCAATTAGTAGTCTCTAAAGTCATATGCAAATCAGAAATCGAGGAACAGAGTGTCATACCAAGATTGATGTTAGTCCATGTCTTGAGTCTGAAAATATCCTGTTGGACGGAGGATCATCAGATCACTTATCTTTGGACAGAACTGACTGGGTCAGAGTTCAGACAATTAAAGTCATAGACTTATCCAAGTGGGAGACTGTTGGATTAGGTGTCTAAGCCATGACTTGTAATTGAACTTTTATCTTATGGTTGAAAGCAAAGTCCATTTGGGCTGCCCTCATGGGTGGAGGAAAGATAGTTCAGTAGAGAGAATAATTGATTTATTAATTGTATAATAAATCAATAGAAAATATATATATGGTTTATTAATATATTTAAGTGCTAATATATTAATTAGAAACTATATTAATTAATTGAGATTTAATCTAGAATTAATTGTATTTAATTTGGAGATTAAATTAATTAATTAAAAGGTGCAGGGACTGGGTTGGTATTTATTCAATAGTTGAATAACTGGCCAGGAAAACCAGGGACCAAAAGTGGCGCCACCTTGGAGGCTTCTCCAAGGGTTTGGCGAAACCCTAATTAGGGTTTTGGTAAGTCTGGTCCAAGTGGTCAAAAGCCTTGTCCAATTGGAGGCTCCTTAGGGTTTCAGGTGTAACCCTTGGAGGTTATAAAAGGAACCCCCTGGCACCTCATATTCACGCCATCTTCTCTCTGGATTTACTCTGCTGGACTGATTCTTCCATCCCTTGGGTGTGACTTTCATCTGAGGCAGGATACTTTTGCTGCTGCTTAAAAGGATCATAAGATCAAAGGTTGGTTTTTCTTAATTCTTCTTTAGAATTGAATTGTATCCTTTAGGTTCTTAGTTCTAATCTTCATAGAAGAAAACATAGATCAATATTAGGGTTGCATGTGAACCTTAGGCTATTTTGTGTTCATTGATTGCATAGAAACCCTTCACAAATTTCATAAAAGACACTAACTTTTCAAAAAATTTCGATTTTGAGACTGTTATTTTTTTTGTCAATTAAGTCACTAAGTTTTCAATTTTTTTCAATTAAGTCACTATGTTTTCAATTTGGTTTCAATTTTGACCATTTGACCGGTCAACCCGGTAGTCAGCTGACGTGGCATGATGACGTGTCAGTCTTTGATGACGCGACGCTGACGTGGCACCGAGTGTCAAAATTGAAACAAAATTGAAAACATAGTGACTTAATTGGAAAAAATTGAAAACTTAGTGTTTTAATTGAAAAAAAATAACACAGTGTCAAAATCAATTTTTTTTAAAGTTAGTGTCTTTTTTGGAATTTTTTTTACATTTTTTAAAATGATAAATTTGTCTTTTTACGTTTTTAGAACGTATAAATATACTTTTAATACGTATTTTTATATTTTTAGAAACATAGATACATTGTCATAAGTATATATAAATGTATATTTTTATGCTTTTAAAAATATAAATACATTTTTCTGCATATAAACATGTATATATCAATAAAATACGTATTATAAAACGAGTTTAAAACTCTTTCTTGACATTTTTTCATTATAAACATGATTTTGATTGATACGATATATGATTATATGCAAAACAAACGTGCTTTTGATTTATACGATACGTGATTATATGTAAAAAACATATTTTATATTGGTTTACGTTCGTTCTGTTAGAAGTATAATACATTTTAGTTGTATAAATATGTTTTTACGTCTTTAGAAGTATAAATACATATTTTTATGTCTTTAGAAATATAAATATATTTTTATGTTGGTTTAAGTACGTTCAGTTAGAAGTATAATACATTTTAAGAAGTATAAATATGTTTTTACGTCTTTAAAAGTATAAATACACATTATTATATTTTTAGAAGTATAATACATTTTTAGAAATACAAATACATTTTTTACGTCTTTAGAAGTATAAATACATTTTTTACGTCTTTACAAGTATAAATGCGTATATATACTTATGAAAATGTATGTATGTTTCTAAAAGTATAAAAATACGTCTTTATACTTGTAAAAAATATATTTATACGTTCTAAAAACGTAAAAAGACAAATTTATCATTAAGTTTTCAATTAAAAATTGATTTTGACACTGTGTTATTTTTTTTAATTAAAACACTAAGTTTTCAATTTTTTCCAATTAAGTCACTATGTTTTCAATTTTGTTTCAATTTAGACACTCGGGTGTCACGTCAGCATGCCACGTCATCGTCGCATCATCAAAGACTGACACGTCATCATGTCACGTCAGCTGACTACCGGGTTGACCGGTTAAAGGGTCAAAATTGAAGCCAAATTGAAAACATAGTAACTTAATTGAAAAAAATTGAAAACTTAGTGACTTAATTGAAAAAAAAATAACACAATGTCAAAATCGAATTTTTTTAAAAAGTTAGTGTTTTTTATGAAATTTACCCATAGATATAAATCAACCCCCCCTCCCCCGGACTTTGTCATCATTTTCCTCTCCTCCCAGCCAAGTTTTTCTAATTTTTTTTCAGTTATGTCAAGTGTTTATTTTTGTTTTTAAGAAATTTGGCATAAATGAAATCAAAATAAAAATTGGATAACACATTCACACTTTTTTAAAGATTAACCAAAAAAGAAAAATAGGGAAGGAAAAACAAATTGACAAAATTAGCAAGAATTTTCACGGGCCCATTATTACCGATTCCATCCTCAAATGTGTTGGTTTCTAGAATATTTTGGTTGATAGCAATGTAATCGTTTTCTAACGTACAAGGTTAAAGACATACCGATCATTGCAGTGTTTCACTTGAATTTGGAAGCTTCTATATTCTTATTAGTTGGTATAAATATTAAGGATCCAATCAGTGAAAATATCTCTGGAAAATATATTTGGAAATAAAAATGATGTTACTTTAAAAGGTTAGTCATATCTTTTTATTCACCACACCATGCTTCCTTACTTTGTTATTCTATTTTTAACCTGTTATTATATTTATAAATGATAGAGAAATCATTGGAAAATTTAAATAAAAAAGTAAGTTTGCACTACAAATAAAATGACTTTTAGTGGCATAGTCAAAGTGACGATAAATACCAAAAAAATGCCACAAAAGGCCCACTTGGTAATAAGCGTTATAAAAAAGAAGTGTCACTAAAAGTCTTTGTGACACTTTTATCTAGAGTTGTTGCAGCTTATTTGAATTTTAGTTGCATTTTTCAGCTATGCCACTATAACATTTTCCAGTTTTAGCGACTTTTTTGAGCCACAAAAATTAATATTCAGAAATTATATATGTTTCTTTTTTTATTGGAAAGGAAAATAATGAAAAAATAGTTAAGATAATAGATGGAAAACATAATGCCATTACTTAAAATAAAAGTGTAATTGTCTCATACAATATTTTCAATATTTAAAACAGAAATATAGTCAAAAGGTTTAATACTTAAAACCGAACACCTTAGTCCCTATACGCTCAGAGCCAAATCAAATTTAAATAATCTTTCAAGTTTCAACCATACTATAAAACCCAATAAGAAAGTATGTCTCACATTGTTGCCCTAAAAGATATTTATAATAATGTAAATCTTGATGTTTCAACTGGTGGCTCTTATTAAATTGATGGAATCTTTAAGTAATCATGATCAAAGTAATGCAGCCTCACATAACGTTGTTCACCACTGCAATAACCATAGAAACCAAGTTACTAATCATTATAAAAACTACAATAACAATAAAGTAAAAAATATCTAGCCGTTCTTGATTATATATTCAAGATGAAATTTACAACTTTAAAACTTAATTAAAGACAATGTTGATGTTATTGCCAACACCAGAGACAACAAACATGATATTACATTTGAAATAAAATATACACTCTAGAACTAATGAGACTAATAAAATATCTCATTTGTAAACAAAATTAGAATATTGCATATCAAAAGCGAACCCTTTTCCATCTGTTATCAAAACTAAGCAACAAAAAATGATATAAACTGTAAGCTTGGCTACATAGCAATAACAAGACAGTGACTCTAGGCATTGGAACTAGAAAACCAACTTTAATAAGCTAAGCGAACTACATTAGATGCCTTTTAATTTGTCCAAAAGTAACTATAATCCTGAAGAAAAGGAGGCCATGCTTGAAGCAACAACAAACCACATCTATCTACAATGCCAGAATACTTCCACAATGCGGTTATCCATAGGCTAAAAATGCCAGATAGAGTGGCGACATTTCTTGCTAGTTTAATAACATGTGTATATATTGTCTACTATAGTTCTAGATCATCTTAACTATAAAGAATAAGTTTAGTCAATCCTAACTTCTATTCTTTAATGACTCATATGTCAGCATTCGTCTCATGCGTTGCTTGTATATCAGCCACTAGTTAAGTAACAAATACAAAAACGAACAATAATAATCCATATGTATGACAAAATAGATATTTCTGTTGAATAAATCTAGTAGAGGTATATGCTATAAAAGGTTATTTTGGTCTGTCTTGTTCTTCCTTCCAAGCGGCTCAAACATTTCCACTGTTGGTATCTAATCACCTAATGGCCCGATTGAGCAGTATCGTAAAAGAGATTTTAGTAAAAAAAATAGAAGTTGGTACATGTTGGACTAATTATTTTATCTGCAAAAGTCACAAGTCAAAATTGATATGAGACTCCGGAGGTGATATTTATAAAAACAAACTTTTCAATTAGAACAATGTGCAAAAACATGTCACAAAAAATATATATATATATATATATATATATATATATATATATATATATATATATATATATATATATATATATATATATATATATATATATATATATATATATATATATATATATATTGGAGCTTACTTGTGGTTAAAGAGACGTCGGAGGTGGAAGAGATGCTAGAGCTAAGAAGACATCAGAGAGACATCGGAGTGAGTAAGACGCTGCAGTTGAAGAAATTAGGGATGAACATGAATTGTCCTGTTTCTTTGAAAACAATGAAGAGGGGAAGGGAATGTTGCGTCTAATCTAGGACACACTCAACCATCTGCGACAATAGAGGAAGATGAGCGTAGGAGCTGGAGAGGGAGACGAGAAGAGGACCAATGTCATAAAAAGATATGGAAGACGTTCTGATGGTGGTGGCGGTGGTAGTTGGGGCTCTAGATAGTGGTGGAATTAGTAAGCTTATTATAAATGAGAATGTACGAGTCATTCATTAATTTTCTAGCACCAGTTCTCTTGAAGGATGCAAGCTCATTAGAAACAAGAATGCACGATTCATTCATGAATTTTCTAATAGAGTGTCATAATACTCTGATTCGGTAGAGTTGCAAATAGCCATATAAATTATGGAGAGCATTTTGATTTTTAGATGAACATTTATGAGTTAGCTTCTTTCATTTTCAATCTTCACTAATGTACAACGTTTAATTTTTAGATTTTTTGAAATGTATAATGTTGTAATAATTATGAAATGTTGAAAGTCCAATGCTAAAATATGTGATATTGTCCAATGTGCAATGTTGTAATCTAAAGAACTACAAGTAGGGTGTTGTGATAAACATTTCCATGAATATACGTAGCTATTTGTTGCAATTATCCCATCACCAAACATAGTGTCACTATTCTAGATTCTCTTAATCATTGATGTTTAGCATTTGAAAAATATGGAATAGACTTGAAGTGCAATGATATTACTTATAAATTATTAAAAACACCACATTTGTCATCTATAGCTTTCCCATCAGTAGCACAACAAGCATTTTTCTGATATTTCCATCACATCTTTCACTTGCTTTTTCTGTTGAGTGATTTAACATTAGAGCATGTTTAAGCATAGTAATTATTCAACAAGGAGATCTGACATGGAAGTGGGGCTTTGGTATAAGTTCTTCAATACTTGAGTTAAACACCCAATGTTTGCTCATTGCAAATATCAACACTTTGGGTAAATGAGTTATATTTGAGCACTACTTGATATTTTTTGCTCATTGTTATTTGTTAAGCATATTACATGAACTGTATGAAGTTATGAACATAAAAAATAAAATATATTGTGATTAAATCCTAATGGTATTGATAAGTACGTGAACATTGTTGTTAGAGAATAGAGAAGTTATCTAGATAGGAAGGTGTTCCTTATGATACAACCGATTTGCAAGGCCTTTGCCTTGATACAACAGTTCAAGTTTCTTTCAAAGCTCATTTTCCATCAATATCGCATGCACCTTTGCAAGAACATTTTTATGCTAGATACAAACGAATAGCACTAGTCGCTCTCAAATCCAGTTCTTCTGATACAAACGAATAGAACTAGTCGCTCTCAAATCCAATTCTCTCCATTGTTCGTCATCCACTTTATTAGTTCTGCTTGAATCCTTACCAAAAATAGTGGTTGGTTTTCCCTCAACACATCCTTATCTTGAACTTGCCACTACAAAGTTGATCCTTCCATCAAATGTATCTATATCAAAGCTCATGAGAGTATTTCAACATCATATCCATATCTCAAAAACAATATTCTTGAAAGGATTCCCTGGAAAGAATGGATGGTGACAAAGGATATGCTTAAATACCAATTCTTAGACAGAACTTTCTTTGATATATACGTACTTCAACCCGTATATAATTCTATCATACACAAAACGGTTAACTGAATCACCGTTTTTGATGTGGCAGATCATACTAAGCTGCAACCACAAAGCATACTACGAATCTTCAAAGTAGCAAGACACCCTCCAATACGATCAATAGTAATTCGTTTCATGTAGAATATCAAACAAAGTTGTAACCACAGAGCATACAACATTTTTCTTAAAAACGGATACCTCCTCTAAAAACCTTAAGCTCTAATATCACTTGTTGAGAAATGGTCTCAATGATCTCCAACAATCCTCCCAAGGACAATAATAGAAAAATAGTTTGACACAATAATATACAAGGAAAACTCAAAAACCGAAGAAAAAACAAGGACACTCAGAGGAAGAAGATACACTATATGGTAATTGTTATAATCATATAGACTAAAGGCTTATGGTCTCCTTTTACAAGCTTGGAGACCAACCAAACTTCCATCCTTCTACCAATATGGGATGGGAAGTAATATTTATTTACTTAGCTAAAAACTTAACACATAGTTTAGTTTGTCAACCAATCCTACCTCCTCGATAAATTCGTTGAAGATACGTGCGGTATGCGAACAAGATTTTTATCCATATCTCTATTATGTGGTTGTGACCTCGTTGAGTGCTGCTTCAAGTTCTTGAGACCATTGTGTTTACATTTTGAAGTTCTTGTCTATTTGCCCACCGTCGGATAATTCGGTCTCTTAGATGGCTTTATCCTTCGTCTCATAATCATCTTATAGTATGTTACTATTATCTGCTCCAATGCCACTGGTTCTGTTGCTTTGCTGTAACTGTTAGTCCATATTCATTTTCTTTGTATTTATTTAAAAGTGTTTCTTGGAGCATTGTATCTATTTTCCTATCTTGTACTTCTTGGAGATAGGGATCACTTTTAAACTGAAGATAAGATAAACACAAGAATTGATCCTATCTTCTTGATAATATCACGCCAAACACTGATTTTATTAATAATACAACAACCTGTCTATAGGGACACATACATATTTATAAGACTAAAATGTAACTTCCATTTTACAAGTATACCCCCAACCATTTCAACGATTTAGGAAACACGTTCAGAACCATCACACCTGTTTATACGTCTATTAAATACAATTCCTAATAAATGATATAATTAAGTCTAGCTTATAATTCTAACATACCCCATTAAGCTAGACAATATTAACTTCCAACATCATTCATCAATTTTCTTGCTTTTCCCATGGAGTGTATCTTCCACAGACATACACACGTTCTTGTTTCTTTCCACAAGATCATTACACTCACCATCTTTGCACCATGCATCATCAGCCAGAGATTGAAGTTCTTCAATAGTCATGAACATTGTTTCTCCTTCCTTGGTTTCTTCTCCATAAACGAAATTTGCATCTTCACTCTCATCTTCCTTTATTTTCTTGCAATATTTCATAGTGTGTCCATATTTATGGCAATAGAAGCACTGAGTTTCTGACAGGGGCTTTCTTTGATTCTTTTCCTTTGGAATAGAAGGCTTGTTCCATCGAAGAAGTATCATCAAATAGTCTCAAGTGTAATTCATGAGATTGTAACGTACCTAAACTTTCTAATGAGAGTGTTATGATATCTTTTGATTCTTCTACAGCCATTACTACGTATTCAAACTTTCGAGTAAGGCTTCTTAAAATCTTCTCAACGACTCTCTTGTCATCAATGCTTTCACCGTTAAGCCTTATTTGATTCACTGTCGTGATTAACCGGTTGTAGAAATCCTCGATAGTTTGTAAACGTACGGCCTTTACCTTATCTTCTCCCCTGTAACTGCTATACAACGTATCCCATGCCTTCTTAGAAGAATTTGACCCAGATATCCTTTCAAAGAGAGGATCATCAACTGCTTGGTAGATAAAGAACAACACCTTCTTGTCTTTCTTTTTGTTTTCTTTCAATTCTGCAAGTTTTTGTGCTGTTAAACCATCCTGATTTTCTGCTTCTATTATGTCATTCTCTATCACAACTCCATAGATCCAACGATTATACAAGACCTTCATTTGGATACTCCAATGATAGTAGTTTCTAACATTCAATCGTGGCAATTGAGTTTGAAAAGGATTGTTGTTCGTTGCCATCAGTAAAGAATGAAAACAAACGAGGTTTCAATTTGAAATTGTCGGTTCTGATACCACTTTGTTGGAGATATGGATCAGATTTAAACTGAAGATTAGATAAACACAATAATTGATCCTATCTTATTGATAATATCACGCCAAACACCGATTTTATTAATAATACAAAAACCTGAACATTACAGGGACACGTACATATTTATAAGACTAAAACGTAACCGCCATTATACCCCTAACCATTGCAACAATTTAGGAAACACGTTCAGAACCATCACACCTATTTACACGTTTATTAAATATAATTCCCAATAAATGCTATAATTAAGTCTAGCTTATAATTCTAACAATACTCCTTGTCCAGCTCCCTGCCGTTTGTTTTTTATTTTTAATAAAATCTTCTCAATTGTAGAAAAAGTTAAAATTTTAGTGAGCCAAAAAAAATTAGGGTGTGTTTAGTTGCAGAAAACTGTTTTCCGTTTTCCATTTTTCATTTTCAGAAAAACGAAATGAGTTTTCATTTTCAGTTTTCTATTGAAAATTTAGAAAACGCGTTTAGATAAAACCGATTCTGTTTTCATTTTCTATGTTGGTGGGTGAGGTTTGGGTGGAGGTGGGGTGGGGTGGAGGTGGGTGGGGTGGGGGTAGGTGGAGGTGGAGGTGGGGGTGGGTGGTGGGCGGGGTTGGTTAGGGCTGGGTTGGGGTAGGTGGAGGTGGGTGGGGTGGGGTGGGGTAGAGGTAGGAGGTGGGGGTGGAGTGAGGTGGGGGTGGGTGGTGTTGGGTGAGGGTTGGGTAGGGTGGGTGGTGGGTGTGGTAGGTGGGGGTAGGTGGAGGTGGGTGGGTGGGGTGGGAGTGGGGTGGAGGTGGGTGGGGTGGGGGTAGGAGGTGGACGTGGAGTGAGGTGGTGGTGGGTGAGGGTTGGGTGGGGTGGGGGTGGTAGGGGGTAGGTGGAGTTGGGTTGATTGGGGGTGGGGTGGGGGTGGGAGGTGGGTGTGGATGGAGGTGGGTGGTGGTTGGTCGGGTGTGGGTGTGTGGGGTTAGGGTGGGTGGGTGGCGTAGGTGGTGGTATGGGGGTGGGTGTAGATGTAATTTTAGGGGTGTAGGTGAGAATGAGTGTGTGTGTGTGTGTGTGTGTGTGTGTTTTTGTATAGTTTAGAAAAATTTTGGAAATAGAAAAATTTAGAAAACAATAAATTTGGGTTTTCCAAAATTTTCCAAATTCTTTGTAATTTTTGGAAAATGAAAAATTTTCATTTTCTTGGAAAACTTTGGAAAAATTGACGAACTAAATGCGTTTTCCGATTTCTCATTTTTCTTGGAAAATTTTTCCGGAAAAGAGAGCAGTTTTCCGCAACTAAACGCACCCTTAGTTTCTCATAACAACGATATAGATCAAAAGTTGATATCAAAGTATACAACCAAATTGATTATCCATAGTCGAAGTTACTTTTTGATGAATGTAACTTATTACATCTTTTACTTTGAGAAAACTACTTATTCATATCAAAGCTCAGCATCAATCTTAGCCATTATATCGTTATGCTCAGAAGTCATCATACCAATTAAATAAATATTTTTGCGCTGAGGAATATGGCTGATTTTGCTAAGCTCTTCATCACTTAGTGACCAATCGAATATGTCAAGGTTCTGCTTCATCCTTGTGGTGTTGAAACTCTTTACTACAAAGCTGACACCTTGCTGGTATAACCATCTTAGAGAAATCTACATGTCATGATCAATATTAGCTATAGCATTAAATATTGCATAACCTTCGTTAAAGAATACATTTAACTTTTTTTAAATTGTAAAAGATGTAGTTATGTGGGAGAATATAAAATTGCACCTGAGCTATTGTCTTCCCTTTGGACTTGGCAATATCTTTAAGAATATCGCATTCGATGACACGATTATCTCCCCAAGCATTGCCGATTCCTCCTATAGGAGAGTAAGCAGTGAGAAGAATATCGTGCTCTTTGCAATATTGATTGAGTTGTTTTTGCTGCCACAATGGATTCATCTCAACCTTCAAAGAAACCAAATGTGGAAAGTTGTGGGATATGTTAGAAAAATTATAAGTTGGTTATGTAAATAACACCATTATGATTTTAACTTCTATTTTCCTATTAAAAATCATCACATGATATTCACGCAATTTGCTTGCATTGCATGAATGGTACTTCTGGATGCTTCTTAGATCATAATATAAAAAACGCTGGTTTTTTTAAAAGCAGGCTACCATAAGAAACGCGGGTTGTATATATCTTTCGTAATTTCAATAAAAAAGTTTTAAATGCTCACCTGGTTTACAGCAGGGGGGATTTTCGCAAAGGACAGAATTTCTTGGATTTTTCGAGAAGAGAAATTGCTGAGACCGATGGATTTGGTAAGTCCGAGATTTTGACATTCCTCCATTGCTTCCCAAACGGCCTTGATATCAATTGTTGCTATGCACTCTTTTGGAACCGGGACTTTGAACTGCTCTTGGTTGAGCTTTAGTGGCCAGTGTATCAAATACAGATCTACATACTCAAGCCCCAAATTCCTACATTAAACCATAAACTATCAATATCTACTCTCATTCCTCCTTCTAAAACTGTTTGAGTACTGGAAAATTAAAACAAATGAAAAATGTTTCAACATTGTATCATACTCACCAAACGGTTTCTAATCGTTAACAGAACTAACCGCTTGCTCAAAAAGATGTGAATTTGATCATATAAACTGAATGGCATCGGTGGTCTTACCATTTAAACAAACATAACGCATGAACCAAATTTCTAGAAATAAACCAAATATATTAATGTAAAAAAAGATCATTTTTTAAGGTTTATTAAGAAGAGTTGTCTTGTCTGTTGATTATGTAGTTTAATTACACTAGATTTGCTACAACAGAAAGAAGTTACCGTGGTTGTTTTCCGTTTATTCATTTATTTAAAAAAAAATAATAATAAACTCTTGAAACTTTATTTTAAGTTTTTTCTTTGATCGAGTGATCAGAAAATTATTATGACAATTGATATCTCTCAATGAGAAACAAAGGAGAAAAATGAGTGACAGAGAAGTATGAAATTTTCTTACTGGAGACTTTCCTTAATGGCTGGTAAGACAAGATGGCGTTCAGTTGAGTTACACCACAGCTTGGTCGTAACAAAAACCTCCGACCGCGACTTTAGGAGACCAAGTCTCAAAGCTTCTCTGATCGCTTCCCCAACAGGTTTCTCAGTTTGGTAGAGTGCCGCCGTGTCAAAGTGACGATAGCCTGCTTTGATGGCCTCAATAACCGCCACCCTTACCTCATCACTCCCTGCGGTCAGTGTTGCAGTTCCCATTCCGATTACAGGAATGGGTCGAGGACCACTGGAAGAGCTTATCATCATCTCTGGAATGTTTACCATCTTTTATGTTCTTCTTTTCTTTTCTCCACTTGGTGTTATCCTAATTCTTTTTCCAACCTAAGCTATAATATAGTTTGCTTTGACACCATTGACGGTGGTGATAAGGTTTTAATTTAGAGTTACATAATTGTTTGGTTCTGCAATATAGCATATTTGCATGCACCAGGCCGGCTGTTTGTCGCTATTCATATCCCACGACCAATCCAAGCTTTCACGCCACAGTTTTGTTACTTGATCACGGATGTGTGTAATTATCTCCCTTCGGTTTCTCTCTTCTTGTTTTAGCTGGCTGCTTTTTGTTGGTTGGTTCGTCTTTTAATTAATGCCATGCATTTCTTTTATAACATTTTTATATTAAAATTTGTTGTATTTGCTTAAGAAGTTTACAGTCACAATAAATACATTATTAAAGTAACATTAAGTGCTTTATGATGAAAATTATGCATCGACCGTTAAGCTTTTCTCATTACAGATTATTTTGGTTTAATTTAATAGTCTTGTTTTTTGTTACTTTTATGATGAAGCAAAAGTAAAAAATATGAATATTGTTAATGGAAAATTTGAAATACAAGTTTCTTTTACATTCGAAAAAATAACATACAAAGATCGTGACTCTAAAGTCAAACTAAACCAATTGACGGGTATTGATCATATCATGAGCATGAGCGAAACAAATAAAACTTAAAAACCTAACAACTTAAACTTGAGTGGATGGATTATATATTGTGACTACGATTAAACAAACAATCAAACAATTTTCTAATTATGATTTATAATTGCAGTTCAAAATGAAGTTATTATCAATTTATATTTCAGTCATCGATGTTATACAATGACAACAAGGGTATATTTGAAAAATCTGATTAATCATATTTAGGTGATCTTAAATAAACCATTTCTATGTGTGTGAGTGTGTGTTGTATGAGTTGACCTTCATACACGCATGTCACATCAATGACAACTAAGGTTAATATTTTTAAGAAAAATTATATTTCTTCCTACTATATCCTTCTATTTCATCTTCTTTCTATTTCATCTTCCTACCCACTAAAAAAACTAACATGTGGAATCCACTATTTCTCTTTTTCAATCTCCTCTCTTGATTTTAACACTTGTGTTGATCTAATAAATAGAAAAATTGGTAGGAAGATATTTAAAAGAATATATAATCTCTCTATTTTTAAATATAGGGTGTGGGGAAATGGCAAATTCTATAATCAGTGTTATTGGATCTCTTATAGATAAGTAGATAATTAACGTAAGATTCGCTTTCTTTTAAACACTATGGGTTTGTGAACTAGGGATCGGACTGGCCATGAGGGGTTGATTGGGGCTGTAACGGGAGATTTAGATCCGCGATTATAGGTGTTAGGAAATAGACCTAAATCTATAACCTATTGCCCAGGAATAATAACGAGAATATAAATGCGGAAATATAAACACAAAGTAACGACACAGAGATTCACTATTTAATGACCAGCAAAACCCTAATGACCAGCTAATGCAGAAATATAAATGCTAAATACAGGTGTTACAGAGAGTACCTAGATTGCTAGTTAATCGGCATATTCTGACTACTGACTTCAGACTTGACAACTGACAACCCACCAAAACCCTAATGACCAGCCTTTATATTTATAGGCATTACAAGAAACCCTAGCCGTACCCTAGCTGTTCACGGCCCACGCGACGCGGACACTTAATGGGCCGCGGCGCGCTTGTTTACAATTCATACGGGTTTTCATTCTCAATTCAATATTTAACAATCTCCACCTTGAATTGCGAATTCAACGTAGCTCCACCTCGCTCTAGAAACCAAAAAAACTTCCTCTCGTCTCCTGCCAGCTTGCCCCGTAGGGACTTACCTCCTGCGAACATCAACCAAGTTCAAGCATAGCTCGAACTTCTCCTTGGGTAACGACTTCGTCAACATATCTGCCGGATTCACCTTGGTATCGATCTTCAAGATTGAGAACTTGTCTTCTTCAACTATGTCACGAATGAAATTTAACCGGATATCAATATGCTTTGTCCTTTCATGATAAACCGGATTCCTCGCTAGACACAAAGCGCTTTCACTATCACAGTTCAAGACAGGCTTCTCCACCTTCAACCCCAGACTCTCCACCAAACCATGTAGCCAGATACACTCTTTTATACCTTCAGTCATTGACATGTATTCCGCTTCAGTTGTAGACAAGGCAACAGTAGGCTGTAAAGTTGACTTCCAACTGACTGCACATCCAAACAAAGTGAAAATATAACACGTGAGCGATCTCCTTTTCACCAAGTCGCCACCATAGTCTGAGTCTGCATATCCCACCAAGTTACTATGAGTTTTACCACCATAGACCAAACAAACATCCTTAGTCCCCTTTAAGTATCGCAGGATCCACTTGACCGCTTCCCAGTGAGCTTTCCCAGGATTACTCATAAACCTACTAACCACACTAACTGCATGTGCTAAATCAGGCCTAGTACAGACCATAGCATATATAAGGCTTCCAACTACACTTGAGTACGGAACTCTACTCATATAGTCTTTTTCCTCATCCGTAGTTGGTATAGTACTTCTGTTTAATTTAAAATGCGCTGCCAAAGGAGTTCCAACTGGTTTTGACTGATCCATACCGAAAGACTGCAAGACTTTCTCAATATATTTTTGCTGAGAAACATATAACAACCCCGCTTTCCTGTCTCTCTGAATCTCCATCCCCAATATCTTCTTTGCTGCACCCAAATCCTTCATTTCAAACTCACTTGCCAAAAGCTTCTTCAAGTTATTAATTTCAGCCATCTCCTTGGCTGCAATGAGCATATCATCAACATATAGCAACAGATAAACAAAGGACCCATTGGACAACTGCTTCAAGTAGACACAATTATCAAACTGATTCCGAATGTAGCCATGCGAAGTCATAAACGAATCAAATCTCTTGTACCACTGTCTAGGAGACTGCTTCAAACCATAAAGAGACTTCTTCAACAGAGACACATGATCCTTATTAGAACCCGGAAAACCCTCAGGCTGTGACATATATATATTCTCCTCCAAGCTTCCATGAAGAAATGCAGTTTTAACATCGAGCTGCTCAAGCTCCAGATTAAATGCACTCACCATAGCCAAAAGAACCCGAATTGACTTGTTCTTCATGACCGGTGAGAAAACCTCGTGATAGTCGATTCCTTCCTTTTGAGAAAATCCCTTCGCCACTAACCGTGCCTTGAACCTTGCGGGTTCAACCCCTAGAATTCCTTCCTTCTTCTTAAAGACCCATTTGCATCCAACCGGTTTGACTCCTTTCGGTAATGGAACAAGATCCCACGTTTCATTCTTCTCAAGAGATTGCATCTCTTCATTCATCGCCATCAACCAGCTTGATCCTTCTTTACTTGCCACCGCCTCTTTGTAGGACCGAGGTCATCAGTACCAATGTTTTCACCAACAGCTAGTGCATATGCAACAGAACCAATATCACCATTAGTGACACATGTAGCATATCTAGCTGGAGTCTTCGTGTTCCTTTTCTCTCTTCTCCTTGCTATAGATTCATCCTCATTGTTCTCACCATCGGCCTCAGCATCACCAGACTGATCCTCATTGGGCTGTTCATGAGTTTCATCGCGTCTATGCTGATCATCACCGACATGCTGTTCTTCATTTATCACCATTCCGTCTGGAATTTGTGTGACAAACTCCACCTTCTGGTTGGCACCCTGATCTTTCCTTACATGACTTGTATCACCTCCTCTTTGGTTCACCATAGCAGATTCATTAAAGGTCACATCTCTGCTATTAATAAATTTTGGAGTTCTCCCTTCTTCTGTACACCACAGACGATAAACTTTCACTCCAAGTGCATACCCTAGAAATATGCACTTCATTGCCCTCGCCTCAAGTTTACCATCATTAACATGAGCATAAGCCGGACAACCAAATATACGTAAACCAGAATAATCAGAGGGTTTTCCAGACCATACCTCTTGAGCAGTCTTAAAGTCGATTGCAGTCGATGGTGATCTGTTCACCAGATAGCAAGCAGTATTAACCGCTTCCGCCCAGAATTTCTTCGATAAATTAGCATATAACCGCATGCTTCTAGCACGCGCTAACACTGTTTGGTTCATCCGTTCCGCCACTCCGTTCTGCTGTGGTGTGTGCCGTATAGTATGATGCCTCACTATACCTTCCGCCTTGCAGAAGTTGTCAAACGGGGCATTGCAGAACTCCAACCCGTTGTCGGTTCTGAGTGTCTTGACAGATTTCCCGGTTTGTTTTTCAATCATCGTCTTCCACTCCTTGAACTTCCCAAACACTTCGTCTTTAGTCTTCAGAAAATAAATCCAAACCTTCCTTGAGTAGTCATCAATGAAAGTCACAAAGTATCGATGACCTTTATGAGACTTGACCGGAGAGGGACCCCACAAATCTGAATGAATGTACTCCAGGATTTCCTTGCTTGTGTGTTTACCCGAACTAAACTTCACCCTGCGTTGCTTGCCTTGTACACAAGCTTCACAAAACTTGAGTTTTCCCGTTAGCTCACCACCAAACAACCCCTGTTTACTCAGAATTGACATACCCTTCTCACTCGTATGTCCCAACCTTCTATGCCACAACTCTGTCTTATCATTACTACTCTCTAAGGATTGAGTAACCGCCACTGTTCCCTTAACCGAATTTCCTTCTAAGACAGGAACCCCATTTTTCTGCACCTTTCCTTTCATAACTACTAGAGAGCCCTTGGTGACCTTCACCCAGTCATCTTCACCAGAGTATTTCAACCCATTCTTTGCTAAAGTAGTAAGAGAAATTAAGTTCTTACGAAGATCCGGAACATACCAGCAATCAAGCTTTCTGACCATACCATCGTGCATCATAATCTGTACCGTACTGCTTCCTTTGACCTGAGCAACCCAATCATCTCCCAACTTCACCATTCCTTTCAAGTCTCTAAAAGATTCGAACCATTCACGATGGAAAGTCGTATGATAAGATGCCCCAGTATTCAAGACCCAAGCATCAACAGAACTAGATGTACAAACAGTCAACACATCACCTATGTCTTCTTCTTCAGAACCATCCTGAACAATAGCCGCACTGCCATTGTTGCTATTTTCTCCCTTCCCCCCTTTCACTAATGGACAATTTCTCTTGAAGTGACCCTTCTCTTTGCAGTTATAACACTTGACTTTTGCAGAAACTTTCGATTTCGAACGTGACTTACTCCGATTTCCACCATCTTTCTTATCCGATGTCCTTCCTCTGCCAACGAACAGACCTGAACCGGATGTCTCCTCATTCCCAGAAACTCTACGTTTGAGTTCCTTGGACAGTAGAGAATCCTTCACATCATTCACAGTAATTATTGTTCTTCCATACAACATAGTATCAACAAAATTCTCATGTGAATTCGGCAGTGAACATAACAAAATAAGGGCTTGATCCTCATCATCAATCTTTACTCCTACTCCTTGAAGATCTAGAATAATACGATTGAAAGAATCAAGATGATCTTTTACTTGGGTACATTCTGCCATTCGGAAAGTGTACAACCGTTGCTTCTGATACAGCCTATTTGTCAAAGAACTATTCTGATACGTATCACAGAGCTTCTTCCAAATACCGGCAGCAGTGGGTTGATCAACAACTTCCCTCAACACCTCATCCGTCAAGCTCAAAAGAATAGCACTATATGCTTTCCCCTCGATCTCCTTCTTCACAGCATCTGTCGTGTCCTTTACATATTCTCCTTCCACTGCAACTGCGCATCCTTGTTGAACCAGAAGAGCCTTCATCTTAACCTTCCACAAAGTGAAATCATTCGAGCCATTGAACTTCTCCAAATCGAACTTGTGAGATGACATCTTCAATCAACCGATCCTTGTAGTCTTTGATAAACAAGTAAATCCGAAACTGCTTACTGTTCGTCGTCGCCGCGGCGCGGACTTCAACAAGACGCGACGCGGGCTTGAACAGACGACGCGATCCTTCAACAGGCACGACGCGGTTTTTCAACAGGCGCGACGCGGCGAAGCCGTAAACCCTAGATCTACTACTGATTTCAAACAACCAGAACTACAACCAGATCTAAAACACGCAGACCTAAAACCGCAAATAACCACAGATCTATAACACTACAGATCTGAAACCGCGGCTCTGATACCACTTGTTAGGAAATAGACCTAAATCTATAACCTATTGCCCAGGAATAATAACGAGAATATAAATGCGGAAATATAAACACAAAGTAACGACACAGAGATTTACGTGGTTCGGTCCAAGATGACCTACGTCCACAGGCAGGAGAGATTATTCTTTATTCCAGAGCTAAATACAGGTGTTACAGAGCGTACCTAGATTGCTAGTAAATCGGCCTCTTCAAATCTGAATGAATGTACTCCAGGATTTCCTTGTAATGCCTATAAATATAAAGGCTGGTCATTAGGGTTTTGGTGGGTTGTCAGTTATCAAATCTGAAGTCAGTAGTCAGAAGATGCCGATTTACTAGCAATCTAGGTACACTCTGTAACACCTGTATTTGGCTCTGGAATAAAGAATACTCTCTCCTGCCCGTGGACGTAGGTCATCTTGGACCGAACCACGTAAATCTCTGTGTCGTTACTTTGTGTTTATATTTCCGCATTTATATTCTCGTTATTATTCCTGGGCAATAGGTTATAAATTTAGGTCTATTTCCTAACAATAGGAATAACAATTATGGATTTGGATGTGTATTGTACATTTGTACTTGTTCCATTATTTCAGCAAAAGGGTCAAGTTGTGGTATCAACCTGTTAATATATTCCAGAATTTGTCCGATTTGGTTGCGCTTCAATTGATGAAGGCCGGTAAATGCAGGGTTCAATTAAGCTTTTCAAGACTGTGAAGACATTATGAATATGAAGACCTTTGTGTCTGATGGGATGAGATCCACGTGGAACAAATTTGCTTCGAAAAAAAATTCATTCCTTTTGGATGATTAGGCCTAATTAAACCGGCTTCCAGCCCAGGCTAATTTAAATTGAAAGGGTACTGAGATCTTTTTCCTATATGTGACATAAGTGTTGAAAGTGTTTTTATGTCGTGTTAGGTGGGTAAAGAGATTTGGTTAAATCTATGTGAACTTTCTTTTCCATTTTCCATGCATCACAACTTCATATTGTGGATCACACTAAACTGAATAAGTTTATTCAAAAGAAGTGTTTGAATGTTATGGTCTTAACTACTTTCTAGTTCATCTATACATTTCGAAACGACATTGTTTTTAAAGATTATAAGCTTTTGTTGTGACCCATTCACAGTTTTGGATTATGAATAGGTGAGAAATATCATGTGCAGATTGGATAATTTGGTTAGGGAACCCATACTTGGCGTTTTTGGGTTTCCATTCTCTAATTATTTCTTGATAGCTAGTTGTTTAATAAGTTCCATTTGTTGTTCAACAAAATTCAAGCTCTAAAACGTTTATAATGGTGGTGATAAATTTGTAAAATATAAAGTTCATATATTTTTGTCAAGGTAGTCGATACTATTCCTTGGGCATTTAATAATTAATATAGAGTTTAGAAAATTTTCTCAATCATATTCATATGGATTAGGGTTTTTTTTAATTATATGCACAACTAAATGCAAAAGGAAATAAAATTCCATTTACTCATGAGGAAGTTCATTCCTCCATGATCTAAATGTTTATCGAGTTCACATGCACCCTAATGAAAGATCTTTTGTCCATGTTTTATGCCAAACAAAATTATTACGTCATTTTTACCAAACAAAGCATGTTATTGAAATGAGAGCTCCTCATTGACCTCAGCTGTTACATCATTAAGCTCCGTCACCACAATGCCAACTAGATAAATCAATTTCTGTTGGGGAATTTGGCTGATTTTCTTCAATTCGTCTTCAGTCAATGACCAGCCAAAGATGTCAAGGTTCTGCTTCATCCTCTCACTATTGAAACTCTTTACTATAAAACTAACACCTTGCTCATATAACCATCTAAGAGAAATCTGTGTTACAAATAGTAATTTATATGTGTATTAGTTACAAGATATTAATCAATATGTAAACATAAAACATAAATAGAGTACTTACGTGATGCATAATTGCAGACAAACAAACAAAGATAGAGGCTTGCATGAGAACTTAATCTTTTGTTGAATTTATGTATGTTTTCATTAGAAAAACAAGAGGATATGGAGGAATATCTTTAATTTTTGTCTAAAGAGTTCATGAATCTGAAACCATGATTTTATGAGACCCAAGGCCTATTTTTTATCATTAATATATATTAGTAAATCCCAAGTTATTAGCCCACATTAGCCACTTAGCCTATTTTTTATCATGAAAGAATAAATGAGTTATAAAGACAAAAGACTTTCATTCAAGTTCCTATGTGGGACAAGCCTAAAGTTTAAATAAGAACAATACATAGTATTCTTCAAAAGAGGACGTGTAAATGAGAGCACCTGAGCTGTTGTCTTCCCTTTGTACTTTGCAATCTCTTGGAGAACATTACATTCGATAACACTATTGTTTCCCCATGCACTAGTGACTCCAGCTAAAGGGGAATAAGCAGTAAGAAGGATGCCATTCTCTCTGCAAAATTCGTTGAGTTTTTTTTGTTGCCATAATGGATTCATCTCAACCTTCAAGAAAATCCAAACGAAAATTGTTTAGAATATATATATATATATATATATATATATATATATATATATATATATATATATATATATATATATATATATATATATCCTATTCTAATAAATAAGTAACTCAAAGTGCCACATGTCATTTTCTAAGCCCTCTTGTACACATGTCATTTTTATAGAATTTCTGATTTTCTTAAAATAAAAATTTGTTTGTCAGTTACTCTAAACTCCTTAATTATCTTTTAACTCCTCAATTAAGTTGAATAATTAATGACTATAATGGCATATTATGAATAATCAATTAAGTGTGGTAGAAAAAATTGATTGATTTGAGAAAGAGTAAATAAGGTTTTTGAGTTTTTTAGTTATTTTAAAATAGGATTAACCAATCTAAGTTAATGTCAATGAAAGAAATAGCATTGAACTTTGTAAAAAAAATTCATTAATAACGTCATATATTTAAAATAAAATGGTTTTCTTAATATATAATTGTTTAAATTCGCCAACCAACTAAGATAAAAATGATCTGCAGATACATTGAATTTTATATTAAACATGACATGTTTTTGAAAAAAAATATTAGTCATAGAAACCAAACTATTTGCCGGCATGAAACTATTTGCTGAAAGGAAACCATTAACAATTCATTGCTATGAACCTTAAATAAAATCCCTAAATTTTAAATTTGAAAACCTAAACCTAAACTCTAAAAGAAACTACTTACCAAAATAAACCTTTTGCATATAAGTTGCATGCTCTTTGTAATATTACATTGTTTTAAACAAGCTGGAATTTACACATTGACCTTGGTCTCACTACAAACAAAATGACATTTAATGACACAGAAAGGATGCCACTAAATACCAATAAAGTGCCACCAAAAACGCTACGACTAAAAGTATATAGTGGCACTATTTTATTGTGTCGCTGCAACATTGAATATTTTGCCGAATTATAACATTGTACTCTCATTTTTTTCTCTACCTCATGTAAAGTTTACTACTTTCAATTATTTTCTTATGGAAATATTTGTTATGAACATTAACGTTTACATATTCATAATTTATATTCTTTATTTTTAATCATCCCGTGTAATACACGGGTCTTACAACTAGTATATATATATATATATATATATATATATATATATATATATATATATATATATATATATATATATATATATATATATATATATATATATATATATATATATATATATATATATATATATATATATATATATATATCAGTGTTGCAAAAATCGGCATTGGCGGCCGATTAATCGGCAATTAGTCGCTTGGCGATCTTCAACCGATTACGATTAGGCCTAATCGGCCAACTTAACAGTTTGCTGCAAAAATCGGTCAAATATCGGCATTGGCGGTCAATTAATCGGTCTTGGCGGTCATTTTTTAATTTTTTAAGGCTTTTAATTTGTTTTTTATTTTTTATTTTTTAAATGACGACACAAACACTCTCTAATAACTCAAGAAAAATGAAAAGTATCAAAATTAAATAATAAAAATAAACAAATGTATAATCTTTGATGTGTAACTCGGAATAAAATGAATCAAACTTTGCTATTTTGTTATATTTATATATTTTTAAATGAATTCCTTTATAATTTAGGGTCTCCGATGAATCCCCGACTAATCCCTGATTAATCTCTTAACCCCACTCGACCGCCAAGCTATTGTCAAACGATTTTTACAACCTTGATATATATATATATATATATATATATATATATATATATATATATATATATATATATATATATATATATATATATATATATATATATATATATATATATATATGGTTAGGATAAAATATATCCATACAAGTATTGTGTAACTTTGAAACTCAATCTGGACCACTCATTTAAAACACATTCTTTTAAGAATGTATAAATTTTAGTTCATTCTTTTAAGAATGGTAAGAACTCATTATGTCAAAAACTTATTCTGTTAAGAATGTGTTTTTTTCATTGTTACGAGAATGAAATCTGATGGCCAAGATTTGGTTACAAGGTAACACAATAATTGTCATTCTTATTATAACCTAGCCATATATATATATATATATATATATATATATATATATATATATATATATATATATATATATATATATATATATATATATATATATATATATATATATATATATATATATATATATATATATATATATATATATATATATATATATGAATCACTTTATTTGTAAAACCAAATGTCTTGGACATCACTTTTTCAATCAAAAAGCATCAAATAGTTCAACTACTTAGCTTGAATGGTATCTAGGAGCCCCTCTCATCTCAGATTATAATATTGTATACATAACTAGTTTCAACTTTATAATATCATAAAATTAGTATGTTTTGTATGGGGTAAGAATGGAAGTTCACCTGGTTGACAGAAGGAGTGATTTTAGCAAAGGAAAGCAAATCTTGAAGTCTTCGAGAAGAGAAATTGCTGACGCCGATGGATTTAGTGAATCCGAGGGTCTGACACTCCTCCATTGCTTCCCAAACAGCCTTTATATCGATTGGGGCAACACAATCCTTTAAGACGGGGAGTTTGAATTGCTCGCAGTTAATTTTAAACGGCCAATGCATTAGATACAGGTCCACATACTCCAGTCCCAAATTCCTACAAACATTGATAAAGCCTTAATCCGTACTATCATTTCTGCATATGAGACTACTTCAGTTAATATTAATATAGCATAAAGTATAAACTATATTTAAGACACAAAATTGTTGCTTTCGCTCTTTGTTACCTTTGGTATTGTATAGATGTTTAAAGAATCTATAACGCAATGCGTTTAGCTATGAGGAAAATAAGTTTTAAGCCATCTCTTCAATTCAAATAAGGTTTTTTGTCACATTTTCGTTGAATCCCCTAGAATATTATATATTTCAAATAAAAAACTTTTTTCATGATTAGTTATTAAAAAAATTTATCAAGACAATTCAAATTACACAAGTATCAGATAGTAAAATCTTTTAATCATTATATAAGAATAAATTGGCTTTCATTTTAGTTTTTTACTAACCATATATCATATATGCATGTGTTCAAGATGAATAAAATATCAATTTATTTGGGGAATTCATATCGTTGGGATTTTTGTGTTTAAGACTTTTTGTTGATGTATGAAAGTTTATAAAAATATTCATTTAAAAAAATCAGTTATGTTATCTAAGTACATACTATCGCTAAAGTACATTTAGATATTCATAGGATTGAAGTAGACCTTGAGTAAATAATTCGAGACATGCTATTGTTCATTTTGTATCTTAATAGTTCACCACTCGTATATTTCAATTATTTCATAATAATGTATTTAAATTCCTATTAATAAATGTAGGTGTCCTATGTTAGGAACCAGACAGGGTACACGCAGCGGAAATAGACTATCACACACAAACTCACGAAAATAAAGCAAGAAGAACACAAGGATTTTTACGTGATTCGGATTCGGTGCAAATCCTACGTCCACGGGCTACAACTAGAGAAATCTTATTAATACTCACAAGATTACAATTTATAACTCTTGTTTTGAGCTCAAGTGGTGCATCTTCTAACTCATACATTGATGCTATTTATATATGTTAGAAGGTAATATGAAATCAAAACAAAAATTAGGCTACCTAACAAAATTTGTCAAACTTCACCAACCTTCAAAATATTCACACTTCACCGAACAATCTCCCACTTGAATATTTTGAACAACGTATTAAAACAACCAAGTCTTCCAAGCCTCCAGCTCCCAAGAACAAGCTAAACTTAGTCCAATTTCTCTAATTGCAGCCACCCCCTATCTTCAAGTACTAGAAGGGCCAGTTGAAGCTCCCACTAGCTCCAACTCAGCCGTGGCTAATCCCACCACCGACTCATCCTCTGTCTCAACAGGTTTGGACACTCCACCAGCTCCAGAGATACACCGAGGACCACTAACACTCTCCAAACTTTGCAAACTTCCAACAGGAGAGAATTTTCCAGTCTTAGTCTTTAAAACCCAACAGCTCTTTGTAACTGTACCAGGAACACACCCCGCGCTCCCACTGTCACAAAATCCCCTGAATGGTTTAGACTTTCCGACTCGTTCAGCTAACATCCCCTTGGCTCCAGAATTCATGTTTGCAAAATGAACTCTCTTAGCATTAGATTTAGCGGACCAGATTTTGTCATGCTTAATGGGGACGGTCATACTTCCCTCAGCAGGTACCTCAACCATATACAATGACCCACGCTTCATACCTTGAGCAATCATCGAATTACCATTCACCACCCTCCATTTACCATCACCAAACCTTACTTCCAGTCCTTGTTTATCCAGCTGACCAACATAAATCAATTTCTTCTTCAGCTCTGGAATCACCCTGACATTCTTTAGGTTCCATGTAGTTCCCAATGAAGTAACCAGATCAATATCTCTTATGCCCGTTACTTGAAGCATCTCGTCATTTGCTAACCGTACCTTCCCAAAATCTCCTTCTTTTAGATTCACCATCGTTTCTCCGTTGTCCATGGCGTGAAACGAAGCCCCTGAATCCATGACCCAAGAGTCTACACAGTTTTCCATACTGAGTATCAATGCATCTTCCTGATAAACATTCTCAGCACCAACACTGTTTAATTCTTTCTTTGGACATTGACTCTTAACATGTCCCACCTCTTGGCAGTTCCAGCACTTCACATTCTTCCAAGTTCTAGATGAACTTCTTCCCCGACTCCCACTGCTCCCACTATTCCTGCTATTCCCTCTACCTCTTCCGATATTTAATAACTCAGAAGAAAAAGATTCACCTTGATTCTTGCGTCTGACATCCTCGCCAAGAACCAAATCTCTAACCCCTTCAAAAGTCATACCACTGGTCCCCACTGGACCACTGAACTTGTAACAGCGGTTACTGTTCCAGACCAGCTATCCGGTAGTGAAGCTAGTAGCAGTGAAGCTTGAGTCTCGTTATCAAATTTAATTCCTATAGATGACAATCTAGACAGAATTGAATTTAGATTGTTAATGTGAATCGTAATTGAGCTATCTTCATTCATCCTTGTCGTGAACAATTCCCTCATCAAGAACACCTTGTTAGCCGCCGACGGTTTCTCATACATGTTCGTCAGAGCATCCATCATACCACGCGCCGTGGTTTCCTTCATGATGTTGAAAGCGACGCTCCTTTCCAATGACAATGTAATAACCGCCTTAGCTTTCTTGTCCTTTGAGTTCCACGCATCTTCAGCAGCCTTTTCCATTTTCTCCAGTTTGTCTCCAAGTACCACGTCCAAATCTTTCTGACATAGCAATGCTTCTAATTGCTTTTTCCACCAGCTAAAGTCAGAACCGTTGAACTTCTCGATTACAACCGTGTCTTCAGCCATTACGACAAACAAGAGACAAATATTTTATAGTACTTTTGTGTGACAGAACAGTACCCTTCAAAGTACCGAGATACCTTTAATACGATTAATAGAAATTAGTTTTTGATGTGGAAGATCAGACAAAACTGCAACCACAGAACATACTCTAATTTCTAAAACTGAGAACTCCTCCGAAACTCAAAGCTTTGATACCAGTTATTAGGAACCGGATCGGGTACACACAGCGGAAATACACTATCACACACAAACTCATGAAAATAAAGCAAGAAGAACACAAGGATTTTTACGTGGTTCGGATTCGGTGCAAATCCTACGTCCACGGGCTACAACTAGAGAAATCTTATTAATACTCACAAGATTACAATTTATAACTCTTGTTTTGAGCTCAAGTAGTGCATCTTCTAACTCATACATTGATGCTATTTATATATGTTAGAAGGTAATGTGAAATCAAAACAAAAATTAGGCTACCTAACAAAATTTGTCAAACTTCACCAAACTTCAAAATATTCACACTTTACCTAACATCCTATACCAACAATCTTATTAGCAAAGCTCTTGAGACCTTTGTGAGTATGTTATTTAATATTACTGCGTAATTTATGTCCAATATTTATTCCTAGATGTTTTTGTTAAATAATATGATCGTTGGTAATTTTAGTGTTAGGAGGTGCATAATAGACACGTACATTGTTGTAAATTGACGACAAACAGAGGAAAATAAAACAAACTAAGAACACTAGTATATAGGTGAAATTCCTTGCAGAAAATACCACAAGGCACAAGATAGTAAAATATATATTAATATTTATCTTTATCTTTATAACTTTTATAATAGAGGTCGTCCAAATAAACATGGTTCAAGAAAAGTTGTCTATCTTGAACAATGTTCATTTGAAACTCCTATAAAATTTCAAATTATGTTACTTAATAGATTGGTTAAATGAATTGTTTTTTCTAACATAACTCCTATAACTTTAGAAAGTATGTGATTTATTGATCGGTTAATTGAAATATTTTCCTACATAACTCTTAAAACTTTTTAACTTATACCACATAATTGATTGGTTAGTTGAAACCTTTATCTTTATCTTTATCTATCTATTTCTATTTTATATCATAATAGAGGTCTTCCAAACTAATGTGTTTAGAGATAATGTTATCTCAAACCATAGTGAGTTGAAACTTAAATGACTCTTTGTATTCCTTAAATTAATGGAATTTACTAATAAATTTTTTATTCCTCTTATTTATAGATTTTGTATCTATATAAGAATAAATTTTTATAAAATATATTCATGTCTTCCAAGGTGTTTGTAATTCACATATGATCAGTTGAGCAAAATGGGTTTGTCGTATCAAGGATTATTGCAATGTGAGTTTTTCTTGGGATAAGAGTGTTTGAGATTAGAGGTAAGCTTATATGACCATAAACATTCATTGTTAGGGAAAGAGATAAATAAGTGAGTATTTGAAAAATTTTCATTATAGACCACATATATCAAACGTATGTTGGCTTCTATATATTCTTGAAATTGTTTCGAAAATTATTTTGTATGATATAGGAGTGTTGATTTAGTCAATTATAAGTCCCAAAATAATTTAGTATAAACTAACCATACACTACTTCTACCTAGTATTTTCCATTCCAAATTGTACTTGAAAATTGCTTATAGTTTTCCACAATACTCTGACCACCACAAAGGGTGTGCTCTCCACTCCTTAACCCTACAAAGGGGGTCTAAACCCTTTAATTTGTTGTGTCTGAGATCAAACCATCCTTATGCGACTATACATTTTGCACCACCTACCTAATGCATGATCTACTTTTAAATCCCTTAAATCTCATGTAGAATTCCAATAAAGTGCACAACAAATTCTAGAATCACTAACATATTGTTATAGTGATAAATGTTATCTAAATAATAATAATAATAATAAAATAGTTAAGTTCTTTGACGTATGTTTTAACTATGCATATTTCACATCAATAAAATGCATGGAAAAATTATAAACCTATCATATATGAACCTAGAAACTTTGGATCAAATCTGAATATGTAGAATTAACTATAAACAAGTCATCACATACAATAATAATGTGTCCATGTTTTGTGCTTATATAAACATGATAATGGCATTTTATACCATTATTATATCTCTCATTCTTATTAATTTATGATTATTATTTCTCATCTTGTCTTCGAGTTTATTGATTTGTACGTCTTATAGTATCTTAAACGGAAGAAAACAAGTCATACATGTCCATTATTATTACCACCGAGCAACCTATCATGTTTACTTGTGAAGGTTTTCAAAAAAAGAAACCAAAAGACTTGATTTGAAACTCTTTGCCACTTCATTATGCTACGTCATCTAGAAGAAACCAAAATTTCTTTAAGGCTACTTCGTGATGCCATTTTCATTTAGCATTGATCTACCACAAAGTTGAATTTCTTTAAGGCTACTTCGTTTTCTAGTTTGTCTAGCATTGTTCTAACATAAGTGCGGATGCTTTTTTAGGGCTTTAACCTTATTTTATCTTTTCATACACACATTTTAAGATCTTATGTAAGGAGATTTTTAGGGTTTTATTGATAAGAAAAATACTTGGAAGATGAGCAAAAACGTTGAAGCAATTTTGGAAGATCTAAGCATTTGACACCTTTGAATCTAGGAGTTCTTCATATTTTAAGGAGTATTATTTACATTTTTTCTAAAAAACTTTTGTAATCTTTTGGTTCTCCAAAATATGGTTTATTTCTTTGTTTTATGTGTTTAATCTTTGTTGTTAGAGGAATGATGGATTTTAGCATGGAAGTATGAAGTATATTTAATATTGGATTTTAGCATGGAAGTGTGAAGTATATTTTAGATATTTCTTGTTGAATGTATTTTTTTGGTTGAGTTAATTATCTTATGCTTAATACTTTTCTTTAATGATCACATTTCAACGATTTGTTGGTTATGATTTCATTGAAAGAGTGATTGTAACTTATTGTGAGATATTTGACCTAGGGTGAGACCTTAAATAGACATATACCAACTAAACCCTAGTTGTGTCTAAACATTCATATGCTTAATGAATTTACTATTTCATTGTGGTAATCAAAAGATATAACATGTTATTTAGTGATTTCTTCATTACATCTTGATAGAGGGTACTGAGAAAGTTCGGTTTTCTTACTTTCAACCAATATTTGTTGCTAATATTAAAATAGAAAAATATATTTTTATATTGGATGCATGAAATCAGGCTGCCAACTATCTTCCTATATTTTCTTTCATATGGGTGATCGTCTCCGATTCATATTATTGTATTTTAGCTTATTTTGTGCTTGTGTTAAGATATATAATTATATAATAATCTATTATCGTCTAGTTAGTGGTTGTTATTCCCTATTATCGTAATTGATGCCCAAAGTTCCTAGAATTGATATCCGAGTTTACCATATTATTACTTGATCGACACACTGCACTTTTAGTTGTAAACATGGTAAGAAAACCCCACAGAACTTATATCTTGGTTTGCTTCGATTTGTAAAAATGGCATAAACATAATTGAAACTATTGATCTTGATTTGTGTTTATCAACTTTGAAATATAGATTAACTAGAACATCTTTGATTTTAAACCAACGGTGATAAATGGTGGTTCTCTTGTCTAAGACAAAGTACTCGAAGTTAAGCAGAGGAGAGATGACAGAATGATTTTTCTAGGTTTTATGATTTAACGAACATTTATCTTGGTTTTTTTAACTAGGGAGGAACAATCTTAAATGAAACATTTGATGTTGGTTTTCTGTTCCTCAAGTTAGAAGATGGGTTACTTAGAACCTCTTTTTGTTTTAAAATGTGAATGATAGAGGGTGATGCTCTTGTTTTAGAAAATAAATTGTTGAGGAAGGGGATGTTGTTGAAGGGTTGACGTGGGTGGGATTGAGTGGAATTATTATATTTAACGAACTGAAAAATAATAAATAGATATTATAAATTGAATGATCTTATTTTCGTGTGATTAGGAGAGTATTCATTAAAATGATCTTATGAAGATGAAGATATATATTATTACACATTTGTAATTAAAGTGTAATCATAAAAGTATTGAACCCACGAAGAAGCTAGAGATAACATTTATTTAAACATATTTAGGAGTAAGTCAATGTAAATAAGTTAAAGAATGGCATGGCAATGGTATATTTAAACATATTTAGGAGTAAGTCAATGTTAATAAACATTCTATGTTTGGGATGGTTTTGAACAAAGATTCATGTTAAACATGCTATAAGAGGTCATCATAACATTTTGAAACACTTTAAATATTTCATCGCCTTTTCATAACATATCTTTTAGCTCTTGTGTATTTTTTGATCATTTTAAATAATTCATTATCCGTTTCTAACATTAACCTAAATTTTGACCAGTTACACCTCTTAAAAGATGTTACCATGATATGTTTTGAACACTTTAATTAGCTTGTACATTTTGGTGATATTTTTTAGTTCATGGGTGTCTTTTTTAACAATTAACTAGTTATAATCATTTTGTAAATAGTTAGGAAACAAATCGATTAAAAAGCAAGAAGTCGCAATAAATGTTGTGAGAATCCATCTATCTCATATTTGATGTCATATCAGCATCACATCACCAAATAGTTATAACAAATAGAACATTGTAAATAGCTTGTTACACAACTTTGAAATTAATCCTAAATTATATATATATATATATATATATATATATATATATATATATATATATATATATATATATATATATATATATATATAGAGAGAGAGAGAGAGAGAGTTAGGATCTTTTGAGAACCAACTTCACCCCGAGAACCCGAAAACTCCCAAACGGTCAACATTTTCAAAAAACCAAAAATTGTGGCCTCCAAAACGCTCAAATATAAGCCTATTCGGAAAAAAATTTCCAAAAAAAACGACTTTTTTTTTTGAAAAATTTGTACATGTGCAAAAAAAATTCTACATGTACAAACTTTTTTATACATAGATTTTTTTTCAATTTTTTTACAAAACACCTTAAATATGTGTTAGAAAGGCATCCATAAAAAAACTTGAAAAAAAGTGCACGTATAAAAAACTCTGTAGTTGTACAATTTTATTTTTTTGCAAATGTACAAATTTAAAAAAATAAAAAAGTCGTTTTTTCGGAAAAAATTTCAGCGTCCCAGGCCCATTTTGAGCGTCTAAGAGGCCTATGAGGTCGGCTTTTTGAAAAAAATATCGGTTTGGGAGTTCTCGGGGTAAAGTTGGTTCTCAAAAGATCCTAAGTCTATATATATATATATATATATATATATATATATATATATATATATATATATATATATATATATATATATATATATATATATATATATATATATATATATATATATATATTCCTTTAGAGCAATTTTTCCATCAACCATATTGATTTGGAAGTCCAATAACTTTTCAAATTTCTTTAAATAATATTTCCTAATTGTTTTATTAATGTGAGATAATTATTTGAATTCAGTACCAATGTTATAATTAGTTTATAACCATAAATATCTTGAGAAGGTTATATTTTATAGAGTAAATTACAATTTTGGTCCCTGTGGTTGTCCCCAAATTACACTTTTGGTTTTTCACGTTCATGGTCCCTGAACTGCATTTTTGTGGCGTTCCTAAATGTGTTCTTGCAAGGTAAAGGTAAAGCTCGTTTTCTCCCTCATACATTGTCGATCTTTGGATTAATTTCATGTGGGTTTTTCAGAAACTGAGTAATTTCTTTACCCTTTTCCTTAATTTCATATTGAATAATTCATTCGGACCTCTTTGTTGTCTTTTGATACTTGTTATTGCAAATTGCTTACAACAGTTAAAAAATTACCGATGTGGATTGATTCCTCGACTCAACCAATTCTACGATTTCTAATTGAATGCCTCAATCGATTCAAGGGAGATTGACGAAGCACAGAGCATGTGACGAAGCTGTTGATTGATTCAGGTGAGATTGACGAAGCTTTTGATCGATTCAGGGGAGATTGATTCCTTGATTGAATGCCTCGAGGTGGAATCTAGAGACGAAGTCGCCGGACCTTGTTGCAATTCAAACCGCTCCGAGAAATTCAAGACTGAAGTCACCGGACCTTGTTGCAATTCAAACCGCTCCTCCGTCGTCTCGGTCACCTCCTCCACCACCACCACTGCCGCTGCATCCTCTGATAATCCCATCTCCGGATGTTGGTAACATGAGCTTGGCGAATACGGTGGTGAACTTGCCGTGAACCGCCGCGTTTCCCATCCACCACTTGATTGATCCGTCGTTCAGTGTGGTGATGATGAATTCATCGGTTACAGGATCGAAAGTTGTGATTGTTTGAATGCCTTGAATTTTTCTTTTTTTTTTAATTACCAAAATTAAAATATCTCAAAAGAAAAAAAGAAAAATAATTAAAAAGGGTATATTGGTCTTTTCGCCTGGCCAAGGGACCAAAAGTGCAAGAAAAAGTGCAGTTAAGGGACCATGAGCGTGAAAAACCAAAAGGATGACCAAAAGTGTAATTTCGGGACAACCACTGGGACCAAAATTGTAATTTACTCTATTTTATAATGATATTATCATATTAATTATGGTAATTAATTTTAATTAAATATTAGTTTTTATTTGTTTTAAATTGATGATAAAATATATGTTTAATTGTATTGTATATATAAGGTGTAAATTTGATAAACTAGTATATTATAAAAACAATATTTTTACTCTAACTATATTCATTTAAAATCTACGATTTTTCAACTTTTTTTCCAATTAATAAATTCAATCTTTTATTATTTAAAATTGAATATTAACTCTTTATTTTTCAATATAATATAATTAATTGGTTAATATAAATATGTTGTTAAATCCAAAACATAAATTTAATATTGTTCGTTTGAAACCTCCAATTTATATTTATTAATATAATATACTAACTTTAATCAATAACTTTATTTTTTCAAATATAACTAGAATAATTTTATTTGATAAGTTCACATATATGTTTATATTGTTTGTAAATTAAAAAATATCGTATTAAACAGATAGTTTATCATGGTAATTAAATGTTATTTTTATTATAAGTTAAAGGACTATACTTTTACTTATTTATTCAATGATATGTTAGATTATGTTATTTTTATTAGAAGTTAAAATAATAAAATTAAAAATTATAACCAACATAATTAAATAAAAAACTTGATTAAGAAATTTTAAAATTATATTCAAATATTCACAACCTCTAACTCATTTATAATTATCACATGGTTATTTTATTTGAGTATCCCGCATTTTTTTCAAATGCTTTGGTATAAAATAATATTAGTAAATAGTAGTTTTTAAATGTCTTCTGTAACTTTTTAATAATAACAAGTGGTTGTTAACAGACACTAATAATCATTGATATTTTAAATAATCATTATGAATGATCAAAATTAAAATATTGCCAGATAAGTAATTTTTAAAATAATTAATAATAGCAGTAGGTAAAAGTAATATCAAACAAAACTTATGCTTAATTTAATCAACACACAATCCGCTAAAATAAAGCTCATTGGGTAATATTAATTAAAATTGTTGTAATTTTATGTATCAAATTAATGTTAGAATTATTTTTTCATAGTTAATGACAATGATATAATAAATTTCAACAACGTATTTGTTAAAAATTTAACTACAATTAACCATAACAATAGTTAAAATGAACATTAAATCAAGAACTATGCTTAATTTAGTTAATACACAAGCAAACGATAAACTTCATCAAATAATATTAATCAAAATAGTTACAAGTTTATACATCAACTTATCGTTAGAAATATTATTTTATAATTAATGTTAATAACATAAACATTTTCAACAGCCTATATATTAAAATTTTAACTAATTAATAACTTTCACTTACTTCGTCTAATTTTAAATAAAACAAAAAGTTAACTAGGTCAATCAGATATATATATATATATATATATATATATATATATATATATATATATATATATATATATATATATATATATATATATATATATATATATATATATATATAGTTAGGTTCTCTTGAGAACTCAAAAAATCCTGAGATCTTGAGAACCAAATCTGGAGCATTAGATCAAAAAATTAAATGGCTAGGATCGATAGTGGCAGTTTTGTAATTAACAGGATTTTAAATGGTATTTTAGGTATTTAATTTTCAATCACAAGGGTAAATCATGTATCAAATATTAGGATCCCTATAATCACGTCTGGATTAAAATAGGTAACTCTCCGTCTCTCTCATTGTCGTTTCCATCCCAGAAACCTCGATTGATTGTGTTTTATAGAAGAAATTCCATGCCCTAGTTATTCTTCTCCACCTCTCATTCTCTCGTCCCCTTCTTCTCTCACGTACTCGTACTCACCGCCTCCCTGCCTCAAGAACTTGTTCTGCAATCGATAAGGACGATTGGAGGCAGTCCCTAATCGACCCAACTCCATACCTCCTATTCAAGATTCAAGATGCAATCCCCGCTATGCTATTGTTGACCTACCGAACTCGGCTGCGTCACCAAAAAAAGACGATTGGGGGCAGTGGATCCGATCCTGGCTTTCAATTAGTCTAGTTGTTCATCGTTGTGCAAACTCTACTGGTCTTTAGTACTTTAACCGTAAGAATCCAAGTGGGGTTTTAACATCTGATCACGATCAAGACATCAAGTATCTTATCCTTGGCTTTAAATCTATCTCATTCTTAGCGATTTTAAATGACGAACTTAATAGATAGCAGACAGTAGTGTGTGCTTTGTCTTGTTTGTCGGTAAATTTTACAAGTTCCTAAGGTGATCTTGACCATAAATACTCGATTGATTTTAGGGTTTTTGAGTTTTGGCTTGTTTATTGATTATGGCTTGGCGACATGGATAGGAACCTTCTGCTCACACTTTCCTTTCCAGGTATAATTTTATGCTTAGTTTTCAATTTCAATCTGCTATGTGTTTGTGTTTTCCCAATATTTTGCAATATAAATTGGATTATATGTATTTTGAGTAAAGTTATGTGTAATCATGCTTATTTGGAAGAGATTGTGGACTTGTGGTTCGTTATCCACATAATTGCTCCCTATGAGGATTTATTTAATGGATCTGCAGGTTGAGGCTATTACAAAATGCTCTTGCTTTCACTTGTTCATACTTGATGTTAAACCCTTAGTTCAGTGTATGCTCTGGTTACCAAGTTAGTTTTTAATTTCTTCTACACTAGCTATTAAATTTATCTAAAATTTAAGTACATGCAGCCTTTTTAACTTTTTTAAACCTAACTTAACGTTGACTTTTTTTTCAGGATAAAGAGAACGTGCAAGACTGAATTTTGTTTTTCTGGGGTTACAATTGATTATAATCAAATCATTTTTTGTACTGATTAAGTCTTCTGACAAGTACATTGCATCCTATTCAGGTACTATGAATTTTTGGGATTCCATTACTATTTTACATTAGTTAAAAGCTATCATCTTTCCTAAGTTAAATAACAACTGATATTAATGGATGTTGTTATACAAGTAAATATGTTGGTATAAATATGTTGATTAGCTATGTCAAATATAGGAGACATTGGCTAAAATATACAATGGTGAAGCTTTTATATAGATGAGAAAGATCATACACACATGCACATATGTGGATATGGACATAGGTGAATACATCTGCAAAAACGTACGTGCGTATGTGTATTCATGTGCATATGTTTGCTCAAATGTGAATATATGTGAAAACAAAAATATATATGTATGTGTATTAATTAGACGTTTGCTAATTTAGTTCTTTATTTGTTTTACAATCAGCCTCATTTGTTTTTTATTGGAATTTCATACACGTATGTGCATATATGCATATACGGATGTGCATAAGTGACAACAATAATTGTGATATCATTCCTAATAGCTTTGATTTTATGGTTTTCAACTTTGTGGGTGGTGGCATAGGCAGGTAAGAATCTACAATTCTAATCGTCAATTTCAAGTCACATTCATCGAATCTGTTTGAATTTATTCCATAGATGGTTTCCACAAACCGAAAGATCAAGGGCAGTTGGGCTTGCAATACAATGCGATTATCATAAATGTACGTGTACATGTGTATCTATGCATTTCTATTAAGATATATATGCATGTATATATTTATAAACATACGCATTTACCATACGTGTATATATGCACATAAGCATTTATTATAAATGTACGTGTACATGTGTATCTATGTGCATATTTCATAAATGCATATGTCCATATATGTATGTTCTTTTAAATATCAATACATGTGTAAACATATATATATATATATATATATATATATATATATATATATATATATATATATATATATATATATATATATATATACATAAATACATACGTGCATATGTTCATAAATATATATATATATATATATATATATATATATATATATATATATATATATATATATATATATATATATATATATGATAACTTGTTTATATCCATGTTTGTGCATATGTTCCTTTGAAAGTGAATTCATGCTGATGTATGTGTATATGTGCATATGTGCACATATGTGGATATGAACATATGTGATTACATGTGCAAAAACGTGTCTGTATATGTGTATACATGTGCATATGTTTGTTCAAATGTGAGTATATATGCAAAAACGTATGTGCATATGTGTATTAAACGTATGTGCACATATGCATATGTATATCAATTTGTTCATGTATACATGTATGCATATTTCCATATATAAACAAATAGATGTGCATTTGTTCATATGCGTATATGCATGTATGTATTTATTTCAATATTTTTTAATATATATTTATATTAATTTTTATTAACGTTCTTGCAGATTTTGAAGAATTTATCAAGCAAATTGAAGGAGTGAAATTTGAAAAATGAAGATATCATGAATTTTTGTTGTATTTTTTATGTATCGGTCAAAAAAGTTGTATGTTATTGTTTTTAAAAAATTGGTAGTATGACATTCGAATATTATGAAATACAAATGTGTGTTTTTTTATGAAATGTGCATGTATGCATTTTTCGATATACAATGTAAAAAAGTTAAATATACATATATGCATTTTATTAGAAAACATGTAAATCTTAGAAATTTGACATAAAAAAATAACAAACCTGATTTTAAAAAAATATGCATATATGCACCTATGAGTGTGCACATATACACATTGCAAATACGTGAATTAAAACGTGTTTTTAAAAATTCTATAATTTTGAATTCAAAAAAATTAAAAAAAAAATATTCCGAAAAAATATAGTTTTATAAAAAACGAAAATTATGTGCTTCATTTTTGTTATTCTTTTAAATTTGAAAATTCAAATCATAAGCCTTGATTTTAGGAGTTGTTAATGTTGCCATAAATAAAACAAATCAAAATTAAATGAGAATTGTAAAATGACAATCATGCACTTTTGTGATCTGACCCATCAGAAAGAGTTCTCGAGATCTCATGGTTTTTTGGGTTCTAACAAGAACCCAACCCTATATATATATATATATATATATATATATATATATATATATATATATATATATATATATATATATATATATATATATATATATATATATATATATATATAGTTAGGATATAATATAAACTACAATTATTGTGTGGTCGTACGGACCAATCATATCGCAGAATCAGCCAAGGGTAATTAGGTAATTTAATAATAAAGGAATTAATTAAGTTTTAAATGAAAACCTAAAATTATGGAGGATTTGACCTATAATTAAGGTAAATTAACCTATTTATTTGGCAACTAACCAATCATCCTTTTTAGTAGAAGCCGTAGTTGAATCTGTGCATTATCACCACCATTTACGATCACTACTCCGCCCACCACCACCAATTGATCATGCCGACGCCGCCATCAGCCTTCTCCTTCTTACCTAGCTTCTGGAATGTGTTTTTCTCCATGATTACTTGCACTACTGGTCCTCCATTGTACCGCAGAACTACTTCCTCCCTGATTTGGGTTCTCAAATCGAGAGACAAGTCGATAAATGAAATTGGAATCGCTTTTCTATACTCAAAAATTCGAGAGACAAATCAACGAAAACCTGGTTCCCTACACCACTCGTCCTGTTTTGCTCCGTCAGTCTAATCTGTCCCTGGTTTGTGTTTCCGGTTCGAGGGGCAAGTCGACGAATGACAGCCGATTCACTATTCTGTACTCACGAATTCATAATAACGCCAGTCCTCCCTTACTCTGCCCATCTGTCAGTGAGGCGTCAACTCAACTCAAGGTCGATGGTTCAAATAGGGCGGAGAATTTAACCAAGGTCTACAACTTGATTATACATTTTCAATTATTTTGTATATTTGGTGTTGTTAATCGTTCTTGATGCGAATGAATTTACATTTTTCTAATGGTGTTTCTACTTGGTTCGATAGTAATTTTCTCTGTTGTACCTAGACTGTGAATTATTTGCTTCAATTGGTTTTCTTTATTGCAACTTATCTAGATTCTGATTTCCATAGCTTTTGGGTAATTTTATGCTGTTAAAATGACAATTTTATTCTGTCAGAATTATATTTTGACAGATGGGAATCGAAATCCACACCTGGAAATCGAAACACACATGGAATGACATTTTTATTCTGTCAGAATAACATTTCTTCTCGAGGTTGAAACACACATCTGGAAATCAGTTTTAATAATATCTTTGAAATTAATACTCAGAAAAAGCAAACTACATTTCATGATTAAGAACATCAATTTGTTTTCTGTTTGCAGAAAGTTCGTTTACTTGAAGCTAAATGTGCTTATCTTGAACAGAAGGTACAAATGTCTGTATAGTTAATAGTTGTTATATGTTTATTTTTATTAATGATTTTATTGATTGTTAAAAATTACCTCATTGAAGAAAATTGGATGTTTATAACGTGTTTAAGTAGCCTCATAATCCAAATCTTTATACTTTTTCAAATACCCATGTCAAATTCTACTAGAATGTTTATGTATAATTTTGTAATTCTGGGATCAATGTTATGGATCATTCTAACATGTAACAATATCATTCTGTTTTGCAGGGTAATTCTTTGTGTATTCAAAACACACGAGAAATCAAGAAGAAGCCCTAAAGTTTGATTTCAAGGCAGTCATTCTGACAGAATGTCATTCTAACAGAATGTAATTCTTATAGAATGTCATTCTGTTTTTGTATATTAGATTCTAGTATATTATTCTTGTAATTTTGATGTTACACAATACAATGTAAATTTGATTCTTTATGATTTTGTAATTCATATAAGCATGATTTTGTAATTCATTCTACCAGAATGTATAACTTACTTTCAAAATATGCAGTAACATTCTTTAAGAATACTACTCATTCTAATGTATGCTTTTGCAGTTCATTCTAATAGAATGTACACGATTAAGAACTTAGAATAAGAACTGAAATTAATTATATAATTTTATTAGAATTTAAACAAATCCAAAGTTTGAATTCACAAATAGATTTGAATTCGAATTTGAATTAAAAATTAAATCTGAAATTTGATACCATAAAAATCTCACATTCCATAACTGAAAAAATATAAAAAGTCCATATTACCCTTTAGAATGATATAATTGGAAACTTGATATTTTTTTAATTAAAAAAATAAATATTCTGTTTATTAATTACAAGCATTGATGATTATAATTCTACGTACCAGATTTGTCCTTACGTCCACACAATAACTGTGGTTCTTAATATAACTTAACCATATATATATATATATATATATATATATATATATATATATATATATATATATATATATATATATATATATATAAATTTTTAGTGTGTGACTGTGTTTTTCGAGAAGGAGAAGAGAAAGATGGTCAATAAAGAAAGAGTCGGAGGAGCATAGGTAATCCGAAGCGGCTTTAATTTTGACGTTGCCGAGTATGGGGCCGGTGTAGCTGCCGGTGCCGGCGAACCCTTCACGAGCTCAGTCCCACCGCCCCATATTTTTACACCTACGCCCACGGCCCAAACACTCTCAAACTTCTCTGGAATGTGACAGCTCATATAAAACACGTGGTCTAAACGAGTATGATCATTATCTTAAAATGTAAAAGAACACAAAAACAAGAGAAAACAAGGAAAATAAGAGTGTCCCAAGAAGTTTCTTACCGAAGGCTCTCCTTCAGCGCAGGTAAGACAAGATGGCGCTCGGCAGAATTACACCAAAGCTTGGTCGTAATGAAAAGCTCGTCACGAGACTTGATGAAACCGAGTCTAAGAGCTTCTGTAATGGCTTCTCCAAGTGGTTTCTCTGTTTGGTAGAGTGCGGCGGTGTCAAAGTGGCGATAACCCACCTTGATGGCTTCGATGACAGCCGATTTCACCTCATCATCGACGCCTTCCATCAACGTTGCTGTGCCCAAACCGATCACTGGAATTGGTCTGGGACCGTCGGAAGAGCTTATCAACCTCTCCGGAATGCTTGCCATCTTTTCTGTTTGTTAATGATGACGGCTAGCTTTTCGGAGAGATTTCAACTTTGTTTATGTAGCTTTTTTGGATGGCTGTTAAAATTCGTCGTGCTATCTGGACTCCACAGATTTTATCCGCATGGTGACAAGGATGAAGAAAGCGATGGAGATAATTTTTTTTTTTTTTTTTTTTTTTAGGTCTTGGTGCGTGTAGCAATGGCTAAAAACGGATATGCACAATTGGATATTTTAGGGAAAATATCCAAAGGAACAAAATAGCAACCGATAACACAAAACTCATCCGTTACGTCTTTAAAGTTATAATTGCACCTAATAAATAAACAAACTTTTGATTTTAGGTTTAAAATAGGGTAAATTGCATAAAAGTCACTAACTTTTTTCAATTTTCTCGATTTTAACACTGTATTTTTAGTTTTTGCAATTAAGTTACTATGTTTTCAGAAAATTGCAATTAAGTCATTATGTTTTCCAAAAAGTTGCGAAAATGACCATATGACAGGATGGCAACAGGTTACTAGGTCATATGGTCAAATTTGCAATTTTTCAGAAAACATAATGACTTAATAGCAAAAATAAAACATAGTGTCAAAATCGAAAAATCTGAAAAAGTTAACGAATTTTATGCAATTTACCTTATGCAATTTATATAACTTAATCACTTTACATGCCCCATACGTGTCCAAAAAAATAAATTTGTTGTTACCTTGTTTTTCCATTTAAAGTAATCAAATTTGTTGTCTTAAAAATGGAATTTCAAAAAGATTTAAGATAAATGCGTACGAATAACAACTAACTTACATGCCCTCAGTGTGAATATCCTATTGGGTAATTGGTTATGTAAACAATGTCTTTATATGATGGGTTATAAAAATCTATATTGATGTTCGTTCATTGATTTATATAAATGTACAAAAATAAAATAGAATTTTACAATGATACAAAAACAAAACTTGGTTATTATTTAATAAGATTATTTTAATGTTTTCATGTGAATCTTCAGCAACAATATTGGCCGTGGAATTGCCATGTTATCGTTCCAAAACACAATACAATTATAAATTACCTAATACAACAAAATTAGGTAAAAATAAAACTTAAATGGTTAAATATTTACAAAGATAGTTTAAGTTAAGTAGATAAAAAGTTCAATATACTTTTACCATTTTTTCAATCGAGTCCATCAACTTTCTTATTGAAAAAAAAATATTTGGCAATACAACCTGTCAAGCTAGTAGCATTTGCATACTCGAAGACATAAAATGTATAATTTTAATCACTAGATTTTTTGAAATACTTAATCGCTAAAAATTACGAAAATAGACAAAATAAAGAAAGCGCCGTCTTATTCGAAATTAAAGTACTTGTTTTCAATAAAACAAAAAATGTATACTCATTTTCAATAAAAAAAACTTAATTTCAATGAAACAAAAAATATTAAGAGTTTAAACTAGAATTTTTTTAAGTAAAAGAAGGTTTCGTATGCATTTATCCTAAATCTTTTTGAAATTCCACTTTTAGGACAATAAATTTGAGTATTTTAAATGGAAAAACAAGGTAACAACAAATTTACTTTTTTGGACACGTATGAGGCATGTAAAGTGATTAAGTTATATAAATTGCATAGGGTAAATTGCATAAAATTCGCTAATTTTTTCAGATTTTTCGATTTTGACACTATGTTTTATTTTTGCTATTAAGTCATTATGTTTTCTGAAAAATTACAAATTTGACCATATGACCTGGTAACCTGTTGCCATCCTGTCATATGTTCATTTTCGCAACTTTTTGGAAAACATAATGACTTAATCGCAATTTTCTGAAAACATAATGACTTAATTACAAAATCTAAAAATACAGTGTCAAAATCGAGAAAATTAAAAAAGTTAGTGACTTTTATGCAATTTACCCTTTAAAATACCATTTCCTTCTCCTTTAACCGGGAATACCCGGTTTACCCACATATCATCTACATCGATCAGTAAAAAAAAAGACCCCTCATTTTAATCCTTGAAAAGAAAAATGCGTGGACTTGATAAGGAAATACCTATCAAAATACATATTCAATTGGAACATTTGCTGATTCGCCTCGTTTGCTTAACAGTCGCGATGCCTTGGTTCTTGAAGTGGTGTACTTGCCATCCAAACAAAGTAAAAGCATACCTTGAATGAAACCGATTTTCCCCTATGAAAAAATTTAATTGTAATTTTGTAACAAACTGATTTTCCCCTGTCGTGAATAAACATAGTAATATCTATAACCGATTGAATGAAATCGAAATTTAAAGCTCTCATAGGTGGAATCAGAGGAATTTTAGAAACTCTTGAATGAAATCGAAAATTTTGAACTAGACGTAAACTTACTAAAGAGTTTGATGGAATGCATACCTTGAAATCGCACCCTTCGATTGCACCCTTCGACCGAACTCTTGAATCGAACTTCAATCGCAAAACACTTAGAAATCCCATCCTTGAATCAAACCCTTCAATCGAACACTTGAAATCACACACTGAAAATCGAACACTTGAAATCGTCCACCGAAAATCGACGAACGCTTCAATCGAACCCTTCAAGAGCTATGTTGAATCACATCCTTCAACCGATCTCTTCTACATCTATGGCATCAAGTTTGGCGTGAACAATGGTTAAAAAAATGACGGTTCTTTTTTTTATGTCGATGTCGTGTGTGTAATAAACCGGTATTACCGGTTAAAGGAGAAGGGAATGGTATTTTAAACCTAAAATCGAAAGTTTGTTTGTTTATTAGGTGCGATTAAAATTTTAATGACTTGATGGGTAAGTTTTGTGTTATTGTTTGTTATTTTGGATCAATTTCCCTTTATCGTGGAAGTTTGTCTATAACACAAGGAAAAGTCAAATTTTAGTTGGATGCAGATAAAAGGCAAGGCGTTTCACTTTTTTTATCTTTCATTTTGATTTCTACTTTGTAATTAACTTTGATATCTTTAATCACAATATTATACAAATTGTTTGTAACATTTTCTTAATCTTTTAATTTTATGAACAAAATATACAATACATTATCAAATGTACGATACTTCAATCCATTATGTATACTTTATAAACAGTAAAGGGCAGAATTAGTTCCTATAATTAGGGGTGTATGCGGTGCGTTTAGACGTAAAACTGCAAACCGCACTGCATATGCAGTTTGAGTTTATTGGAAACCGCAGACCGCACCATAAAGGTCCTAAACCACATTATGGGTTGCGGTTTGGTACGGGCGATTTACGCGGTTTAAATGCGGTTTGTGCGGTTTTAATACGGTAATTCTGTATTATATTCACACACACACACACACACACACACACACACACACACACACACACACACACACACACACACACACACACACATACATACATACATACATACATACATATATATATATATATATATATATATATATATATATATATATATATATATATATATATATATATATATATATATATATATATATATATATATATATATATAGTGTGGTGCGGTTTGAACCGTATTTTTTGACTATAAACCGCAAACCGCACCATGAAGTTGCAAAACCATATTATGCGGTGCGGTGTGGACGGTTTATGCAGTTTGGTGCACACCCCTACCTATAATATATATTCCGTTCTTGGACTGCAACTCCTGAAGATTTTTTTTTACAACATCGTGATGATATTTTAGTCTCTTCATTTAACACTATTAGATGACAAATATGTGTGATTGGTTTTTATTAAAATGCATCGTTACTATTTATAACTGATGCGTTATATATCAGTGGCAGATATATTTCATACGTTGGAAGTATAAATGCATCCCCATAAATTTGTTTTATTATATAGATATTAATATGTAAAGTAGGTTAATAACCTGTGTGCTATACATGTTGGAAAATAAAATAATAGATATTAAACAATAAATTCAAATTTATACAGATAAATACTAACTAAATGTGAATGTTACTTATTTAGATGTAACACCCTATTTCCCGATACGTGATTTTTGAAGAGTTAATTATTTTAGCGAACTGCAATATTGTTAAATAAGTAAAATAATCATAATTAAAACATATATGATAAACAATATGAATGGGAGGGGTTTAGTGTCATTTAATCGTACTTATTTTGTTAGGATACATGGTTAAGGGTGAAACAAAATTAAGTGGTTATAGTTCAGGGGGTTGTTTTGCCAATAGTCTAATGTTTCATAGCTTAACTTTGGAGAATTGTGCAGTCGATGAGTTTTCTTGTGAGACCCAAAACCTAACCCTCTCTATCACTCTCTATTCCTGTTTTTGAAGACACAACCCCAGTGTTCGATCATTTCCTGGAGATTCAGACATTGGATCGCCACGAAACTTTAACTGAGGGTTCCCAAGACATAAATGAAGGGCCTGATTGAAGGGTTTTCGATTTCAATGTCTAGAAATGGAGTTATGAATTTTGCAACATGACCTAGGGTTTCTGACAGATTCTTCTGCTGAGTCTTCCTTCTTGAGAAAATCATATCTGGAGTTCCAGAGGTCAAATAAGGTTAGTACCAGTGCACACGGTTCACAAATTGAGTTGAGCAACTTTCTACAGTAGACCCTTATCTGTTTTAAAGACCGGAGGTATGGGGTAGTTGCTCACCTTTACATACTGCTCTAATTCCATTCAGATTAGCTATGCTGTTTTATTTATTTTATAAAAGGAGTTTGGAGAAAGCTTTTTACATGATTACGCCTCCTAGAATAATTGCATTTAAGTAAATTTGATATCTGGAAAAGATGGATGTCTGATTCCATTCCCAAGTATATGGGAATTGGACAATATCACAGACCAGTGTTTTCTCATCAGCACTATCGTTTCTGATTTGTTCTTTATTGTGAATTTTATATCTTGAGATTGAAAATGTATTTTGAGTTGGTTCCAACTCTCAGACCTCTATTATTGAGTCTATTGTACTCATGATTTTTCCTAGGGTCTGGTTCCATACGAAAATTGGGTGTAATTGGCTAACCTCACATGTATGCCATTTCGGGGACTGCAGTGATATGTATTATTGTAAAACTCATATAAAAACGTATAAACATCATAAAAATGCAAGACCAGTGCCCATAGTTGAAATATTGAGTCTATAATCTTTCTGTAAAATCCCAGAACCTAATTCCTTGTGTAGCTACTTTATTCTGGTACGTTTTAAGGGTTGGTCAGAAAACTGTAATTCTGGATAGCCTGTACAATTTCAGCCATAAAAGTGAATTGGTAAATGATCTAGATTTGGGGCTTATGTCCCTGGAATCCTAAGACAATATAGTTTACCCCTGTAAGGTAGCTTGTCTTAATTCCTTTATTTGATTATATAAATATGGTCACAATCAAAACACAAAATCTGGGAAAAAGTTGAATCTGAAATTGTTAATCTTTTAGAGTAGTAATTGTACACTGTTATTATATTGATTATGGGAATTGCTATTTTAGGCAAGAAGGAGTGAAGTGGGATACCTTTGTGACTCAGTGACTTTGTGTGTGGACTTATACTTTTACGGTTACTTGTGACATATTAAGAGGTGTTCAAGTTTCACTTGGGAATTAACAACCTACTTCAAGAATCGAGGTGAGTTTCTCACTACATCGTGTGGACGTTATGTGTGCTTTACCGTACTTTGTGTAATTGTAAAATGTTTGTGGATAGCACCAAGTTGTGTGTATTTTACTAATATTATACCTTCCTTTTATAGTTGTAATTGTTGGGGTATGGTGTGTGGTTAGTACTAGACGTGTCTAGGTCTAGTGTGTAGAAAATACGGGCTCGACGAACTGAGCAATATAGGGTGGCTCGACGAACTCGGTAATATAGGGTGGCTAGACGAAATGAGCAATATAGGGTGGCTCGACGAACTGAGCAATATTGGATGGCTCGACGTACTGAGCAATAGGTTGGCTCGACGCACTGAGCAATATAAAGATATCCGCAAGATGCACTGAGCAGATACGCATGACTCGACTACAGAGTATGCGTGGCTCTGAGTGCTGAGCGGTGGGGTTTGATTTATTGAGCAGATACGCATGACTCGACGTATAGAGTATGCGCGGCTCTGAGTGTTGAATGGTCTATTGAGCAGATACGCATGGCTCGACGAACAGAGTATGCGCGGCTCGAAATACTGAGTAGGAGAGTATAACTCAATGTACTGGGTAGAGCAGATTATATGTTTATTTTACTGTGATGTATGGTTGAATTTTACCTTATAGGGGTTGGGTATGTGTAACTAACATGCTGTGTAGGTGTTGGAACTCACTAAGCTATGTGCTTAACCTTTCCCTATTAAATTATTATTTCAGGTTTGTACAAGTGGAAGCGACGATCAGGCATGACGGGTACACACTGTTGCTGTCTGTTTGAAAAATTTATGCTGTGAATCGATGTAAAATGTTTTTGAACGTCTACATAATGTTAAATATTGGATAAATTAATGTTTATTAAATGAAAATGTTTCCTTAAAAACTGGGACGTTACATTAGATATAGAAATTTTGAAATTATATAACAATTAATTGTGACGCTTAAAGATTTAATAGTAGCCGATCTTTTATTGATTTTCATTTATAATATTTTAATTAGCTTTTCTTATTATAAATGTGAAGAATCAATTGAACGGGAAAAGAAACTTGAAAAAGAATAAGAAAATGTCAAGTGATATCCTCACTAGTCTTTTATTAGTATAAAAATAAGTTCTATCTAACGGTAGACGGAGCAAGGTGCGAGTTCGGCGATAGATGGGTGTGGGTTGGGGCGGCACCGCCGGTACCGCTGCCCCCTCCCCTTCAGTTTCGTCGGGCTCGGCAATTGTGGGGTGTGTGGGATGATGGTAAACCCGATGAACCCATCCAATATTAAAAAAAATTTAATTTCTAAAAAATTACCTTCCCCTCATCCCTATAAATAACACCTCTTCACTCCTTCAAAAATCACACATTCACCCTTATTTCTTACTCTCATTTTCTCTCTAAAAAACCCTTTGCCCTCTATTTTATAAAAAACTCTTTTTTTATAAAATGGATTCAAAGCGTGGTAAATTCAAATGCCACGGTTCATCACAAAGCAGGAACTGTCAAGAATTTCCCCCAACCCCATCCCCACACCTTCACAGTTACACACAATATCCCCCATACCAACAAAACTTTTCACAATACTCCAACCAATTCCAACAATGCTATGTCCCGGACACTTCTCACTTCCGTACCCAATAAGAGTCCAGTGATGAAACCATTCCACCCTCGGATAACGAGGAGGAACAAGAGGAGGAGCACCAAGATGGGCAAGAGGAGGAGCAGCAAGCAGATGACCAGGAGGAGGAGGAGGAGGTTTTCCCAGAGACACAACCCTCTACGCGTAAAAGGAATTACACTCACCGAGTTAAACGCAGAAATTAGGAGGAGATCGCCTTGGCGAAGGCGTATATTAGTTGTTCTAAGGACCAAGAACGCGGAAACACCCAACGGTCTGAATGGCAGAATGTGTTGGAACATTTCTAGGCGCAAATTTAAGGTACCGATCGGACCAAGCATCAAATCAACTCCAAGTACAAAGACTTGCAAAAGAAGGTAAATAAGTTCAATTGTATATACAACAATAAAATGAACATGTGTGCTAGTGGGAGGGGGGATGCGGATGTTTTACAGGCCACACATTCAGAGTACCGGAAAGTGTACCGGTCCACTTTCGCACATACGGGGGCATGGGAAATACTCAGAGAGCATTCCAAATAGGAAACGGTCAAAGAAATGGGGATGCATTCCCCACATCATTCCGCCAAACGAAGTAAGACATCCGGCTCCAACCAATTCACCAACTCTCCTTCTGATGCACACTTTTCGCCTCATCCAATCGATCTTGATGAAGGCAATGAAGCTTCCCCACAACCATCATCACATTCCCAGCAAAGAAAAGGGAAAAATGTGGCTGGATCTTCATCAATGCCTGATGGTTATCAAACCATCGTCGATAATATATCCGCACTGGCGAATATTAATGAGGCTGAAGCCTAGAAGAAGGACACCTTTCGTGCAAAGAAAATGGTTGTTTTGGCGAAACAGGAGGAAGCATTGACGAGGAAATCAGCCCTCCTTGAGCAAGAGATGGCAGCGCTCAAAAGGGCTCGTGAACAAAAAGATTTAAAATTCTTCCTTCGCCCCCATGAACATTTGACCGGATCAAAATTGGCATTGGTCCTTTTGAAAAAACAGAAAATTGCATAAATGTATGGCTGGGAACTTTAGGATTTTTATTTCCGTATTTAGGATTTTTATTTTCGTATTTAGAATTTTTTTTCCGTATTTAGGATTTTTTTATCTTGTACCGGTGTGTTTTTTAATTAAATGTTATTTGAATTTTCTTAAATTTTTGTGCATTTTATTATTATTTATAATATTAAATTATGTGTTAAAATTAATTTATTCATTTAATTAAATAATTTAAAAATCAAATATCTGATGTGACATTGTGGGTTCAGTGGGTACTGGTTTCATGGGTGAATGATTGGTGAAAGATGGAGAAAGATGAAAATGAGAGGAGAAAGAAAAACTAACGTGACGTATAAGTTCAGTGGTTCACTGGGTTCTACTCCCCCCACCTTAATACCTCCACCTTGAAGACTTGTATCTTGTACTTGTATCTTGTTGTCTTCTTTCTTCTTTTTCTTCTTATTCTCGAAGCAATAACTTTTGAATAATTTTTATTTTTGTTTTTTCCCTTTGACATACATTTAAGTTTCAATATCGACTCATACCTTGTCAAAATTTTGTTTTATACCCTAAATATATTAATAAAAATTTTAATTTATTAAAAACTACCTAATAAAAACAAAATTAAATAAAACATTTAAATAGATTTCGTTAATAGGCTCAAAATAATACGGATATCAAATACGTTTTTGATACAATTTTCTTATAATAAGTTTTACTTTTAGTTTTAAAGAAATTTCAAAAGAAAATTATACAAATGATCCACGTAAAATGTTATTCTATCGGTCATAGTCTTTTTTTTTTTCTTTTTTACAATCTAGCCTTTAAATTTTGATATTGTTACAGAAATGATCTCATCCCTGAATATTAAAGAGGATTTTAATTTTTGACTATGTTTGTATCCATATACCGAAATTCCTGACTCGGTCATTGTTCTATATTTGCATTTTAATATTGAATCAAAATTACATAAATAGTCTCTAGAATTTTCTTTCTTATTCACAATCTGTTTGACACCTATGTCTTAAATTTTTGGATATCTTTTTAAAGTTACAAACCTAACTCTTAAAGTTTCATGGTTTACGAGTATTATAGTTTTATTTAAATTAGAGTAAATTACATATTTGGTCCCTGTGGTTTACCAAAACTAACACTGAGCACCCAAGTATTGAATTTACACTAGATGAGTCACTAAAGTTTCGTTAAACCGACACATCGGTCCCTGGTCCATATAAAATGACTTTTTTGCCCTTTTCATTTTCTTTTTTCTTTTTCTTTTTAGCCTTTTGTTTTTTTAATAAATAGAAAATAAAAAACCATCCCACCCCCACCCCCACGTCTCTCTCTCTCTCTCTCTCTCTCTCTCTCTCTCTCTCTCTCTCTCTCTCTCTCTCTCTCTCTCTCTCTCTCTCTCTCTCTCTCTCTCTCTCTCTCTCTCTCTCTCTCTCTCAGAAACCCCACCACTCCCAATTCACCGTTCCTCCATTTCGTCAATTAAAAACTTGTTGTTCTTGAAGTTATTGATTTGAGAAGTAATCATTTAGGACCAAAATACCCTTTCTCAATCAATCACATATTTTTCGTTGTTAACCTGTTGATCTTAATATCTTTTCATATGTCCACATAATTAAGCTAGAGTGAAAACATGCGGTCTTTATTGTTCAATTTGGTGAAAGAAGCAAACATATTTATATTAATTAACCATGAAGCATGTGAAAAGGATAGTACAACAAACGACAAGACCAAATATGTAATTTTCAGGTCTCCGCAACCTTCTTCTCCATCGTTCACCATCTCCGATAGGTTTAGGTTTATAGTTAAACGCCAAAAATCACAATTTATTCCTATTCGTTCTAAGTTCATCTGTTCAGCACATCTATGAACCTTACAAACGAATCAACACGATGTAATTTCAGTTTTTACTTAAACATGCTAATGAAATCATCTGCTTTTAAATGGAAATCTTCGTCATCCGCATTCCGTCTAGCTCTCACAAATGCACACACAAGCTCCATATATTTCAGTTCCGATTTCAACAACAGACAGATACGATGGATTCCGTGAAGAAGCTTTTCAATGTTGTTCTTGATTCGTCAGAACACCTTCGTTTTCTCCAAACTAAACTCGAGTTCGTTCCTCGCAAAACCGATGTCTTCAAGGCTGATTCCACCATTATCAACCGTTTCCGGTGATGTTGTACCAGAACTGCCATGTGATCAAAACCGCTTCAGATCCCACGTATCGGTACTCCAATCATCCGTCACTTGAACTCCAAGACAAAGATCGTAAAGCAAATATGCAAGCTTCCGTTCTCCATGTAATCGTAAATCGTGATTAATTGTTCACTCGCCAAACAGTACCCCATTAAAGGAACAAGATTCAGGATTTTGATCCGGCCAAGATACTCGAGCTCGCTTGCAGCTTCTTGGACAGTCATGGCGGAACCAAATGCACAGAGTATTTCAATGAGGAGAGAGAGAGAGAGAGAGACTTGGGGGTGGGGGTGGGTGGGATGGTTTTTTATTTTCTATTTATTAAAAAAACAAAAGGCTAAAAAGAAAAAGAAAAAAGAAAATGAAAAGGACAAAAAAGTCATTTTATATGGACCAGGGACCGATGTGTCGGTTTAATGAAACTTTAGTGACTCATCTAGTGTAAATCCAATACTTGGGTGCTCAGTGTTAGTTTTGGTAAACCACAGGGACCAAATATGTAATTTACTCTTTAAATTATTCTTCCTTTAGCTTATAGATTTGACACTTTTGCTCCCTTTATTTGATTATTTGACGATTAAACTCCTATATATTAATCGAAATGATCAACACTTAAAGAATAATTATAGTATCGTATTATCTTAATAATATTTCTTTATGTTTTTTTCAAAAGTAATATAATTTAAATTGATTTTTCAACATCTTATACAACTTTTCTATAAGTTTATTTTTTTACGTATTCATTTAAACAAAGATAGGTCTTTTTAAGTAATAATATTTTACAACTTTTATACATCTTCGTTTTATTCATAAATTTTTTTATGATTTGTAAAATATTATTTGTTCTGTAATATTTCTTATATAATTCGCTAGTTTTTATCCATATTGTTTTATGATTTTTCCACTTTTATTTGTTTTCTAATAGTTATTATATATCTATCTCTCTATATTTTTGAAACATGCACCAAGTCTCCAATGCAACGCCCTGTCATACAAATCCTACTTTAGAACATTAAGTAATTATTATGGTGTTTAGGTCAAATTTGATCATTTAACTTTTGGTTTTGTATTTATTTAGTCACAAAAAAAAATTATGATTATATTGACACAAATTAATAAATTCAATGACCATTTAAAACTTAAAAAAAGTTAAATTACTAAATAAGCACAAAGCTAAACGTTAAGTTACTAAAATTGACCTTAACCCATTATTATAATACTACTTCACCCTGCGGTTTATGTATTTATTATTATTAGGTTAAAATGCAGAAAAACACATCAATTATACATGTATGTACAGAAAAAACGCTTATATTAATTTTTACCTTTCAAATAAAATCAAATTGTAGGTTTTTAAGAGAAATAACCGACTAAAATCTAATGTCGGATACATATTTTTTTAAATGACATCTAGGGTTTCATACACAGAATAAGAATAAGATCGAGGAAAAATAAGCAAATATAGGGTTTGACATGTCTTCATACACAACTAGTGGGTCCCCGTGCTCCGCACGGGTTCGGAATTGCTGGAGCATGGGTCCGGACAAATGCTAAAGAAAGTGATATTTCCTTCATGGTATTGAATTTGGCTGGAGCACGGGTCCGGATGCGTTGATTTTGAAGTTATGGGCAGAATGAAAGTAGGTTGCTATTTATTGCATTCATCCGAAAAAAAAATACATTGTCCCAGAGGTAATCAGAGGAAAACATACAACCAAAAGTAGAAGCGAAAAAAGATATCCCATTAAGAGAATCCGAGCAACTTTTGGTACTACTCTTCACTGCCCACTTGAAGACGAATCGAAAACCCCCAAATCTCTTTCTTCAATCTGATTCAAACAAACTCCACAAAACTTCATAGATCAGTTACCATCAGTGGTAACTGGTAAGTGGTAAGAGTAACCAATAATATAATAAAAACAAAGAAGAAATTGCAACTTTTTCAAGGATAAACATACAAATACCACTCAGTACTTTCATTTATTTGTATATTATAGCATTTTACTTTTATTTTTTTGTCTATTACAGCATTGCACTTCTTATTAAGACAATTCACTTCAGAAAATCTATTCTAGTAGAAAATTTATTTTTAATTTAGAAGGAAATTATGTTATTTATGCCCAAACAAAAGAACAAATAAAGCACATGTCGAAATATGTGAGCAGAAGAAGGAAATTATGAGCATAAGAAGGAAATTATGTTATTGATGCCCAAACAAAACAACAAATAAAGTACAGGTCAAAATAGAAAGTCGCATAATCCATACCTTCATGTGAAAAGCAACAATTTGTTCTAGAAGCTCTATAATATCATCCATTATTGCTTCCTCATTCTGAAACGCCACAAGGTTGAAATTAAATAATTGAAACTTTCAGTCTTAAGATTGGAGCGATAAATAGATAAACAAAATATTGATACGTGTAAGATAGATTAGAACCAGTACCATTCTTTTCGCATACTGTTTTGCAATTTCACCAGCCAAATTCCTGTACAGATAATTACACATTTAGTTTCTTGTGTATGGATATACATGTACCTTTGTAGTTGCTGCAACAAAAGTAAAGGGGAAAACTGTGATTACCTAACATACTGATGACCCCATGAACGAATATCACCTTCGGAACCAAACCACTGATACTTTAAACTCTCCTGAAATATGCACAATGGGGATGACATCAGTAGCAAAAAGCAACACCACGACAACTAAAGTAACCAACAATGCGTTAATATCCCTTACCCGGTCACCCCCTGCTAAAATGTGGAGAGCCATAACCGAAAGTATATCCACAAATTGTTTCTGCATAGTGGTCAAGCAAATGAACTTAAGTAGGATGGTATAATAAACAAATCAATGAAAGTACAGTGCTATTTCTCGCACCTAAACATAACCCTCGCACTTAAACATAACCCTGTAACTGCACTATAGTGGCATGAGAGTAGTTGTCTTTTTGTTCTATTAACCGTACATGTATTATTATTTTGGTTGAATAGACTTTGTTTGCAAACTGTAATGCTTACATGGAATTTTTTTTCCCAAAAAAATTTCCAATGAGCTTTAATGTAAAAGAAATAAAAACTCAATTTCTCCAAAAAGATTTCGAAAGAAGTAATTTTTTTAATGATTAAATCGATATTTTTTCCAAAAATTTCTTTCTATAAATGAGCTTTAATGTAAAAAATGGAACTTCTCCTGATCATTTAAAAACATTTCAAAAAAAGCTTTTTTTTAAAGTACAAAGCTATTAATGAGCTTTAATGTAAAAGAAATAAAAGCTCAGTTTATCCAAAAAGATGTCGAAAGAAGTCATTTTTTTAATGCTAAAATCAATATTTATTCCAAAAAAAATCCTATAAATGAGCTTTAATGTAGAAAATGAAACTTCTTCTACAATGGTATTAATGAAATTTTTTTTGCAAAGTTCAATGCACAAATCGAAATTTTTTTCCCAGAAATGTCATATGAATTCATTTTTCAAAGTACGATGGTAATAATGAACTTTTTTGCAAACTTCATCGCTAAAATCGATATTTATTTGGATAAAAGTGTCCCATAACTAACTTTGGTTTTGATATTCATATATGCATTGTACTATTTTTTACCCACAACAGCAACATACTTATATTCTTTTACATATAACAACAACATACTTACATTTCTTTACCAATCAAAGTAACATACATCAGCAATGAACTTCATTTGTTAAATATTGCTATACTCAGAAAAGAAATGTAAGTTTACCGGGATAGTGAGTAATGAACTGTATGTATGTTGTTATTATATGTACGGAAAGCTTTATGTAGGCGATATTGTGGGTAAAGAAGTGTAAGGAAATTGCTATGTTGGTAAAAAAATAATGTAAATTGCATATGTCGGTAAAAAGAGTTAATTCCATTGCTACTTTCTATAATTATCACCTAATTCAATGAACATATAAAAAACTTATCAAAGAGTATTGCCAAAGTACCTTCATTTGCCCCTCTAAATTCATCTTCTATAAGAGGCTTTGAATCCGGTCACTTTTGGCGCATCCATATAGTCCGTAATGCATCAATTCTCTAATGATTTGTTTCACTCTTTCTCCTTGCTAATATTGAACTTTATTGAGTCCAATCCAATATAGATTCAAAAGGGCCTGTGAATAAAAAAATTAATAAAAATGGCAATTAGGAAAAAAGATAAATAAATTGAAAGTAAAAAAGGAAATAAAAAAACCAAATTACCATCTCCGATAGTTGTTCTTCGCATCAAACTTGGGCTTGATAGCCGGTTACCCCCCAATTAAGAATGTGAAATATGATGGTTACCAGCAAAAGGAGATATACCAGACCACTACATTTCTATATATATATATATATATATATATATATATATATATATATATATATATATATATATATATATATATATATATATATATATATATATATATATATATATATATATATATATATATATATATATATATATATAACTTGTTAAAGTATTGAGCATGGACTCAAGATACCAAAGTTGGGGCTATGATACAGTTCCTAATGCCTTGTATAAATCAACTCACACACTACAACATGGAGAGTAATTCAGATATTTTATTATTTTGCATAAAAGCTAAAATGTTTTATGGTCAAAAGGGAAGGAATAACCCTCTCTCTCAACCAATCTGTGTTTAATGAGTTCCCCACTGCCTTGATGGACTCTTGCTTTAACAGGCATCTCATTTTGGAAGTTGCAGTGACCAAGTTTTACAAGGAATGCGACCGTTGTACCCTTCCCCAACCCTCCGCTCTCGATCCATATATGACCTCCCATTATATTTGCAAACCTGATATCATCTTACTTGTCAGAAGTGCATTTCGAGAAACAAATATGAGCAACAATATAATTCGTTACCTTTTGCAGATTGCAAGTCCGAGACCGGCACCACCACTGATACGGTTTGTTGCACTTCGAGGCTCTGAAAATTTTGTAAAAATGTGTGGAATGTCTTGTTGTTTAATCCCGGACCCAGAATCCTTAACCTAAATGGATAAATATTAATTAGAAGAAATTACATTTTTGGTCCCTGAGTATGGCGGATCTTTGCAATCTTGGTCCCAAAAACATAAGTCATTTTACTTGGAAGGAACCAAAATTTACTGAAATCTCAAACAATGACCCAAATTGCAAGAGAAAACTTTTTGAAACCAAAACTTAAAAATACATTTTTGGTCCTTGAGTATAGCTGGTTACTTCAATTTTTGGTTCCAAAAGCTTTCTCTTGCAAATTGCAATTTCAGTCCTTATTTGAGGTTCTTATAACATTTTCTGTCCTTGTTCCAAGTAAAATGACTCTTATTGGTCCCTAAGTATAGCCGACTCTTGCAATTTTGGCCCCAAAAGTGTAGCCATTTTACTTGGAACATGAACCAAAAAGGTTACAAAAACCTTAAAAGAGGACCAAAATTGCAAGAGAACTTTTTGGGGCCAAAGCTGAAAAACCAATACTCAGCGACCAAAACTGTGATTTAGTCTATTCATTATTTGAATGAATAGAATAGTTAGAAAAGGTTAGATGAGAATATTGACTGACCTGTACAAGAAGGAAGAACAGACCATCAGTCAATGTAGTCTCCACAAACCCTGGTTTGAGTATTTTTGAATAAGTTCTTTTATTAAACTTCAACCAATAAAGTTATACGTTAGCTTTTATAAGCATAAAACGTTAAATTTGTTGTATTTCTGTTGGATTGGCAAAATCTTGAAAGACACCTTCTTTCAACAACTTGGTGACAGTTGTGTTAAAAAGTTTTTCAAAAAATCGAATAATCAACATAACTAAAAGAACTAAAACATGAAAGAAAAACCAGGAAAATCTTTTCAAAAACCCAAACCGACTATAATCTTCAACGAACACATATATAATCATTAGGGAATTTAGATGCCCAACACTTCCCAGGAACAAAGAAAAAGAATAAAGGATTCATACAAACCGGGTTAAATATTTCCGATCAAGATTTTGCCACGTTTGAGTGCCATATCCCACGCAAAGGACTACTGAAATGATAGAAATGGAAGAAAAATGAACATTCCTGCAATAGTCAATTTATCAATGTATGACTTGCAAGTTGCATCTTGTGCTTTAAAATAATTACCGAGCTCAAAAGTTAATGTTCTATCCGTTCCAAGCAAGTCCACCATGCAAGAGTTCTATTTGTTCCAACCTAAAAACCATATCTAGTCTAAAATGAGTCAATGTCCAGAAGTTAACCACTCAAAGTAAGATATTCTATGATTTTCGCAAATTTTGAAAAGTAAAAATCTAATCGTCATAGCTAATCATCCAAGTAAATCGAAAACTTATTGATCATAAATTCTTACACAGAATGCACATGTAGAAATAAACGGTGAAGTACCTTTTCCATATCGATAAGGGGGTTCATTTTCGAGACGAATTGTTCGAGAGATATTCTACTCGATGATGAAGATGATTTCATGGTTTTTCCGTTGTCTACTTGCGATGTCGGAGGTGTCGGAGGTAGATACGGTAAGCAATCAGAACTTGCGATGGTGGGAAAGGAATCGCGATTGCAAGAACATAAAAAATCAGAAACGTTCAAGTGCACTAAATGAAGGATTAAGCCCTAAGTTGGTGATGCGATGCTTTGGCTAGGGTTTACAAACAACGACTGCGCTACCCCCAACTGTCGACCCTTCTTTTTCGATTCAGTTTCACTTTCTTTTACGCTTCATATTCCGTCTTCACCGGTATAAACTACACCTACGATCCTTGGGGATCGGTTACTACAAATCAGCCAAAGAGAGTTAGAGAAGTGACGTTGGGACGGGGGATACAAACCTGATTCTGTTGCAACCTTTCTAGTAGCTTTGGTCAAGTGCAAAGGTGATGGATTCCAACAACAACGATGTAGGTTGATCGGAGGTGGCGGTGGGATAAGCGAAAGAAAAGTCGAACAAAAGAAAGAAATAAAACCCATATCCAACGACCCCGCGTGAAAGGAAGCACCGAAAATCAGAGGCGTCGCAAAGGTTTTGGACCTTAAATCCTCGATTCTTCTTCTACCGACACTATAGCGTCTTTCCATGAGCATGACGCGAAATCCAGGTTGAAGCGTAGTGAAGAACCGAACACGAAATCAGAGGAGATAGAGAGCAGTCGGTGGGTAAGAGGCAGTCGGTGAAGGTGGAGACGATGGAAGCTTCCGGATATAAAACCCTCAGGACCCAAATACGGATCCGACCCGACACACGACCCGCGTGTCACAAAACAAAAAAAAAACGTACACCACATTGGAGAAAATAACAGTAATTGATTAATAGAGTAATAATTGAGCACATGGAAGGGTTATGTATCCGTGTCAGACTTTTAGCCGGTCAGTTCTCTTAAAAACTTGCAATTTCATTTTATTTGACGGTAAAAATTAATATAATTGTTTTTTCAAACAGAAAATGATATAGGGATTTTTTTATATACATATGTAATGGGTCTTGCTTTCTTGTATTTTGCCCTTCTTATAATGGTATGCACCACCTCGTCCCTTGCTAAACTCTTCACTATGGTTGTAAACTAACTTAATAAGCATAAACAATGACTTGCTTTTGTTCGTTGGTCTATGTTAAAAAAAAAATGAATAATGACACATACAAGAATTAATTTTCTTGTTCTTGTGGTCTGTTGACAATTTTCTTTCCTGTTTATTTGTTTATGTTCGTTAAGATAATAGACAAACATAAATAACCAAAAACGAGCAAATATATATGAACATAAATGGAAATCAATGAAGATATAAGGTGTGGTAATTCATGGCACGGCATGAAAAAAAATTGGGAGAAAATTAAATTCTGAATTCATGTTCCTGTCAGGTGTAAAAAGCGCGACGTCGTGTTGTATCGTTTTCGTGTTCAAAATTCGACACGATACTAACATGTGTTTTTCGTGTTTGTCATGTTTTGTATGGTTATTATGAATTAATTAAACTAAATGTTTATTTTATTTTCTCTTTTTCATGTTTGTCGTGTTAGTCATTTTTATCATGTTTTAATTGGACTGTTTTCATGTTAGTAAAGCAAAACACGACGTCGTGTCGTGTCATATTCGTGTTATATAAAAAAATCGTCATGTCGACTTAAAACTCAACACAAGTGTCCTATTTGCCACCTCTAAGAAGATATATGAAAATAAACAAACATAAATGAACATACCAATCAAGAACCATACATAAATAAATGAGCATAAACATCACAAACAATAATGGATATATATGACCAAGTCGTTATATAGATGTTTTTGGAAAAGAGTTAGAAAAATAATTTACTCATCAACATAGTCGAACAATCGAACATAAACATTCATTAATGAACGAGCATAAATAAACATTAATTAATGTAAATGACTAAATGAGATAATTTTAGTGCTCATTTAGTTGATTCAATCAATACAAATCTTATTCACGTTTGTTGATTTATTAAATAAACAAATATAAAAATTTTGTGTTAAATAGTTCAGAAATAAACTGTTAAATGTTTTCTTTAGTACAAACCTCCCCTTAACTAATGAAATGTAAAGACCACCCCATCTGTTGACTATTTCTCTAAGGTTTTTGTAACACCCCAAATCATACACCACTTTTTACACATATATTATATCATATATAAAAGGAAAACATGTCCCAAAGTTTTTAAAATACATTACATAATATAAAGTTGGTGTATAATTAGGTGTCATACTAGATATTCGAGAGCCATGACAACCTTTATAAAGGCCTAGATAATATTATACAAAAGTCTGATATCTATTTGGCCTCCATGTCTCCATTAATCACTGGGGAGTCTTCTAGTGTACAAGTCTTAGTGGACTTCCTTACCATGCCACGCCATCATTTTCCTAAATATATGACACAATTCACACCCAACAAGAGTAAGAAACATTTAATTACTATTACATTCAATTACTATTGGGGTCAAGGTAGACTTTTCCCCCTTGGGTTTGTAGTATAGAAGGAACACTTCCAAAACCCACTAAGGCTAGACCATGTCATGGATGTGTCTATAGATGGATGTGTCTATAGATGTAAAATCCATTTCTCTGGAGGCTTGACCTTGTCATAGAATCAATGTCGGATGTCAAAATACATATCTACCAATGCAAGACCTTGTAATAGATAAATGGGCTCTCGACCTCATCCTCACAAAGGATGCATGTCTAGACATTCTCTCAACTCAATACATCTATTAGCTTAGGTACTAGGTTCTTAACTAAAGAAATGTCACGTATTATTCAATTCATAATTTACGGTATGCTCATAGATATAAACATCAATCGTGTTATCATGCTTGAATCATCACTTATTGTAGGGTTATTAGTGGGTCCAAGTTGTACAAGTCTCTACTCACATTTTCCTAATATCACACATGTCATTGTTGGATTAGGTGTCTAAGCCCATAACTATAATTGGTATATACTTGAATTGATACTAGCATTGTCCTTTTGGGTTACCCTCAGTAGTCCAAATGGTATTAGAGTTATATGATGGTGAGAAATAAATAGTTTATTAATTTATTATGTGATGATAACTTAATTAGAAACTAGTTTGGAATTAATTAGAATTAATTAGATTTAATTTTAATTATTTTGGGATTAATTAATAGTGTAGGGGCTGAATTGTAATTGTTCAATAGTTGAGCAATGGATAATGTTTGGGGAGGATAGGGGACGAATTCTAAAGGGTATTTATCCCTGGAGTCGTCCACCATGAGTAGTGGTGGATAGGGGTTTATCCCTTCCATTTCTGTTCAAGATAGAGAGGAGGTGAAGGGGTTATGAATTTAAAGATAAAAGGTTTATCTTGTTTAAATTCAAATAAGGCTTATCCCTAACACCTTTACATGCTATAAATATCCCTCCGTGGAGCCTCAAAACCTCGTCATTCCTGTAGACAGTACTTTGGAATTTTCTATTCTCTCTCAAGCAGAATCTATAATCCTTGTATAAGGTTTTATAATGAGCTTTTCTTTATAAGATAATTAACCTAATTACTTGGACTTTTGGGTGTGAACCATTAGAGGCACGACACTTGTGGTGCTTGCTTCCAAGAAATCTACAGGACAACGAATAATTGTTATTTGATATAATAACAATAAGGTATGTAATCCTAAACCCTTTTATGAATTTAGATTATTTGCTAGGGTTTCCTTTAGATGTTCTTAGTTATAGGTTCAATAGTGAAAACATAAATCCTTTTAGGTTGCATGTGAACTTAAGAGTTTGAGTTTATTTGTTTACCTAAATCCTATCAGTTACATCTTCCAGGCCACTATGATGGGTGTAGATAGATGTCAAAGATGGTCGGTCACTGATTTCCTGTGGTTGTTCAAAGTCGCTCATAACGGAAGCTTGTGTTTCAGATATTTCCAAAATTGTTGGGTAGGGTTGTATTATCCTCCACGAACCACTCCTCGACTTTTAACACTTCTAGCACTTGTAAATTTTCATTACACTTTTCAAATTCCATCGCAACTTCCTTGTTTTCAACCATCCTGTCGGTCTCCTGATCATCTAAAGATGCACACTCTTCCACCATAACCTCGGGTTCGGATGGTGTAGGTTTATACACAATATCATCCCTACATGAAGCACTTACCTCATCTACTTGCATAGCACGTGAAAGGTTGCTTGGTGTTTGTTTATTTAACTATTCTTCTATTTGTTCCAGTTGATCTTTAAGTGTCGAAATTGATCTGGAGTTGTTTTCCTCCTTGTTGAAGGTTCCATTTAACATGTCCTCAATTAGATCTAACTTCATGCTGAATGAATGATCATCCGATTCTTTGTCGTCTGGGAAATACGTCACTTTATGGTATTCATTTTGAGCCAGATTCTCAGTCCACCACCAATTATTATCAAATGAATCATTGTATGAATCATTATCTTATTGGTCGTGAACCGATTTTCCATTCACCCACAACATATATTGACTCATGTACATTAATCCTCCATTTTGAGAATGTACATACACTGATGTGCTGCACAACAAACATGTAAACTAAAAATAAAAGAAACCTAAAAGAAAAACAAAACCACTCAAACACAATAGTTCAAGCGCACATACTCCATGACAACGACGTCAAATTTTGATCGCAATCATTGATGCAACCAAAAATAAACCTTATTACCACCAATAGATAGGGTAAGTAAGGGTCGAATCCATGGAGTTCGGGGTCAAACTATTGTGTCAAGTAATTTGTGAGAGGAATAAAAGCTAGCAATAATGTCACTATTAATGCTAGACACTAAAAAACTATGTAAAACGAAAACTATCAATGACACAAAGAGGATACTTCTGGATCAATATCGGATACTCAAGACTCGCGTGCTTTTCTTCCCTTAAGTGTCAAGTATGAAAAGCTTTATTTATAATCAATAACCATAGGCACATGGTATGTCACTCTACTGACTGTCTTAATCCTTATTGTAGGACTTCGACACCACTAGTGATTTAGCAATACCGTGTCTTACACTTACCAAATACAATTTTATATGTTTAAATTCACAAGTTCGGCATAATGTATCTCCACTCAACTGATCGTCTGAATCCATATAATTGATGAAGTCGACACAATTACTGAATGACAATACACTATCTTAATAATAAAATCAAACACATTTTAGGAACCGATTTCAATTATCATGATAACAATCACATTTATAAACCAAACGATAACCAAAATTGAACGACACAAAAGTAATAATCAAAACACGCTAATTGTAGGGAAAACACGGAAACGAATCATTGAACAATCAGAATTCATAAATAAAACCAAATGATCACTTAGATTCATAAACAATAAATGTTTAACAAAAAGTTCAAAACAAAGCAACGTAACCGTAACTAGATCTACAAAACAAATCCGATCTAGTTGTCAAATGATTCCTTGTCAGACTTAAAAAAGAGAAAACCAGTGCTTAGAGTAATCCCAAAGGTTAGGAATTCCCTAAACACTAAAATATGGCTAAAAACCCAATTAGGGTTGTATACACACAAAAATAGGGTATGGAAACCCTCTGGAAGACCAAATGAGACTTCAATGATCGTCGGAAGTTCTATCCTCCTAGAAAAAGTCCCCTCGGAAGTGTTGGAACTTGGATATTTATAAAGTTTAAATCAGGGGAGATAGCGTCGCTAAGGTCAATAGATAGCGTTACTATGCTAACTAACTTCCGGATAAAGCACATCGACTGGTCAAAGAATAGTGTCGCTATGTTGTCATAGCACCGCTACTTATCTCCTAATAGTGTCATTATCTGTCTTTGCATTTATACAACGATATCAAAACTAATAGCTTTTGTATAAACTTCTTTCACACTTATCTCTAACAACCCTAGTAGACCCTATTGGAGGATCTTCAGTAACAGATTCCTCAATTGCATGAAGCTTCTTTGCAAACTTGAGCATATTTCTAAATTTTTTAGACCAAAAAAGGTAGTTCATATCGTTAAGCTTATCTCTTTCGAGGAGACATCGTCGTGAAAAATCTATAACAAAAGAATTTTTGTTTGTGGAAATCTATAAGCATAGATATTTAATTTAGTGATTTGATAATTATCCATTATAGAATTAATTCTATACCCAAAAAATTATTTTAACAAAGGCTAAGATTCACATTTCATGTTTAATTCCAAAAGGTTTAGCTTAATTATAAAAAGAAGCTATTTAGGTATGTAAGCATTTTACCAATTTCAATCTTTATGAAACTCTTAGATTCCTGCATGATTCATTGACATCAGTTGTTGGATCAAGATACATATTTTTAAAATATAGATCAAAACATAACCAACGCAAGCATTCTAGCTTAAATATCATGATTAAACCATGGATCCTTGTTCATCAACTAAAAGCAACTAGTTATCTACAAGGGGGTTTAACAAGAATACATTTATGAAGTCAAGAAGACCGTGAACCCAAAACAGAGTTGCTCTAATGGAATCACATCCATTGGCTTCAAGAAAGAAAGTTTCTCATTTTTTGGTGCACAATCAAATTGCCAAAACCCTTTTGGGTTGCTTCTTGGTGTACTCAAAGTGGAGAAAAGGAGGAAAAATTTAAGGCTTCTCTTATTAGGCTCATTTGGTCTTACATGTCTTATATAAGGAACAAACCTTCAGAGCCTTACTTATCCTCCAAGTTTAACTAATTTGTGGTAATATTAGCACAATAAAAACTTGAGACATAAACATAAATCCAATGTCATCCAAATAAATCCAATAAAACATATTACCACATTACTTAATTTTACTAGTGTGGCTTTAATGCCAAAAAACCATCTAACTAATTTATTTACGAATCAAAAATAATGGAGAAAACTGTAAAAATTTCAACTCATTAAATATATATATATATATACAAAATCAATTTTTTTAGCCTTTTGAAAATTTCGATGTGTATATATTATACACACAATTTCTATCTTGTGTGACAATATCATAATTCATCTAATTTTCACAAAATCGATTTATAGTGTAAATAAACATGAACATATGTCTCTGATAATACAGGTGGATTGTGATGCTTAATCAAACCATTACAACACAATAAGCAATAGAAGAAATTTATCTAAAGCATCATGACTAAGCCATGTACCAATGTTCAATAGTTTATTGTAAATTATTTTAAACCATAAGAAGGTAATCATGAATACATATATTTGAAGTAAAAAACACAATAAGGTGCAAAAGATAGTCCCTTTCTCAGGTCGAACCTCAAAACTTCAATCAAGAAAGCCTATATTTCCCGAAATAATTAAACATATATATAGGATTGAGCTACTACGTGTACCCCCCCCAACACAATCATGGGAGGGGGTACATAAAGCAATTATATGTTTTTTACTTTATGTGGGGTACATATAGAATAAGTCTTAATTATTGTGTCACTAATTAAAAGTGCAACCAACATAAAAAAATTGTGAGTATGTTCACAAAATCATTACCTATAGGTGATTCCCACTTTTGTGCACACAACTATATATTATTGATGTCTTAAAGGGGTGTTTTACTCTTAGCATTGTACTTTGATTATTGAATATTTTGGTTTGCTCTCAAGAGTGCTATAGTGCATTAGGATTTTCTCTCAAAACCTTCTCGAGTATTGGACAGAGAATGAAAGATTGGGCCTTGTATGAAGAAGAAAATTAGGCTTTCCAATGAGTTGTCGGTACACGGTTGCATCAGGTAAGGTATCCTTCATTATAGGAAGGAGTTTGACTTGGGAACACTACAAGAAAAATGGCCATCTGTGTTGAGTGTCGTGAGACCAACAAAATAAAAGAGTTGAAATATGGTTTTAAAATGATTTGTTGATTACCAATATTTCGTGATTGCACTACTTGTTATAAATACTAACTATGTAGTATAAATGGCAAGCAGGGTCGATCCACAGGGAGCGATGGTCTAATGGATTACACCTTGATTTCACGAGATTTAAACTTGTAAAGAAAGTAACAAAAGGGGAGTTTTGATGTTTAGTTGAAATATGATTGTATATTTGACTTGAGACAGAATATAGAAAAATTGCTTTTGTATTTTATAATTTGGGGACAAATTCTGGTTTTGTATTTTTAGTTATATGATTGGAAATAACAATAAGAATGATGTTTATAACTTTAATCTTTCTAAGTTGGTACTTTTTGTATGCCGAAAGCTCGCATATACACCATTCACCTAATGTACCTTAGTCAAGAGAAGCTCGTTAACTAAGACTAATCTTACTAATCAAATCTAGATTAGTCAAGTGTATGCCGAAAGCTCGTACATACACTATCGTAGAATTTGAATGAAAGATTGCATTATGTTTTATGTGAATGTTCCCAACAATGTTCAATACTCCTAAACAAGCATTGAAGCGTCAAAACATGAGATATGATTTTCACCAATTAAAGATGATTGTCACAAATAACATTTTATAAAACAATTACGGATTTCATAATATGTATGACTAGATTGGTTTATATTTGAGATCAAATGGCCAATATGAAATAAATAAAAATCAAACGCTTGTTAAGCCTCAAAATCATATCACTAGAAAGATATAAAATCAAACATCAAACTTTATATTAAATCACAATCATAATCCTTAATACAAAACCAGAAAATAAAGTTACTAGCCACTCATGACTAGTAAAAGAGAAATGAACTTACAAAATGAAGATATTCCACACTTGAAGTTGCACACAAACACAAACACAATGTATCTAAAGAGTATTCAGAAAATAATGGAAGGATGGGATGGTTCTAAGGCTAACCAAGCACATCTATTTATACTAACACACCAAGGGTAAAATGGTAATTTGGACAATGGCAAACATCATCATTCTAAGACCCACTTTCTTCATCACATGGCCTCAAAATCAGGTTGGATCTGCATCTGGTCGTCCACCAAGAGAATGATAGCACAAGATGGAATAAAAAACTCATAGTGGGAGAAAAAGTAAATCTGGCCACTTTTTAAAGTTACACGGCCGTGTAACTTTTAGTACAAAAATTACACGGCCGTGTAATATTACACGGCCAAGTTACACGGCCGTGTAATTCTGCAACATTTTCTGGACAACTTTCTGAGTTGACTTGGCATCCACGTGGCAAAATAAAGTTACACGGCCGTGTAACTTCTAGGCCTAAAGTTACACGGTCGTGTAACACACTGTTTTGTCTTCGGGTCGTTTATTTCACAACTCTTCCGTTTGTGATCCGTTTCTTCTGAAATTTGACGTGCAACCTCCTAATGATATATAATTAATGTTCCAAGTCTCAAAATACCTGCAAAACATACCATTTTACCCAAACAAATGGTATTACTCCGAAATAAACACATTAGTACGAAAACATGCATATAGCATGCTTTTATTGGCGAAATACGATGTCAAATGAAGTAAATAAACGTGCTAAAAGGTGTATATTAATACACCTATCAAATATCCACAAGCTTAAACTCTTCTTTGTCCTCAAAGAAAACAAGAAAGAACTAGACTAATGGGTAAAAAGAAAGAAATAAAAAGAAGTGAAACCTTTTGAGTCAAATCGCGCCGACATCATCACTAGCAATGATATGGTTAACATATCGTCCATGTATTCGCCTAATATCTCACAATTGTGAAACAATAGATTGTACTAAGAAAAAAATATTCGTTAAACAATAGCATAGCCACGTCATATATTGATTATAAAACCACTACCACGACTTTCACCGCCTTTTAGCAAGGATGACACAATACAAAGCCAGTGCTCACAATTGTTCGCTCTCCTCATATATGCACACAATTCGCTGATTGCGACTCACAAATGTCTTCTGCCACTCATATGGAAATAGGGTGGTGTTTACACTCAGATATCGTACTTGGACTCGTGTTAATATGACTTTGCCTCAATTTTCATAGCGTTCACGTTTGTCATAACTTATCAATTAAGATAATGATATTCCCGGAATTAAAGTACAAGAATGAAATTACAACTCGATAAATAGAATACAAGTACAAAAGATAATAAACACTCTATTTTTTATTTTCTTTCAAACGAGTAAAACAATTCTCTATTTTGGAAAGAATTGTAAAAAAATCGTAAGATATTGCATTTGATAACTTTTGAACAAGCATTGCGCTTTATTCTATTTTTTTGAAATTTAATTTCTTTAAACACACATGTTTGGTTCTTGGTTTTTTTTTCTCTTTTTTTATATATTTTTTTTATTAATTGTTTTTAATAAACCATTTTTTTAGAACCAAACAAAATATTTCTGGAATTTCATCATTTATTGGACTCAACATACAAATATAAAGATTTTGTTTTTGAAATTAGAATTATTGAATGAGTAATAATTTCAAAAATTTTTGTTTTATTTAAAAATGACCAAAATTGTCAAAACAAAAAAAATGAGAATATCGGGTAATTGACATGTTATGAACAAATATGTTGGCCAATATATGATTACGAAGGCAAAACCTGTAACATTAACCAAGCCGATTGCACATATTGAAGTTCTCACGGGGTAGCTGCACTTTGTATTGATGTACTTGCTAAAAAAAATAGATTCGGTTAAAATAGATGTCTTATAAGCTCATCATACGTGTGTATGCTAAGTATATTTAACAAACAAAAGTCTTTTAACACAATCTAGAATTTCGCAAGGTGAGAATATATTCGAATACAATGCAAATAAGCAACTATAATATTGAAAATAAAGATGTAGCATGTTTTAACAATTAAAAGATTTCACAAATGTTAAGAAAAAAATGCAAGAAATAACAAATGTTTTAAACAATTTTTTTTTTGTTTTTCAAGATTTTTGGTAAAAAAAAAAGAAAAGAAAAATAACATAAAAAATGCGATGATAGCGGACATCGTATACCTCCACAAGCTTAAATGTAAGCGTCGTCCTCGATGCTTGCGGAAGGTTCTAATGCGGACCCGTATGTGGTTTTGCATTCCGAACACATCCAAACACTTTATTAAAAAAAATCAAATGAAACACAAAAATTAAACATACAAATACCATAAAATCAAAACTAAATCGGGTTGCCTCTTTAGAAGCGCACTTGTTAGGCAAAAGATTACAAAATTTTTTTATTTTTATTTTTTAATTTTTTTTTTATTAATTTTTTTTTTTTGCACATTTTCAAGTTACACGGCCAAGTTACACGGCCGGGCCAAAAGTTACACGGCCGTGTAACGTTCTGTTACCATTTTCGCATTTTGTATCTTGAGCCTCGGTTGTCCGTTTTTAGTTCCGATCGTTTCCACACGTTGGTAATTGAAAGTTACACACAGAAAAATTATAAAAACACAAAAATTCACACTTTCAAAAATTGACTAAAATACCCCCGAGTTGCCTCCCGGTTAGCGCACTTGTTTAACGTCGTTGGCTCGACGCATGGCCCTTTTTTGTTTTGTTTGTTTTTTTTTAACTTCTTACTCGCTCTCTAGAGGTGTACCTATATGTGAAGATCTTGGCATAAAATATTAGTAATACCGTGCTCCCCGGCAACGGCGCTAATTTGTTGAGTGTCGTGAGACCAACAAAATAAAAGAGTTGAAATATGGTTTTAAAATGATTTGTTGATTACCAATATTTCGTGATTGCACTACTTGTTATAAATACTAACTATGTAGTATAAATGGCAAGCAGGGTCGATCCACAGGGAGCGATGGTCTAATGGATTACACCTTGATTTCACGAGATTTAAACTTGTAAAGAAAGTAACAAAAGGGGAGTTTTGATGTTTAGTTGAAATATGATTGTATATTTGACTTGAGACAGAATATAGAAAAATTGCTTTTGTATTTTATAATTTGGGGACAAATTCTGGTTTTGTATTTTTAGTCATATGATTGGAAATAACAATAAGAATGATGTTTATAACTTTAATCTTTCTAAGTTGGTACTTTGTGTATGCCGAAAGCTCGTACATACACCATTCACCTAATGTACCTTAGTCAAGAGAAGCTCGTTAACTAAGACTAATCTTACTAATCAAATCTAGATTAGTCAAGTGTATGCCGAAAGCTCGTACATACACTATCGTAGAATTTGAATGAAAGATTGCATTATGTTTTATGTGAATGTTCCCAACAATGTTCAATACTCCTAAACAAGCGTTGAAGCGTCAAAACATGAGATATGATTTTCACCAATTAAAGATGATTGTCACAAATAACATTTTATAAAACAATTACGGATTTCATAATATGTATGACTAGATTGGTTTATATTTGAGATCAAATGGCCAATATGAAATAAATAAAAATCAAACGCTTGTTAAGCCTCAAAATCATATCACTAGAAAGATATAAAATCAAACATCAAACTTTATATTAAATCACAATCACAATCCTTAATACAAAACCAGAAAATAAAGTTACTAGCCACTCATGACTAGTAAAAGAGAAATGAACTTACAAAATGAAGATATTCCACACTTGAAGTTGCACACAAACACAAACACAATGTATCTAAAGAGTATTCAGAAAATAATGGAAGGATGGGATGGTTCTAAGGCTAACCAAGCACATCTATTTATACTAACACACCAAGGGTAACATGGTAATTTGGACAATGGCAAACATCATCATTCCAAGACCCACTTTCTTCATCACATGGCCTCAAAATCAGGTTGGATCTGCATCTGGTCGTCCACCAAGAGAATGACAGCACAAGATGGAATAAAAAACTCATAGTGGGAGAAAAAGTAAATCTGGCCACTTTTTAAAGTTACACGGCCGTGTAACTTTTAGTACAAAAATTACACGGCCGTGTAATATTACACGGCCGTGTAATTCTGCAACACTTTCTGGACAACTTCCTGAGCTGACTTGGCATCCACGTGGCAAAATAAAGTTACACGGCCGTGTAACTTCTAGGCCTAAAGTTACACGGTCGTGTAACACACTGTTTTGTCTTCGGGTCGTTTATTTCACAACTCTTCCGTTTGTGATCCGTTTCTTCTGAAATTTGACGTGCAACCTCCTAATGATATATAATTAATGTTCCAAGTCTCAAAATACCTGCAAAACATACCATTTTACCCAAACAAATGGTATTACTCCGAAATAAACACATTAGTACGAAAACATGCATATAGCATGCTTTTATTGGCGAAATACGATGTCAAATGAAGTAAATAAAGGTGCTAAAAGGTGTATATTAATACACCTATCAATCTGTGACTAACAAATTAGAGAATAAATAATCAGTCTTAAATATCATTTATCTAGGATTAATGAATCAGTCTTAGATAATATTTGAGATTGATTTTAATACGTGAATTATTAGGGATTGACCAAACGTATTTGAGACTGGTATTCAGCCCATGACACATTTACACGAATTTATGTCTAGAGGGAAACATATTAGGAACTGAATTTCAATCTCTGATAGATTATCACCAAGTTTTTGACTTTGGAGAGAAACTTATTAGAGACTGAATTTTAGTTACAGATAGACTTGTGACTGTTTTTATTTGGTATAGGACTTATTAAGGACTGAATTTTAGTCTTTGATAGAATGCACCAAATTTAATTTAGAGGGAAACTTATTAAAGACTAAAATTTACTATTTGATACTGATTATTTTGTCATTAATACAATATATTAGAAACTGTTGAATCGGTAAAGAATACGATTTAGAAGGAAAAAACTTAAGGTCTGAATTCGGGTTTAGGATAAACTAGTATCACTTTTGATTTAAGAGAAAAACTGTATTTGAGACAAATGTTTTGAAAACCGGACCGAACATCAAACCGACGACCTTACAGATTCGATTGTTCAACTGGTTCGGCCGCTCGAACCGATCCAAAAACCAGTAATATTAGAGGTGTGCGGTCCAATTAAAGGCAAAAGTACAGACCGTACCACAAAGGTTCTAAACCGCGTTATGTGGTGCAGTTTGGTGTGGGCGGTTTGTGCGGTCGGTTTGAACCGTGGTTTCGTGATTATAAACCGGAAATCGCACCACCTAGTGCGGCTTACAAAAATTACGAAGAACGGAGTTTCAAAAACGCATTATGCTGTGCGGTGTGGACGGTTTGGTGCTCAAATTATATATATATATATATATATATATATATATATATATATATATATATATATATATATATATATATATATATATATATATATATATATAATAGAAAGGGGGAAGAATAAAATTATTTCAACATTATTGTTTTTGCACTTATATAAATTCGTTTGAATCAATTTGACTATTTGGAAGCTAATGTGAAATGAACCAGCAAGTGTACGTATGTAAATAACTAGAGCTCCAAGGAGTAAGTTTCAGGAGTTTATCCCACATCGCCTAATGTTTATATAACTCCACTTGAACCATTGCTATATAAAGGACGCATGGAATAAACCTTAAGGCATTGGCGACGTAATACATTGTATGGCTATCCATTTTAAATTTCTTATATTTTGAGAAGTTTTAATCAGGTTGTTTGTTCAAAACCCGGTTTTAACTGTTTAGTCGGACTGCTTTTGTCCAAAGCGGTTAGTTTTGATTTGTTATTTTATAGGGGGCTTTCTAAATCACATTATATATGAGATTGATATTTAGTCGTTGAAAAGTAATATTAGAGACTAGATTAGAAAATATAAAACCTGATATTCAGTCCTAGAATGATTGTATCAAAGACTGATATTTAATCCTTAAAAGATAGTATCAGGGACTGATACGACTTAAAATCGGGGACTCAAAGAAAATAAATTAAAGACTGAATGAGATACTATCGGAGACTGATTATCTGTCCTTGATACTTTGATGCATTAGCGACTGATTTTTAGTCCCAAATACTTAATGTTTTCACTATCTAGGACTAGCTGTGGACTAGCTAAATATGTCTCTGATTCTCATTGGACATTGATTATTGACTATCAGAGACTAATTATGTCAGTCTCAAATATCCCTTTCTCTTGTAGTGGAAGGAAGAGGCGTTAGAGTTATAGACGACGAGTCATTAACATTATAGGATTGTAACAATTCTTTGATGTATTTTGTTTGATGAACGGCCATTCCTCCTTAAATGTGATTGAATTCTATCCCAAAGAAATAATGAAGTAATCCCAAGTCCTTGATTTTAAACTGATCATGTAAGAAAGTTTTTAAATTGGGGATTTCATCAAGATTGTTGCCTGTGAATAACACGTCATCGACATATATGGCAACAATGATGAGAAAAGTAGAAGTCTTTTTATGAAACAAGGAATGATCATTAAGGGAATGATGGAATCCTTGATGTCATAGAACAACAGATAACTTTGAATACCATAGGCGAGAAGCATGTTTCAATCCATAGAAGGATTTGTTGATTTTACATACAAGAGATGACGAAGAAGCAGGATGACCTGGTGGAAGGTGCATGTACACCTCTTCGTGTAAACCTACATGCAAGAATGCGTTATTTACATCAAACTGATGAATATCCCATTGATTTTTTACAGCAATGGCAATAAGGCTACGAACTGTAGTGAACTTAACAACGGGTGAGAATGTTTCGTGATAGTCAACCCCAGCTTTCTGAGTAAAACCCTTAGCTACGAGACGAGCTTTATATCTTTCAATAGAACCGTCTGCCTTATAGTTTACCTTGTAAACCCAACGACAACAATGGGTTTCTTTCCATTTGGTAATTTGACGAGGTCTCAAGTGTGATTGGTATTCAAAGCTTGCAATTTATTTTTCATAGCCATTTCTTAAAATTAGGTATTCCTTTGGCTTGAAAGTAAAAGGCATGTTCAGGAATTGTGTGAATAACATCGAAAGCAGAAGAGAATGGTAAAGAATGAATTGCTAAAGATTGACTAGCTAGAATATCACTAATGTAGATACTGTTGGATTATGTGTCTAAGCAATGACTTATAATTTGTATTTATCTTATTAATTGAAGCAAAGTCCATTTGGGTTGCCCTCATAGCTGGAGGTTTGGCAGAAATTCAGTAGAGAGAAAGATTGATTTATTAAATGTTTAATAAATCAATAGAAATAAAATAAATAGTTTATTAATATATTAAAGTGATAGTATATTAATTAGAAACTATATTAATTAATTAGAAATTAATCTAGAATTAATTGGATCTAATTTAGTGATTAATTTAATTAATTAAAGGTGCAGAGAGTAGTTTTGTAATTATTCAATAGTTGAATAAATGGCTGGCCAGTGGGAGCCTTAAAGGTGGCGAGATTATGGAGGGAGCCTCCATAATTTCGAAACCCTAATTAGGGTTTAGAGGCTTGGTCCAAATGGGTAACAAGCTTGTCCATTAGAGGACTCCTCTAGGTTTTGACTGTACCACCTGGAAGCTATAAATAAGGGAACCCTGGGGGAACCCTAATCTGCGTCAACTTCACTCTGCCTCTCTGGAATTTCGTTCTCCTCCTCTTGCTCTTGGGTGTGATCTCATTTGAGGCAGGACACTTGTGCTGCTGGCTTCAAGATTAAAATCAAAGGTTGGTTTTTCTTATTTATTTCTTTAGAAATTTATTATTGGCCTTTAGGTTTTTGTTACATGTTCATGAAAGGTTTTCTGCAACTATGAACTAAAAATCCTAAGTTCACATGCAACCTATTTAGATCTAAGTTTTTCTTCTAGTTAAACATATAAGAATTCCTAAAAGGCCAAAAAAGAATTAAACTAAAAGAAAGATCAAGAAAAAACCAACCTTTAGTGAATCTTGGAAGCAAAGCAACAGAAACCTCTTGCCTCAAATGTAGTCACACCCTAGCTTGGAGTTGTTGGCCGAAAATACCTTTAGAGAGAGCTTCAAAATCGTGGCTTTAGGGTTAGGGTGAGCCTCCCTATTTATAGGCTCCAAATGGTGATCAGACAAACCTTAAAGATAAACCTTTTTGAATTCAAATTAAGATAAGCCTTTATCTTAATAATTCAAACTCTTTTATCCTCATTATCAAAATCGAAAATAAATATATTTCCATATATAATTTCGACCACCACTCTCACTCACTCAACTGTCACTTACTCAACTATTGAATAATTACAGTTTTAGTCCCTGCACCTTAATTAATCAATTTAACTGCCAAATTAATTCCAATTAATTCCAGAAAAATTTCTAATTAATTATTATAGTTTCTAATTAATATATTATCACTTAAATATATTAATAAACTATTTATTTAATTTCTATTGATTTATTAATCACATAATAAATCAATCTTTCTCTCTACCGGACTTTCTGCCAATCCTCCAACTATGAGGGCAACCCAAATGGACTATACTACTATTAATTAGATAAATACTAATTATTAGTCATGGCTTAGACACCTAATCCAACAGTCTCCCACTTGGATAAGTCTATGACTAAAATTACAAATTTAACCTCTAATTAATTAGCAACTGTAGCTTCCTAGAAACCGCTGCCGAACTCTGACCTACTCAGTTCTGTCCAATGATAAGTGATCATATGATCCTTCATCCAACCGGATATTTTTCAGACACGAGACATGGATTGAGATCAATCTCTGTCCGATATTCTGTTTCCCGATTTCCGATTTTGCTTATGACTTTGGGACTTCTAATTGAACACATCAATTTAGTCCAGGCTGGCCAACACTTTAGTCAACTTCAAAATCATCGAGAGGCCTACAGATATCTGTTTCCCATCAGGGTCAAGGAACGAATAAGCTTTGACTTATATGCTTATATCTTTTACAAGTCAAATCATTCATAACAACATGTTTTATAACATCGAGTTACCGATGCGTTTTCATATTATCAATGAACAACTTCCTTGTAAATCATAACTCATATCTCTCCATTTCAAGATCATAAGATATTATCGTCTCAACATTGCTTGTGATATAATCCATGAAGCAATCTGTTGAGCGTGGGTTTATCCAATACTCAAATCTCTATTTCTAAGTACTCATAAATGTTGTAGCAATCCTATTGCTATGTCTAACTCCTTAGACAGTCTACAAACCAATTCATGACAGTCTTGATTCAATACTTACTTCCCAAAGTATGAGCGACTGTGGACCTATCTGAATAATTAAATTATTCGGGAAGTAAAACATGCAAAAGTGAAACATAAAGATCTGACTGGCAGCTACTCCTGCTTATTACCAAGTCTCCACAAGGTAATCACCCAGTCGGACCTTGTCATAAACTGTTATCGGTTTCAAGATTTCTTTTAAACTTTCAATTCTAATTTTACATCTATGTCTTTATCAACCTTACACTCTTTCTATGTATCCAAAGTATCTTATACTTATCCATTTTATTGCAGATGATCCAATCGGATGCTCATCCGATAACATCTCAATATGTTATCCTGTCAATTTCTCTTTTAACTCCATTCTGTGTACTGTGACTTCCTATGGTTCTGGGTCTGCACCCTAAGACTATTTCGAGGTGTTATGATGTGCCGGTGAACCACACGCGCTCCATCAGAATACCAACGAGACTCTTTTAACCATGAAGTCCTTTAACATCATGTCCTGATGTTAATAATTACCACTTTGAAAATCTTTCAAATTAATACTATCACTTTCACCCTAATCATTTCCTAATGAATTCTCACTTGAGTTCAACCAATCCATCCAGTATTCCCAGCCAGGCAATGTCCTGAATCCAACTTACTATGCCCTAAGCATTAAGTTATCAGGACATGTTCATGACTTTATGATCGATCCAAAACTTGTGGAACCCGATCTAATCCTATTCCAAACCCTTTCGGAATCCAAGGATTATTTATAATCCTTTGTGTCATGATTTTCGAAAAACTATTTCCTTTCGGAGACTCTTCTCATGCATCTTGAATCTTATCAAGATCATGCTTAGAATGGCTAGGTCTATGCTGGTGATTTCATCTATCTAATAGATGAGTTTGAATTATGTGAGTATATTGCACCTTCTTAGTTTCTTTCACGCCAAGTCATCACACTTTGAAATGATAAGAAAACTTTTCCTAAGTCTATGCATCTTTGAATCTCATCAAGATCATCTTGGCAGAATCTGGATCTATCTCATAGACGTTTACAACCACCTGAGTATGCCGTATTTCTATTAAGGCTTTCATAGCGATCTGTCTCTTAACACCAAGTCATTACACTTTGTAACGAAAAGAAACGTTTCCTAGAAACATTATGTATCCCACGTATGGAGATAGTAGATAACGGCGACTCCCACTGGCTTTGACATGGTTATAGACTATTTACAAAATCCAGGACTTATGGTACATTTTGAGAATCCAAACCTTTCTGACATTTTAATGGAAATCTTTCAGTCCTTTCTCAAAATCCAATCCTTTGGCGTATTTTGAGAATATGAATATCCTTTCTTGCGAGATCCCTGTGGGACGAAACCCAGGGCCATGTACCTTTTGGAATGACATGCTCTATGTGTGTCCCTATTAGTGTGCCGGTAAACCACACACGCTCCACTAATGACTCACACTATGCCACGCAGAATCCTCTCGGATTTCATCTGCTATTGAGAGTGCTTTACTCGAATTCAATTGCTTGACTCTGAGTATCGACTCACTCAACTAGATGCTCTGAAGGTATGTATATGTCCATGTTGCTTTCTTTTGATAACTCAGTTACTCCCACTGGTTTTTAGACCAGGTGTAAAATCAATCAAATTTTCATACAAACCGTGTCTCGCCCTAAGGTCCTCTTATTTGGCAGTAGCCGGGCTCACCAATGCTTCCAAGTAGTCGGATTGCAAATCCGTACCAACCGCAGTGTTTTACCACCAATCGGTATGTCACCCCGATCACAACTACTTATGATGGTGATCAATACTACTGGTTAAGAGGAGGTTATGTCAGTTGTAAAGCAGAAATCTGATTTCTGCTCCAAGCCTAGTGATGACTAAAAGGTTCTTTCATTGCTAATCCTAAACTCATTTAGGACTGTCCCAACTCCCACTGTTTCCTTAGACCATGAGTTCTTTCTAAAAGAGCTATTTAGTTAGAGTGGGATAGCTAATGAAATGACAATGCTGATCAAGTTCAACTGGTCATGAGGTTCAGATGAACACTACAAGACCCTGGACTTTCTATGTACAAGTGGGATAATCCCAGCTTTACATTTCAGGCAGTGTTTGCAAGACCTACTTAGTCTAGGATGTGGTCGGAGTATGGTTTATATGGAATGACTGGTATAGTGTTCATCTTATTGGAAACTAATTGGCAATGTATCTCATACATCGAGGATCGAACTGTTTCGACCAATGCTCCATTATCTTCCCTAAGACACATTATAACCATTAATGCTCTTGGAAGAGAATGAACTGTGAAACCTTTTTCTTAGTTTATGTTATCGCTCAGGTTCTGTGGAACTTGTACTTCCTTTGAAGTCCTTAGACTGTTCAAGGTCTCAATTCAATTACTTATACCGATAAGCAATGTCATATTCATCATACCGAATGATGAATATTGTGAAGTACAAACAATTGTGTTCTATCTCAAGATTCGAGCAACACACCGCAACAGGTGTGTCCGTTGCTCTTAATCTCAATGTCTTTTACATATCTATGTAGACTAATGACTTTGTTAACTTGGTTCAAGACTGGCAATCTTCAGTTGACTCTAAGTCAACTGATTCCAAAATCCTATCCTCTGGATCTTTGGGTGATTCATTTCTTGCCATATGTGCTTTATGAAGAACTTAATCATCATCTGACTCTAAGTCAGATGATTCCAAAGTCCTATCCAACTGGACCTTTGGTTGATTCTTTTCTTGACACATTAAGAACTCAATTCATCAAGTGACTCTAAGTCAAATGATTCCAAGGTCCTGTCCAACTAGACCTGTGGTTGAATTGATTCTTATAACATTTGTATTAACAATCATAAATGACACAATTCTTGAATCCAAACACTTTGGATGCATCAACATTCAAGTTATTACTAATCATACATTCAACACATTCATATAACATTTCAAGGATAATTTCAGACAACAGGTGTTAAAAGAAAATATGACAATTTTATTAAAAATAAAATCCTTGAACAATGTAATTGACAATGTCAAAAACGTATCTAAATACTAATAACAATGTTCTAATATCTATCTAAACTTCAAAACTGCACGAGCTGGAGATCCAATCCAAATGTGCTCCTATGCGACAGAGTCCCGTGCCTTCTTGATTCCCTGCATACAAACCAAAATGTGACTTTCACATTATGTATCAAGAAATCTTGGAACATGAATTTTGAGGTTTTTAGATATACCTGAGCTTTCAAAAGAGTTGGAGCGTCTTCCAATCCTTCCGTGACTGTATCCGAATTAGCGGATTCCCAGTTTGAGACATGTCCAGTCGATCTTGACCGTTTCTTGTTATCTCTCTTCACTGGACTTAATCTAGAAGTAGTTGAGCCATTGGAGCTATGCCTGTCCAAGAGTGACTCGTATAAAGTCAACAGTGGACGCATTTCCATAAGGGTCTTTTTCTGGTCTTCCTTTCTATACGTCTGAATGAACAGATCGTACTCATTTGTCAGCGAAGCGAGCAGAATGTTAACACTCTCTTCCTGACTCATGGAATAACTAAGTTTATGCAATTCGCCTATGTACGCTTCAATCTGAAGAACATGCGAATTGACGCTACTTCCTGCTTTTAGCTTACACTCTGCAAGTCTTTTGAAGATCCTGGTTCGTTCCTCTTCAACCGGTTTCTGGAACTTTTTCGCAACCAGTTGCATTAACTCATATGGCCCCAAGGATTCAAAATCCTTGCGGAACTCGGGGTCAATGGTTGATAGCATGAGGTCACGAATCTCTTTGGATTCATCATAAGAACCTTTTATGATGACTTGTTCCTGTGGAACTGGGGTCGGATACTCAGTGAGATGTAGCTTGCCAGCAATGCTAAGAGCCAGTCTCAAATTGCGAAGCCATTCTTTACAGTTGAGACCAGTCAGCCTTTCCATATTTAGCAGGTGCATTCTGATGCTTTCAGAAATGGGTGAAGGAGGAGAATTGACACTTGACATCTATAAGAGAAAGTAGAATTTATTAGTTTAATTTGTCCCTTTTAAATAATTACCCAATATGTTATTTAATAAGGCTAGGATCCAAAATACCCCAATTATGGTGTGAAGAGGGATGCCGTAATCACAACATAATGGTCATTAAGGTAGATAAGCACTTATCAATTTCATCTTATGAAATTCCTAGATCTGTTGAGACTCATTAAACCTTTCAATGGCATGTTTAATCTCAGATGTGCTCCACTGTTTGTGACTGGGATGCCGAGGATCACAAACTAGATGTGAATAACCATGCAAATTAGCTTGGTACTCTCGGGTTAATTATCATCTCTAATTGATGTGCCGGTAAACCACACACGCTCCATCAACAATGATAATACTCGGGAAACCCATTGCAACTCTTTATGAACCCCTATTGGTGTGCCGGTAAACCACACACGCTCCACCAATGTTTCATAAAGTGCAATGTGTAATTTCATGGATTAGCACCAATTCACATTTTCCCTAAAGTAACTAGATTTGGGTTTTATTAAGTGTTCTAGTACTTTGAATCATTATACTTTTAGTGATTATTAGGCGGTCCTATCAAACCTGTTCGGCTAACGACCCTCCACTGATCAGGCGAGCGGTGGGCGAGAGTGTTCACCCATTAGACCGCCATTTTATAGGCAGTCTCCTTATAACCACTTTATAGACCAGCTTCGTGAATGAGGCCTACTAATGATTTGAATAACCATTTAATCTCATACATATAAAAATAACTTCCTAGTTATAATATATATAAGATGTAATTTTTTAAACCTTTAAAAAATTGTTTCTGGTTTTATCTTTTAATTTATTGTCGATTTAAGCTATTAAATTTTAAAATTAAATTAAACCATTAAAACCCGATTTAGTTATCTTTTAATTAACCAATTAATTAAATTAATCAAATTTGATATTTTAAACCTTTTAAAATATTTCTAGGTTTTATCTATTAATTTTCGAGATTTAAAATAATTAAATTCGAAATTAATTAAATCCTATTAATTATCTTTTAATTAAAAAATTAATTATATTAATTAATTCTAAGATAGGTATCACAAAATAATCAAATTAATTTAAACCTATCCTTATCCCCTTAATTTTCGATTTTTAAGATAATTGGTTTAAGGTATTATCTATTTAAACAATTAAAGTTACCAAAAATAGAAAGCATGCTAAACCCTAATCATCAAAAACCGCCAAGAAGGAGGGGGCCGGCCAGGGTTTCTAAAACAAACCCTAAATTTCGAAATTGGCCACATTAGGGTTTATAAACAATTAAACCCTAATTTTCAGGAAAGCAGTTATAGCAATTTAACAAGAAAAACAACCAAACGCTCTGATACCACTGAAAGGTTTTCTACAACTATGAACTAAAAATCCTAAGTTCACATGCAACCTATTTAGATCTAAGTTTTTCTTCTAGTTAAACATATAATAATTCCTAAAAGGCCCAAAAAGAATTAAACTAAAAGAAAGATCAAGAAAAAACCAACCTTTAGTGAATCTTGGAAGCAAAGCAACAGAAACCTCTTGCCTCAAATGTAGTCACACCCTAGCTTGGAGTTGTTGGCCGAAAGTACCTTTAGAGAGAGCTTCAAAATCGTGGCTTTAGGGTTAGGGTGAGCCTCCCTATTTATAGGCTCCAAATGGTGATCAGATAAACCTTAAAGATAAACCTTTTTGAATTCAAATTAACATAAGCCTTTATCTTAATAATTCAAACCCTTTTATCCTCATTATCAAAATCGAAAATAAATATATTTCCATATATAATTTCGACCACCACTCTCACTCACTCAACTGTCACTTACTCAACTATTGAATAATTACAGTTTTAGTCCCTGCACCTTAATTAATCAATTTAACTGCCAAATTAATTCCAGAAAAATTTCTAATTAATTATTATAGTTTCTAATTAATATATTATCACTTAAATATATTAATAAACTATTTATTTAATTTCTATTGATTTATTAATCACATAATAAATCAATCTTTCTCTCTACCAGACTTTCTGCCAATCCTCCAACTATGAGGGCAACCCAAATGGACTATGCTACTATTAATTAGATAAATACTAATTATTAGTCATGGCTTAGACACCTAATCCAACAGTTCAATGATAGAAAAACATAGATCCTTTTCTAAGTTGCATGTGAACTTAGGATTATTAGTTCATAGATTGTAGAAAACCTTTTAGTGGTATCAGAGCATATGACTGTTTTTCTGATTGAATTGCTATAACTGCTTTATTTGATCAAGGGTTTTTCGAAAACTAAACCCTTGGGGAGGCCAAAATCGTTTTTGGTGGCTAGGGTTTTGAAAACCCTAGCCTCCACCCCTTATCTGTGAAATTTGGTAGCTAGGGTTTTGCAGGTTTCTTATTTTTGGTAATTTTGATTAATTAATAAATGGAAACCGTAAACCCACTTGCTTGCCTTTTTCGAAATTAAGGGTTTAAGATAGGATTCAATTAATTTGATTAATTTGTGATGCCTATCTAGATTTAATTAATTTAATTAATTGTTTAATTAAAAGATAAATTAAATCACTTAAAGGTTTAAATTTAATTTTAAATTAAAGAGTTAATTTTAGAAAATTAAAATATTAAATCTAAAATATTTTAAAAGGTTTAAAATACATCTTATATATTTTATGATTAATAGTTAATATTTATATATAAGATAAAATTGGTTAGTCTTACCGTTAGTAGGCCTCATTCACAAAACTGTCCTATAAAGAGGGTATAAGGCGACTGCCTATAAAATAGTAGTCTAATGGGTGTCCACTCTCACCCACCGCTCTCCTGGTCAGTCGAGTGTCGTTAGCCGAACAGGTTTGATAGGACCGCTTAAGCCTCTTAAAAGTATAATGTTATTATTGAAAGTACTAGAACAATTCATAAAATCCCAATCTAGTTACTTTAGGAAAAATGTGAAAAGATGCTAATTTATGAAATTGCACATTACACTTTATGAGACATTAGTGGAGCGTGTGTGGTTAACCGGAACACTAATAGGGGCTCATATAGAGTGGTAATGGATTTCTCATGATTTATCATTGTTGATGGAGCGTGTGTGGTTAACCGGCACATCAATTAGAGATGATAAATGACATTGAGGTTACCGAGCATATTTGCATGGTTATTCACATCTAGTTTGTGATCCTCGGCATCCCAGTCACAAACAGTAGAGCATATCCGAGAATAAACATGCCATTGAACAGTTCAATGAATCTCACAGATCTAGGAATTTCATAAGACTGAAATTGATAAATGTTTATCTACCTTAATGACCATTATGTTGTGATTACGGCATCCCTCTTCACACCATAGTTGGGGTATTTTGGATCCTAGCCTTATTAAATAATAAATTGGGTAATTATTTAAAAGGATTAAAATTAAACTAATAAATTCAAATTTTATAGATGTCTAAAGTAAGTGTCAATTCTCTTCCTTCTCCTCCTTCACCCATTTCTGAAAGTTTCAGAATATGGTAAGGCTGACTGGCCTGAACTATGTGGTATGGCTTCACAAATAGAGAATGGTTCTCAGTTTTACTGGCAAGCCACATCTTGTTGAGTGTCCGCTCCCCAAAGCATGGCATCACACAGCAGTTTGTGATAAGCATGACCCCTTGAGTATTGAATCCAAGAAAGTTCACTGCCTCGTGCTATTAATCAGTGACCCCGAGTTCCGCAGGGATTTAGAATTCATGGGGTCAGATAAGTTAGCACAGCTGGTTGAGGAAAGGTTCCGAAAACCGGTTGAAATAAAAAGGGACGAGCTAAGACCTTCAAAAAGCTTGAAGTGTGCAAGTTTGAAGGAAGTAGCACCCGTTTGCATGTTCTCAAGTTTGAGGGATATATAGGAAAACTGTGTAAAATTGGTTACCCTTTTTGATCGGGAGTTAAGCATTAGCTCGACTCGCTGATCTGTTCATCCAGATGTACAGGAAGGGAAACCAAGGTAAGACGATCATGTGAATGCATTCAATGTTGGCTCTGTATGAGTCATTCATGGAGATGCATAGTTCTATTGATTCAGCTGCTTCAGGATTGAGTCCAGTAATAAGGCACATCAAGAAATGATCCAGATCGTCTGGACCGGTTCATCGATGTCTCAAACTGGGAATCCACAAGATGGGACACAATCACAGAAAGATCGAAAAAATGCTCTAAAGCCGAATGGTTTGGCAACGCAGGAATATCTTAAAACTCAGAACTCCTGATCCTTTATTCCTTGATACAAGATGTGTTTCTCACATATGCTCTGTATGCATGGACTATGTAGGATGCGAGATGTTGTTGCATAAGGAGCATATTCAGACTGGATCTGAAGCTCATGCAGTTTTGGAGTTTAGTTAGATATTATGATCTTGTTATCTGCTTATTAGATGCATGCGACATTGTCTATCATATAGTACATTGTTCAAGGATATTTTAATTTTATAAAATAGTGTTTTTCCTCTTAATACATGTTGTTTAAAATCATCCTTGAAGTGTTGTATAAGTATGTTAATTGCATGACAATAACTTGAATGTTGATACATCCAAAGTGTTTGGATTTAGAAATTGTGTCCTCTATGATTGTTAAAATAAATTTTATAAGAATCATTTCACCCAAAGGTCCAGTTGGACAGGACTTTAGAATCATTTGACTTAGAGTCACATGATGAATTGAGTTCTTAATAAAACATATGTGGCAAGAAATGAATCACCCAAAGGTCCAGTTGGATAGGACTTTGGAATCATTTGACTTAGAGTCACATGATGAATTGAGTTTTTAATAAAACATATGTGGCAAGAAATGAATCACCCAAAGATACAGTGGATAGGATTTTGGAATCAGTTGACTTAGAGCCAGGTGATGATTGCATATCTTAACAAAATTAACAAAGTCATAAATTTACATAGAGATGTAAAAGACATTAAGATTATGAGCAATGGACACATCAGTTACTGTGTATACTTCACAATATTTGTCAGTGAGTATGACGGATATGGCTTCGCTTATCAGAATAAGCGATTGAATTGAAACCTTGAACAGTTCAAGGACTTCAAAGGAAGTATAAGATCAACAGAACCTGAATAACATCATAAACTGAGAAAATGTTCACAGTTTATTCTATTCCAAAAACATTAATGGTTATAATGTGTCTTAGGGAAGATGATGGAGCGTTGGTCGAAATAGTTCGATCCTCAATGTATGAGATGTTGGATTAGGTGTCTAAGCCATGACTAATAATTAGTATTTACCTAATTAAAAATACCAAAGTCCATTTGGGTTGCCCTCATAGCTAGAGGTTTGGTAGAAAGTTCGGTAGAGAGAAAGGTTGATTTATTATATGATAAATAAATCAATAGAAATTAAATATATGGTTTATTAATATATTAAAGTGATAATATATTAATTAGAAATTAATCTGAAATTAATTGGAATTAATTTGGTGATTAATTTAATTAATTAAAGGTGCAGGGACTATAATTATAATTATTCAATAGTTGAGTAAGTGACAATTATAGCAGTATTATTATTGGCAAAAATTATATATGGATATATATATATATATATATATATATATATATATATATATATATATATATATATATATATATATATATATATATATATATATATATATATATATATATATATATATATATATATATATATATATATTCGATTTTAATAATAGGTAGATAAGAGTTTGAATTGTAAGATAAATGTTTATCTTATTTGAATTCAAAAAGGCTTATCTCTAAAGGTTTATCTGGTCATCTGCTGGAGGCTATAAATAGGGAGCCCCAGAGACAAAAAGCCTGCGCCATTTTACACCAAAACTCTCTAGAATTTCGTGACCTTCCCTAGCTCCTTGGGTATTAGAGCTTTTGTTTGTTTTGTTGTTGAATAGCTATACTTATTTTCCTAAATTAGGGTTTAAGCTTATAAGCCCTAATATATATGAAATCGATTTAGGGTTAGGGTTTTGAAAACCCTAACCCCTCCCTTTTATTAAAATCGAAAATGGCATAGGGTTTTAGAAGGTTTTCTATTTTTGATAACTTTGATTATTTAATAATTGGATAACCTTAAACCTATTATTTGATTTTCAATTTTTAGGGGGTTTAAGATAGGTTTAAATTAATTTGATTAATTTGTGATACCTATCTAAATTTAATTAATTTAATTAATTGTTTAATTAAAAGATAATTAAAGGTTTAATTTAATTTTAAATTTAATAGTTTAAATTTCAATAAAATTAAAGGATAAATTAGGAATATTTTAAAAGTTTAAAATATCTAGAATTAATTAATTTAATTAATTTTTTAATTAAAAGATATATTAAATCAAATTTAAAGGTTTAATTTAATTTAAATTTAATAGTTAAATTTCAAAAATTAAAAGATAAACCAAGGAATATTTTAAAAGGTTTAAAATACATCTTATATGTATTATAATTAAAAGTTAATATTATATGTATAAGATAATTGGTCAGTCAAATCAATATTAGGCCTCATTCACGAAGTTGGTCTATAAGGAGGGTATAAGGAAACTGTCTATAAAATAGCGGTTGAATGGGTGTCCACTCTCACTCACCGCTCTCCTGATCAGTGGAGGGTCGTTAGCCGAACGGGTTTGATAGGACAACTTAATCTCATTAAAAGCATAATGTTATTAATGAAAGTACTAGAACAACTTTATAAAATCCCAAATCTAGTTACTTTAGGAAAAATGTGAAAAGATGTTAACCCATGAAATTGCACATTACACATTATGAGACATTAGTGGAACGTGTGTGGTTAACCGGCACACTAATAGGGGCTCATAAAGAGTAGGTAATGGGTTTCTCATGATTTATCATTGTTGATGGAGCGTGTGTGGTTAACCGGCACATCAATTAGAGATGATAAATGACAGTGAGGTTACCGAGCGTATTTGCATGGTTATTCACATCTAGTTTGTGATCCTCGGCATCGCAGTCACAAATAGTGGAGCATATCCGAGATTAAACATGCCATTGAACAGTTCAATGAATCTCAACATATCTTGGAATTTCATAAGACTGAAATTGACAAATGTTTATCTACCTTAATGACCATTATGTTGTGATTACGGCATCCCTCTTCACACCATGGTTGGGGTATTTTGGATCCTAGCCTCATTAAATAATATATTGGGTAATTGTTTAAAAAAGATTAAAATTAAACTAATTCAAATTTTATAGATGTCTAAAAATAGTGTCAATTCTCCTCCTTCACCCATTTCCGAGAGTCTTAGAAAGCACCTGTTCAATATGGTAAGGCTGACTGGCCTTGACTATGTGATATGTCTTTGCAATTAGAGAATGATTCTTAGTTTTGCTGGCAAACCATATCTGAGTGAGTGTCCGCTCCCCAAAGCATGGCATCACACAACAGCTTGTGATGAGCATGACCCCTTGACTATTGAGTCCAAGGAAGTTCGTTGCCTCATGCTATTGATCAGTGACCCCGAGTTCTGCAGGGATTTAGAATTCCTGGGGTCAGATAAGTTAGCACAGCTGGTTGAGGAAAGGTTCCGAGAACTGGTTGAAAAAGGAACGAACTAGGATCTTCAAAGAGCTTGAAGTTGCAAGCTAGAAGGAAGTAGCACTAGTTTGCATGTTCTCATGATTGAGGGATACATGGGCAAACTGTATAAAATTGGGTCACCCCTTCTGATCGCGAGTTAAGCATTAGCTCGACTAGCTGATCTGTTCATCCAGATGAATAGAAGGGATAACCAGATTAAGACAATCATGGAAATGCATTCAATGTCGACTCTGTATGAGTCGTTCATGGAGAAACATAGTTCCGTTGATTCAGCTGCTTCAGGATTGAGTCCAATATTAAGACGCATCAAGAAATGATCCAAATTGTCTGGACCTATTGTTCGATGTTTCAAACTGGGAATCCAAAGGATCGGATACAGTCTCGGAAAGATTGGAAGGCGCTCCAAGGTCAGAATCTTTTTGAAAGCTCGGGTACATCTAAAACCTCAAAACTCCTGATCCATAATTCCTTGATGCATGATTTGATAGTCACATTTTGGTTTGGATGCAGGGAATCAGTAGGGTACGGGACTTTGGCGCATAGGAGCACGTTTGGATTGGATCTCCAGCTCATGCAGTTTTGAAGTTTAGTTAGATATTACAATCATGTTATTAGCTTATTAGATGCAAGAGACATTGTTTGTCATACAGTACATTGTTCAAGGATATTTTTTCGGTTTTATAAAATGTTAATTTTCTTTTAATACATGTTTATTTAATTTATCCTTGAAATGTTGTATGAGTGTGTTAATTGCATGAATGGTAATGGCTTGAATGATGATGCATCCAAAGTGTTTGGATTCATGAATTGTGTTTTCTATGATTGTTAATGGAAACTTTATAAGATCAATTCAACCAAAGGTCTAGTTGAACAGGACTTTGGAATCATTTGACTTAGAGTCACATGATGAATTAAGTTCTTAATAAAGACATGTGTGGCAAGAAATGAATCACCCAAAGATCCAGTTGGACAGGACTTTGGGATCATTTGACTTGGAGTCACATGATGATTAAGTTCTTTATAAAGCACATGTGGCAATAAATGAATCACCCAAAGATCCGGAGGATAGGTTTTTGGAATCAGTTGACTTGGAGTCAAGTGATGATTGCAAGTCTTGAACAAAAGTAACAAAGTTATAAATTTACATAGAGATGTAAAAGATGTCAAGATCATGAGCAACGGACACATCAATTGATGCGTATTGCTCGAATCTTCAAATAGAACACAATTGTATATACTTCACGATATTTGTCAATCAGTATGACGAATATGGCTTCGCTTATCAGAATAAGCGATTGAATTGAAACCTTGAACAGTTCAAGGACTTCAAAGGAAGTATGAGATCCACAGAACCTGAGTGACATCATAAACTGAAAAAATGTTTCACAGTTTATTCTCTTCCAAGAAAATTAATGGTTATAATGTGTCTTAGGGAAGATAATGGAGCTTTAATCGAAATAGTTTGATCCTCGATGTATGAGATACATTGTCAATTAGTTTCTGATAAATTAAATACTAAACCAGTCAGACCATAGAAACCATATTCCGACCACATCCTAGACTAAGTAGGTCTTGCAGACACTGTCTGAAATGTAAAGTTAGGATTGCCCCACTTGCACATAGAAACTCCAGGGTCTTGCAGTGTTCGTCCGAACCTCATGACTAGCCTAAACCTGATCAGCAATGTCGTTTCACTAGCTATCCCGCTGTACCTGTAAAAGAAGAGCTCTTTTAGAAAGAACTCATGTTCTAAGGAAACAGTGGGAGTTAGGACAGTCCTGAATGAGTTCAGAATTAGCCGAGTGAAAGAACCTTTAGTCACCACTAGGCTTGGATCACAAATCAGATTTCTGTTTCAATACTAACATAATCTTCTCTTGACCAGTAGTATTGATTACCGTCATAAGTAGTTCGGATCGAGGTGACATACCGATTGGTGGTAAAACACTATAGTTGGTACGGATTAACAATCCGACTATTTGGAAGCATTGGTGAGCCCGGTTGCTACCAAATTAAGAGAACCTTAGGACAAGATACAGTCTATGTGACAGTTTGATTGATTTTACACCTGGTCTAAAAACCAGTGGGAGTAAGTGAATCATCAAAAGAAAGCAACATGGACAGAAACGTACCTTTAGAACATTTGGTTGAGTGAGACGATACTCAGGGTCAAGTAATTGATTCCGGGAGAAGCACTCTCAATAGAAGATGAAATCCGAAAGGATACTGCATGGCACATTGTGAATCGTTAGTGGAGTGCGTGTGGATCACCGGCACACTAATAAGGACTCACAAAGAGTGTCCTAGTACAAAGGTACATGAGCCTGGGATTACCCCATGGGCATCTCGCAAGAAAGGATATTTAAATTCTCAAAAATATGCCAAAGGATTGGATTTTGAGAAAGGGCTGAAAGATTTCCATTAAGATGTTAGAAAGGTTTGGATTCTCAAAATGTGCCAAAAGTCCTGGATTTTGTGAATAGTCCATAACCGTGTCAAAGCCAGTGGGAGTGTCGCTGTTATCTACTGTCTCTATATGTGGGTTACTTACAGTTTCTAGGAAACGACTTTTTCCATTACAAAGTGTAATGACTTGGTGTTAAGAGACGGATCGCTATGAAAGACTTAGTAGAGATACGGCATAATCAGGTGGTTGTAAACGTCTATGAGATAGATCGAAACTCTGCCAAGATGATCTTGATGAGATTCAAGATGCATAGCCCCAGGAAAGGGTTTTCCTATCATTGCAAAGTGTGATGACTTGGCATGAAAGAAATAAAGAAGTGCAACATACTCACGTAATTCACAGACATCTATTGTATAGATGAAATCGTCATTATAGACCTAGCCATTGTAAGCATAATCTTGATAAGATTCAAGATGCATGAAAAGAGTCTTCGAAAGGAAATAGTTTTTCGAAAATTATGGCACAAGGATTATAAATAATCTTTGGATTCCGAAAGGGTTTGAAATAAGATTAGATCGGGTTCCACAAGTTTCTTGGATCGATCAAAATGTCATGAACATATCCTGATGACTTGATGCTTAGGGCATAGTAAGTTGGATTCAGGACATTGTCTGGCTGGGAATACTGGATGGTTGTTTTCATTGGGAAATGATTGGGGTGAAAGTAATAGTAATAATTTGAAAGATTTTTTCAAAGTGGTAATTTGACATTAAAGGACTTCATGGTTAAAGAATCTCGTTGGTATTCTGATGGAGCGCGTGTGGTTCACCGGTACATCATAGCACCTCGAATCAGTCTTAGGGTGCAGTCAAGTAGACTAAAGACCCCTAGAACCATAGGAAGTCACAGTACACATTACCAGAATGGATTTAAGAGAGAAAAAGACAAGATAACATATTGAGATGTCATCGAAAGAGGAAACAATTGGATTATCTACAATAAAGTGTATCAGTGTTAGACACTTGGATACATAGAAAGAGTGAAAAGGTCATTTAGTTAAAATAGACATAGATATAAAATTAGAATTGAAAGTTTAAAAGAAATCTTGAAACTGATAATAGTTTATGACAAGATCCGACTAGGTGATTACCTTGTGGAGACTTGGTAATAAGCACGAGTAGCTGCCAGTCAGATCTTTATGTTTCGCTTTCGTATGTTTTACTTTCCAAATAATTTAATTATTCAGAAAGGTCCACAGTCGCTCATGCTTTGGGAAGTAAGTATTGAATCAAGACTATCATGAATTGGTTTGTAGACTGTCTAAGGAGTTAGACATAGCAATAGGATTGCTACAACATTCATGAGTACTTAGAAATAGAGATTTGAGTATTGGATAAACCCACGCTCAATAGATTGCTTCATGGATTATATCACAAGCAATGTTGAGACGATAATATCTTATGATCTTGAAGTAGAGAGATATGAGTTATAATTTACAAGGCAGTTGTTCATTGATAATACGAAAACGCATCGGTAACTCGATGTTATAAAACGTGTTGTTGTGAGTAATTTGACTGGTAAAAGATATAAGCATATGAGTCGAAGCTTATTCGTTCTTTGACCCTGATGGGAACAAGATATATGTAGGCCTCTCGATGATTTTTAAGTTGACTAAAGTGCTAGCCAGCCATGACTGAATTGATATGTTCAATTATAAGTCCTAAACTCATAAGCAGAATCGGAAATCGGGAAACAGAGTACCGGACATATATTGATCTCAATCCATGTCTCATGTCCGGAAATATCTTGTTGAACGAAGGATCATATGATCAATTATCTACGGACAGAACTGACTCGGTCAGAGTTCGGCAACAGTTTCTAGGAAGCTACAGTTTGCTGATTAATTAGAGGATAAAATTGTAATTATAGTCATAGACTTATCCAAGTGGGAGACTGTTGGATTAGGTGTCTAAGTCATGACTAATAATTAGTATTTACCTAATTAAAAATAGCAAAGTCCATTTGGGTTGCCCTCACAGCTAGAGGTTTGGTAGAAAGTTCGGTAGAGAGAAAAGTTCATTTATTATATGATTAATAAATCAATAGAAATTAAATATATGGTTTATTAATATATTAAAGTGATAATATATTAATTAGAAACTATATCAATTAATTAGAAATTAATCTGAAATTAATTGGAATTAATTTGGTGATTAATTTAATTAATTAAATGTACATGGACTAGAATTGTAGTTATTCAATAGTTGAGTAAGTGACAATTATAGCAGTATTATTATTGACGAAAATTATATATGGATATATATATATATATATATATATATATATATATATATATATATATATATATATATATATATATATATATATATATATATTCGATTTTAATAATAGGTAGATAAGAGTTTGAATTGTAAGATAAAGGTTTTGTCTTATTTGAATTCAAAAAGGCTTATCTCTAAAGGTTTATCTGGTCATCTGCTGGAGGCTATAAATAGGGAGCCCCAGAGACAAAAAGCCTGCGCCATTTTACACCAAAACTCTCTAGAATTTCGTGACCTTCCCTAGCTCCTTGGGTGTGACTTCATTTGAGGCAGGACAATTGTGCTGCTCAGCTTCCAAGAAAACCTAAAGGTTAGTTTTTTCTAATTTATTCTTTTAGCAATTTTTCTTGTTGGCCTTTTAGGAATTATTTATATGTTCAATAGTAGAAAACATAGATCCTTTATAGGTTGCATGTGAACTTAGGGTTTTAATTCATAGATTTGCAGAAAACCTTTCATGAGATACATCTTCAATTAGTATCCGATGAAATGAATACTCAACCAGTCAGACCATAGAAACCATATTCCGACCACATCTTAGACTAGGTAGGTTATGCAGACACTGTCTGAAATGTAAAGCTGGGATCGTCCCACTTCTACATAGAAAGTCCAGGGTCATGTAGCGTTCGTCAGAACCTCATGACTAGCCTGAACCTAATCAGCAATGTCGTTTCATTGGCTATCCCGTTGTACCTGTGAAAGAAGAGCCCTTTTAGAAAGACTCATATTCTAAAAACATAGTAGGAGTTAGGACAGTCCTGAATGAGTTCAGGATTAGCCAAGTGAAAGAACCTTTAGTCATCTCTAGGCTTTGACCAGGAATCAGATTTATGTGAAAACCTGACATACTCTTCTCTTAACCAGTAGTATTGGTCACCGTCATAAGGTGTTATGATCTGGGTGACATACCGATTAGTGGTAAAACACTAAAGTTGGTACGGATTAACAATCCGACTACTTGGAAGAATTGGTGAGCCCGATTGCTGCCAAATAAGAGAACCTTAGGGCAAGACAGTTTATGTGAAAATTTGATTGATTTTTACACTTGGTCTAAAAACCAGTGGGAGTAATTGAATCATCAAAAGAAAGCAACATGGATAGAAATGTACTTTCAAAACATCTGGTTGAGTGAGACGATACTCAGAGTTAAGTAATTGATTACGGGAGAAGCACTCTCAATAGAAGATGAAATCCGAAAGGATACTGCATGGCACATTATGAGTCGTTAGTGGAGCGTATGTGGATCACCGACACACTAATAGGGACTCACAAAGAGCGTGCCAATACAAAGGTACATGGGCCCGAGATTTATCCCACGGGCATCTCGCAATGAAGGATATTCGGATTCCCAAAATATGCCAAAATTTTGGATTTTGTGAATAGCCTGAAAGATTCCCATGAATATGTCAGAAAGGTTATTCTCAAAATATGCCAAAGGTTGGATTTTGTGAATAGTCCGAAAGAGTCAAATAACCGTGTCAAAGCCAATGGGAATATCGTTGTCATCTACCTATCAGTGTATGTTAGTTACATACTGTTTCTAGGAAACATCTCTACAAAGTGTAATGACATTAAGAGATGCTTCGTTATGAAAGACTTAAAAGAGATACATCGTACTCAAGTAGTTTTGAACATCTATGAGATAGATCAAAACTCTGCCAATATGACCTTGATGAGATTCGAGATGCATAGCCACAGGAAAGGAGTTTCCTATCATTGCAAAGTGTGATGACTTGGCATGAAAGATATAAAGAAGGTGCAACATACTCACGTAGTTCACAGATATCTATCGGATAGATGGAATCGTCAGTGTAGACCCAGCCATTGTGAGCATGATCTTGATAAAATTCAAGATGCATGAGAAAGAGTCTCCGAAAGGAAATAGTTTAAAAGTCATGACACAGGAATTATAAGTAATCTTTAGATTCTGAAAGGGTTTGGAATAAGATTAGATCGTATTTCATAAGTTTCTTGGATCGATCAAAAGTGTCATGAACATATCCCGATGACTTGTTGCTTAGAGCATAGTAAGTTGGATTCAGGATATGACCTGGCTGGGAATACTGAATGGATTTTTGGAACACTCGTGAGAAAACATTGGGAAATGATTGTGGTGAATATTAGTAACGATTTGAAAGGAGTTTCAAATTGGTAATTGTTTACATCAGGACGTGGTGCTATAGGACTTCATGGTTAAAGAGTTTCGTTGGTATTCTGATGGAGCACGTGTTGTTCACCGGCACATCATAACACCTCTAAATAGTCTTAGGGTGCAGTCATGTAGACTAAAGACCCCGAGAACCATTGGAAGTCAAAGTATACATCACCGGAATAGAGTTGTGAGTGAGAAAGATAGAATGACAAATTGAGATATCATCGGAAGAGTGTCCGATTGGATCATCTGCAATGAAGTGTATTAGTGTAAGACACTTTCGACACATAGAAAGAGTGAACAAGTCATTTAGTTAATATAGACATAGATATAAAACTTGAATTGAAAGTTTAAAGAAAAACATGAAACCGATAATAGTATTATGAAAGATCCGACTTGGTGATTACCTCGTGGAGACTTGGTAATAAGCATGAATAGCTGCCAGTCTGATTTTAAGTTTCACTTTTACATGTTTTACTTCCCGAATAATTTGATTATTCAAAAGGTACACGGTCGCTCATACTTTGGGAAGTATGTATTGAATCAAGACTGTCATGCATTGGTTTGTATATTGTCTAAGGAGTTAGACATAGCAACAACATTGCTACAACATTCATGAGTACTTAGAAATGGAGATTTGAGTATTGGATAAACCCACGCTCAAAGAATTGCTTCATGGATTGTATCACGAGCAATTTTGAGACGATAATATCTTATGGTCTTGAAGCAGAGACATATGAGTTGAAATTTGCAAGTCGGTTGTGCATTGATAGTACGTAAACGCATCGGTAACTCGATGTTATAAAACGTATTGTTGTGCGCGATTTTGATGAGTAAAAGACACAAGCATATGAGTCGAAGCTTATTCATTCCTTGACCCTGATGGGAAACAGATATCTGTAGGCCTCTCGATGATTTTGAAGTTGACTAAAGAGCTGGCCAGCCATGACTGAATTGATGTGTTCAATTAGTAGTCTTAAAGTCATAAGCAGAATCGGAAATTGGGAAACAAAGTATCGGACAGGGATTGATCTCAATCCATGTCGCGTGTTCGAAAATATCTTGTTGGACGGAGGATCATATGATCACTTATCTATGGACAGAACTGACTGGGTCAGAGTTCGGCATCAATTTCTAGGAAGCTGAGATTTGTTGATTAATCAGAAGATAAATTGACAATTAAAGTCATGGACTTATCCAAGTGGGAGACTGTTGGATTAGGTGTCTAAGCAATGACTTATAATTTGTATTTATCTTATTAATTGAAGCAAAGTCCATTTGGGTTGCCCTCATAGCTGGAGGTTTGGCAAAAATTCAGTAGAGAGAAAGATTGATTTATTAAATGTTTAATAAATCAATAGAAATAAAATAAATAGTTTATTAATATATTAAAGTGATAATATATTAATTAGAAACTATATTAATTAATTAGAAATTAATCTATAATTAAATGAATTTAATTTAGTGATTAATTTAATTAATTAAAGGTGTAGGGACTGGTTTTGTAATTATTCAATAGTTGAATAAATGGCTGGCCAATGGGAGCCTTAAAGGTGGCGAGATTATGGAGGGAGCCTCCATAATTTCGAAACCCTAATTAGGGTTTAGAGGCTTGGTCCAAATGGGTAACAGGCTTGTCCATTAGAGGACTCCTCTAGGGTTTTGACTATACCACCTGGAGGCTATAAATAAGGGATCCCTGGGGGAACCCTAATATGCGCCAACTTCACTCTGCCTCTATGGAATTTCGTTCTCCCCCTCTTGCTCTTGGGTGTGATCTCATTTGAGGCAGGACACTTGTGCTGCTGGTTTCAAGATTAAAATCAAAGGTTTGTTTTTCTTATTTATTTCTTTAGAAATTTATTATTGGCCTTTAGGTTTTTGTTACATGTTCAATGATAGAAAAACATAGATCCTTTTCTAAGTTGCATGTGAACTTAGGATTATTAGTTCATAGATTGCAAAAAACCTTTCAGATACTAGGGATAGTATGAGCACATAAATGATTAGTATATGTTGTGGCAACATTATATCATTGGTATCCTTGCAAACGAGTAGAGGGAATATGAGTTCGTGTGGAACATCTTAATGCCACATGAGGTGAAATATAAGGAGGATGAGGATTATCATAAATTGATAAAGAAGGATGTGGTAATGAAAAATCCATAGAAACAAAAGAATTAACTTGAAAAGAATTTGGAATGAAAGATGATGAAGGAGACTTGGGAAAAGATGATTTCATTGCATGTAAAGGAAAAATGTGTTCAAAAAAGTTGACATCTTGTTAAACAAAGAGTTTATAAGTGACAAGATTAAGAACTTTGAATGCTTTTTGGCCATAGGGATATCCTAAGAAAATGCAAGGATGAGCACGAGGCACAAAATTGTCACGATGAACAGAAGTTGAAGATACGAAACAAAGGCATCCAAAAGTTTTTAGAGCACTTGTATCAGGTTTTTGTTTGTGTAATACTTCAAAACGAGACTTATTGGAAAGAAGGTTGGTTGGAGTGCGATTAATGAGATAGATTGCTATTTTGACACATTCACCGCAATATAGATGACCAACAACTGATTGAAAAAATAAGGATCTAGCAACATATAAGATATGGCGGTGTTTACGCTCTACAAGACCATTTTGTTGTCGAGTATAAGAGGCGGATTTTTGATGAATAATACCATTTTCTTGAAAAAACAATTGTCCTTGAGAACTAGAACCAAGTTCCTTAGCATTATCTTTATGTATGCAGTTGATAGTCATGTGAATTAAGTCTTGATAAAGCTAACAAAAGACTGAATCAATGTAAAAGCATAGCTTTTATGACTTAATAAGTGAATCCACGTAGGCCGGGTGTAATCATCGACAATAGTAAGAAAGTAAGTATACCCATCATGAGTTTTGTGTTTATACGGACCCCAAACATCGACATGAATAAGATCAAAAGCTGCATTAGTCTGAGAATTACTGTGAGGAAATGCTAATCAAGATTGTTTAGCTTGAGCACAAATAATGCAACTGTCAATAAGAATGATATAATTGGATGGAAGAGATAGAATGGTTTTCAATTTATCTAAAGAAACATGACCAAATCTCTTATGCCATAGTAAAACATGACTTTTCGAAATTGATACATGAGACAAAGAAGAAGTAACTGAAAAAACAGACAAATAAAATGACAGATGATTTTTGATATGTCCGTAATCAAACACATATAAATCATTTATTCTTTTGCCGAAAACACCAATAGCAACATTATTCTTCAATAAGGGGTCCTGCATGAGACAAGTCTCATCAGTAAATAAGATAATCATTTGAAGTTAAGACTTAAGCTTTGAAATGGATACAAGATTATAACAAAATGATAAACCATAGAGTACGTTTTGTAAGAGAATAGAATCATGAATTTTAACATCACCATAGTGAGAAACAAGCAAATTGCACCCGTTAGGAAGTTCAATTTTGTGAGGCTGTGAGAATTTAGTACGAGACAAGAAAAAATTCGGATTAGAGCACATATGATCTATAGCTCCAGTTTCAATGATAAAGGAATGATGTGGTTTAAGAAACATAGCAGACTTGTAAACATTAGAGGCAAAGTGAGCATAAGAAAATGAATTATCATCAGGATGCATAGCGCCATCATGAAGAGAAACATTATTACTGGTAGAAGGGGAAAGATGTGCTTGATTGATTAACTATAGAAGGTGTTGATATCACTATTGTGTAATTGCTGAAGAATCATTTGTCGTTGCAAGTTGAACAATAGTTTCAGGCTCCTCTTTCTTTGATTTAGTGAATTTAAAGGAAGAAGGAAAACCAATTAACGGTAACATTGAGTCTTCGAGTGTCCAGTCTTCTTGCAGTGAGAACTGTTGGATTAGGTGTCTAAGCCATGACTTTATATTTATATTTATCTTGTTAATGGAAGCAAAGTCCATTTGGGTTGCCTTAATAGCTGGAGGTTTTGTGTAGAGTTCAGTAGAGAGATAGGTTGATTTATTAATTGTTTAATAAATCAATAGAAATAAATAAATAGTTTATTGATATATTAAAGTGATAATATATTAATTAGAAACTATAATAATTAATTAGAAATTAATCTAGAATTAATTGGATTTAATTTGGTGATTAATTTAATTAATTAAAGGTGCATGGACTGGTTTCATAATTATTCAATAGTTGAATAAAAGGCTAGCCAGTGGAAGCCTCATGTTGGACGAAATTATGGAGGCTATCTTCATATTTTCGAAACCCTAGTTAGGGTTTCAGGAGGCTTGCCCAATTGGATAACAGGCCTGTCCATTAAGGGGATTCTCTAGGGTTTCAGCTGTAGCCTCTTGGAGGCTATATAAGGAACCCTCTGGAGGCTCAAAACTTGCGCCAACTTCAACCAGAGAAACTCTGCTGGACTCTCTTCTCCATTGCTTGGGTGTGACACCATTTGAGGCAGGATCATTTTGCTGCTAGCTTCAAGAACAAGATCAAAAGGTTGGTTATTCTTAATTCGATCTTTAGAAATAATTGTTGGCCTTAGGATTTTTAGTTTATTATCTTTATAGAAGAAAACATAGATCTTTCTAGGGTTGCATGTGAACCATAAGATTTATTTGTTTATTGTTTGCTAGAAAACCCTTCAGTGGTATCAGAGCTTAGGCTTGTTTTCTTATGAATTGATATAAACTGCTTGAATGATTCTTGCCTTGAGTGTTTTTGCGAAAAACCCTCTTGGAATGGCCTAAATTTCGTTGCCTAGGCTAGGGTTTCCTAACCCTAGCCGCCACCCCCCTTGGATCCCCTTTATTTGCTTGCCATTTTAAGTTGGTTGTTATTTTTGGTAACTGTATCTTCAAGATAACTTGAACCCTTAAACCCTAGCTAGCAAATTTCGAACCTTAGGGGTTAAGATAGGTAAAATTAATTTGATTAATTTATAAAATCTATCTTAGATTTAATTAATTTAATTAATTGTTAGTTAAAAGATAAATTAAATCAGCTTAAAGGATTAATTTAAAATTTTCGAAAAAAATAGAATAAATTAGCGAAAATTCTGAATAAATTAATTCTAAAATATTTTAATAAGATTAAAATATATCTTATATATTTATGATTAAAAGTTAATACTTATATATAAGATTAAATGGTTAGTCTTACCGCTAGTAGGCCTCATTCACAAAACTGTCCTATAAAGAGGGTATAAGGCGACTGCCTATAAAATGGTAGTCTAATGGGTGTCCACTCTCACCCACCTCTCTCATGGCTAGTCTAGTGTCGTTAGCTGAACGGGTTTGATAGAACCGCTAAGCCTCTTAAAAGTATAATGCTATAATTGAAAGTACTAAAACCTCAAATAAATCCCAATCTAGTTACTTTAGGTTTAAAAATGTGAATTGGTGCTAATCCATGAAATTGCACATTGCAATTTGTGAAACATTGGTGGAGCGTGTGTGGTTAACCGGCACACCAATAGGGGTTCACAAAGACTTGCAATGGGTTTCTCGATTTTGTCATTATTAACGGAGCGTGTGTGGTTAACCGACACGTTAATTAGAGATGGCAATTGACTTCGAGAGTACCAAGCTAATTTACATGGTTATTCACACCCGGTTTGTGATCCTCGGCATCCCAGTCACAAACAGTAGGGCACATCCGAGACTAAACATGCCAATGAATAGTTCAATGTGTCTCAAAAGATCTAGGAGTTTCATAAGATGAAATTGATAACTGTATTATCTACCTTAATGACCATTATGTTGTGATTACGGCATCCCTCTTCACATCATAGTTGGGGTATCTTGGGTCCTAGCCTTAATAAATAATAAATTGGGTAATTATTTAAAAGGATAAATTAAACTAATAAATTCTATTTATTGTAGATGTCTGAATCAAGTGTCTATTCTCCTCCCTCTCTTCCTTCACCCATTTCTAAGAGCATCAGAATACACCTGCTAAATATGGAAAGGCTGACTGGCCTTAACTGTATGGAATGGCTTCGCAATTGGAGACGGGTTCTCATCATTGCTGGCAAGCCTCTTCTCACCGAGTATCCGATCCCGGTTCCACCGGAACAAGTCATCATAAAAGGTTCTTATGATGAGCGTAACTTCTTAGTTGATGAATCCGAAAAGATTCGTGACCTCATGCTATTGACCATTGACCCCGAGTTCCGTAAGGATTTTAAATCCTTGGGGCCATATGAGTTAATGCAATCGGTTGAGGAAAAGTTCCAAAAACCGGTTGAAGAGGAAGGAGCTAGGATCTTCAAAAGGCTTGCAGAGTGTAAGTTAAAAGAAGGAAGTAGCATCAATTCACATGTTCTTCAGATTGAAGCGTACATAGGCGAATTGTACAAACTTGGTTATTCCATGAGTCAGGAGTCGAGTGTTAACACTCTACTCGCTTCACTGACCAGTAAATACGATCTGTTCATTCAGACGTATAGAATGGAAGACCAGAAAAAGACCTTAATGGAAATGCATCCACTGTTGAATTTATACGAGTCACTCTTGGATAGGCATAGCTCCAATGGTTCAGCTACTTCTGGATTAAGTCCAGTGGGAAGACGCAGCAAGAAACAATCCAGATCGTCTGGATATGTCTTAAGCTGGGAATCCACAGAATCGGATACAGTCGCGGAAAGATTGGAAGACGCTCCAAGGTCAAAATCTTTTGAAAGCTCAGGTATGTCTAAAAACCTCAAAACTCCTATTCCATAATTCATTGATGCATTATGTGATAGTCACATTTGGTTTGTATGCAGGGAATCAGTAAGGTACGGGACTTTGGCGCATAGGAGCACATTTGGATTGGATTTCCTGCTCATGCAGTTTTGAAGTTTAGTTAGATATTGAAATATTGTTATTAGCTTTTAGATGCGTAAGACATTGTCTATCATATAGTACATTGTTCCAAGAATTTTTTGTTTTAATAAAATTGTCGTTTTTTCTTTTAACACATGTTGTTTGAAATTATCCTTGAAATGTTATATGAATGTGTTGAATGCATGATTAGTAATAACTTGAATGTTGAATGCATCCAAAGTGTTTGGATTTTAGGAATTGTGTCCCTTATGATTGTTAAATGTTATAAGAATCGATTCAACCGAAGGTCCAGTTGGACAGGACTTTGGAATCACTTGACTTAGGGTCACTTGATGAGTTGAGTTCTTAATGTGTCAAGAAATGAATCAACCAAAGATCTAGTTAGACAGGACTTTAGAATCATTTGACTTTGAGTCAGATGATGATTAAGTTCTTTATAAAGCACATGTGGCAAGAAATGAATCACCCAAAGATCCAAATGATAGGATTTTGGAATCAGTTGACTTAGAGTCAACTGAAGATTGCAAGTCTTGAACAGAATTAACAAAGTCATAAGTTTACATAGAGATGTAAAAGAGATTGAGATTAGAAGCAACGAACACATTAGTTGCTGTGTATTGCTCAAATCTTCAAAAAGAACACAAATGTTTGTACTTCACAATATTTGTCATTCGGTATGACGAATATGACTTCGCTTATCAGAATAAGCGATTAGATTGAAACCTTGAATAGTTCAAGGACTTCAAATGAAGTACAAGATCCACAGAACCTGAGTGACAACATAAACTCGGAAAATGTTTCACAGTTATTCTCTTCCAAGAACATTAATAGTTATAATGTGTCTTAGGGAAAATGATGGAGCATTGGTCGAAACAGTTCGATCCTCTATGTATGAGATACATTGCAAATTAGTTTCCGATACATTGAATACTAAACCAGTCAGACCATATTCCAACCACATTCTAGACTAAGTAGGTTTTGGAGACACTGCTGAAAATGTGAAGCTGGGATTATCCCACTTACACATAGAGAATCCAGGGTCTTGTAGTGTTCGTCCGAACATCATCAGCAATGTCATTTCACTGGCTATCCCTCTATACCTGGAAAAGAAAGAGATCTTTTAGAAAGAACTCATGTTCTAAGGAAATAGTGGGAGTTGGGACAGTCCTGAATGAGTTCAGGATTAGCCAAGTGAAATAACCTTTAGTCATCACTAGGCTTAGAGCAGAAATTAGAATTTTGTTTTAATTCTGACATTATCTTCTCTTGACCAGTAGTACTGATCACCATCATAAGTAGTTATGATCAGGGTGACATACCGATTAGTGGTAAAACACTATAGTTGGTACGGATTTTCAATCCGACTACTTGGAAGCATTGGTGAGCCCGGTTGCTGCCAATTAAGAGAACCTTAGGACGAGATACAGTCTATGTGACAGTTTGATTGATTTTACAATTGGTCTTAAAAACAGTGGGAGTAATCATCAAAAGAAACCAACATGGACAGAAACGTACCTTCAGAACATCTGGTTGAGTGAGACGATACTCAGAGTCAAGCAATTGACTCCGAGAGAAGCACTCTCAATAGAAGATGAAATCTGAAAGGATACTGCATAATGTAAGTCGTTAGTGGAGTGCGTGTGGATCACCGGCACACTAATGGGGACTCACAAAGAATATGCCAGTATAAAAGTACGTGGGCCTAGGATTACGCCATGGGCATCTCGCAAGAAAGGATATTCAGATTCTCAAAATATGCCAAAGGATTGGATTTTGAGAAAGGGCTGAAAGATTTCTTTAAAATGTCAGAAAGGTTTGGATTCTCAAAATGTGCCAAAAGTACTGGATTTTGTAAATAGTCCATAACAGTGTCAAAGCCAGTGGGAGTGTCGCTGTTATCTACTATCTCCATATGTGAGTCACATAATGTTTCTAGGAAACGTCTCTTTTCATTACAAAGTGTAATGAATTGGTGTTAAGAAACGGATCACTATAAAAGACTTAATAAAGATACGGCATGCTCGGTTGGTTATAAACGTCTATTAGATAGATCGAAACTCTGCCAAAATGATCTTGATGAGACTCAAGATGCATTGCCCTAGGAAATAGTTTTCTGTCATTGCAAAGTGTAATGATTTGGCATGAGAGATATAAAAGGTGCAACATGCTCACATAATCCATTAACACATATCAGATAGATGATGTCATTAGTATAGACCTGGCCATAGTAAGCATGATCTTGATAAGATTTAAGATGCATGGAAAAGAGTCTCCGAAAGGAAATAGTTATTGAAAAATCATGACACAAGGATTATATGTAATCCTTAGATTCCAAAAGAGTTTGGAATAGGACTGGATCGAATCCAACAAGTTTCTTGGATCGATCAGAAGTGTCATGAACATGTCTTGATGACTTAATGCTCAGAGCATAGTGAGTCAGATTCAGGATATGACCTGGCTAGGAATACTTAATGGATTTTGTACATACGTGAGAAATCATTGGAAAATGATTAGGGGTGAATGTTGATAACAATTTGAAAAGAGTTTTAAAATAAGGACTTAATGGTTAAAGAATTTCGTTGGCATTCCGATGGAGCGCGTGTGGCTCACCGGCACATCGTAACACCTCGAAATAGTCTTAGGGTGCAGTCATGTGGACTAAAGATCCCGAGAACCATGGAAAGTCACAGTACATAGAATGGAGTTGTTAGTGAGAATGATGGTATGACCAAAATTGAAATATCATCGGAAGGATATCTGATCGGATGAAGTGTACTAGTATATAACATTTGAATACATAGAAAGAGTGAAAGGTCAAGTAGACATAGATACATAACATGAATTAAATAGTTTAAAAGGAATCTAGAAACCGATAATAGTTTTATGTAAAATCCGACTTGGTGATAACCTCGTAAAGACTTGGTAATTAGGCAAGAGTAGCCACCAGTCAGATTTTATGTTTCAATTTTGCATGTTTCACTTCCCGAATAATTTGATTATTCAAAAGTCCACAGTCGCTTATACTTTTCAGGAGTAAGTATGAACGAAGACTGTCGTGAATTGGTTTGTAGATTGTCTAAGGAGTTAGACATTGCAGTAAGACTGGTACAACGTTCATGAGTACTTAGACATAGATATTTGAGTATTGGATAAACCCGCGTTCAATAGATTGCTTCATGGATTACATCACGAGCAATGTTGAGACGATAATATCTTATGATCTTAAAGCAGAGACATATGAGTTGACATTTGCAAGTCGGTTGTGCATTGATAATATGTAAACGCATCGGTAACTCGATGTTATAAAATGCATTCTTGTGTATGATTTGATAAGTAAAAGACACAAGCATATGAGTCGAAGCTTATTCGTTCCTTGACCCTGATGGGAAACATATATCTATAGGCCGCTCGATGATTTTGAAGTTGACTAAAGTGCTGGCCAGCCTAGACTAAATTGATGTGTTCAATTAGAAGTCCGAAAGTCATAAGCAGAATCGGAAATCGGGAAACTGAGTATCGGACAGAGATTGATCTCAATCCATGTCTCGTGTCTGAAAATATCTTGTTGGACGAAGGATCATATGATCACTTTTCTATGGACAGAACTGACAGGGTCAGAGTTCGGCAGCAGTTTCTTGGAAGCTGCAGGTTGTTTATTAATCAGAAGATAAATTAAAGTCATAGACTTATCCAAGTGGGAGACTGTTGGATTAGGTGTCTAAGCCATGACTTTATATTTATATTTATCTTTTTAAGAGAAGCAAAGTCCATTTGGGTTGCCCTCATAGCTGGAGGTTTTGTATAGAGTTCAGTAGAGAGATAGGTTAATTTATTAATTGTTTAATAAATCAATACGAATAAATAAATAGTTTATTGATATATTAAAGTGATAATATATTAATTAGAAACTATAATAGTTAATTAGAAATTAATCTAGAATTAATTGGATTTAATTTGGTGATTAATTTAATTAATTAAAGGTGCAGGGACTGGTTTCGTAATTATTCAATAGTTGAATTAAAGGCTAGCCAGTGGAAGCCTCATGTTGGACGAAATTATGGAGGCTATCTCCATATTTTCGAAACCCTAGTTAGGGTTTCAGGAGGCTTGCCCAATTGGATAACAGGCTTGTCCACTAAGGGGCTTCTCTAGGGTTTCAGCTGTAGCCTCTTGGAGGCTATATAAGGAACCCTCTGGAGGCTCAAAACTTGTGCCAACTTTAACCAGAGAAACTCTGCTGGACTCTCTTCTCCATTGCTTGGGTGTGACACCATTTGAGGCAGGATCATTTTGCTGCTAGCTTCAAGAACAAGATCAAAAGGTTGGTTATTCTTAATTCGATCTTTAGAAATAATTGTTGGCCTTAGGATTTTTAGTTTATTATCTTTATAGAAGAAAACATAGATCTTTCTAGGGTTGCATGTGAACCATAAGATTTATTTGTTCATTGTTTGCTAGAAAACCCTTCAAGAACAAACCAAGGATTTCTTAGATGTAGAAGAGGATGTGTGATTAGCAATGTTCATCGCAACTGCATCAGGATTGATTGTGTGTGGTAAATTGATTTCTCTTTGTCTTTCTTTTTCTCCCTAAACGATCATTGATTAAACAGTAGAGACATTTGGAAGGGGCTTCATCATCAAAATTTGTGCTCTTATTGCTTTATATGTATCATTAAGTCCCATGAGAAGTTGGATTATGCTTTGATCTTCAAGTTAATTGTGTTTATGAACAATTGAATTACAAGTACACGAAGGAATATCTTGAACAACACGAAGTTCATCCCAAATTTTCATCAATTTGGTGAAGTAAGTGGAAAAGTCATCAGATCCTTGAGACGGAGAATATAACTGCTGTTGAATCTGATAGATAAGAGCACCATTAGTTTGTTCATATCTATGATTTAGTTCTCTCCAGATTTCACTAACCATTTGAATAAACAATACACTTTCAGCAATGTTTTGGTGAAGAAAATTGAGTAGCCAACTAATGACCATGGAATTTGCACAATACCAGCTTGGATATGTAAGAGAATCGATTGAAGGCAATGAAATTATGCCATCAACGAAGGCAAGCTTTTTCTTTGCACATAAGGCGATGATCATTGATCGTTTCCATGCAGAGAAACCATTTCCAGTAAAAAAGCATTTGAAACGAGAATATTACATGGATTCGTGGATTCAGTGGGGATTGGCATGAATGATTGATTGAATGATGAATGAAAGAACATGGATTAAAGAAGTTTGATTGAAATTGAATTGAAAAAGAATGTGGAATTTTGGATCTAATCTGATACCATGTTAAAATGAAGAAGAGATTTTTGATGTTCATGTGTATATTCCATATCTCAAAATGAGAACAATACATCTATATATATACAGGAAATGAAAACTGAAACAACTAACTAAACTAACTAGAAAGTAAAATTACATAACTACCCTTGCATCTAACAAACATCTAACTAACTATAATAACTGAGATTATAGTTTAACTAACAAGTTACAACTGTAATATGTTCCTCTATTCCTTCAATTACTAACTTTGCCATTGTGTTTCGATTAAATAGTCTTCTAGGGTTGTTATTCATGAAGATTATAATTATTGATCTTTTGTGTTGATCTTGGCATATACATTAAAAAGAATCACAAAATTTTACATGTACAAATGTATCGTATCCTAATAAATAAGTAACTGAAAGCCACATGTCACCACCACATTCATTTGACCACATGTCATTTTTTGGTAATTTTGAATTTCTTAAAAAATTGTTTGAGTTAAATGTATTTAATGTATTTAATTTTAATAATTCATAACTGAAGCAAGAAATTAGGAACCTATTTATTTAAAATACATTATCTTTGATTCATTTCTGTCATTTAATACATTCTCAGTAGCTTCAATTTGCATATCTCTTGACAATTTCTAGAACCCTAACCGTGTGTAGACCCAAATGACTAGAGCTGCACGTCCACATTTTGATGCATAACAAAATATAAAAAAATAGATAATTTAGGCACATTAGTATTCTATTCACAATCACTTAATTAGTTTTCTTTAGTGTGTGATCAGAACTAACAAATAGCGGTTATCTTTTTTCAACAAAAAACAAACACAGTAACTTGCAAAGTCAAATAAATTGAAATGACGGGAATTTTTTGACTTATAAAAATTGTTTTCCATTTTGTTTTTGAACTTTTACAAAGACTATGGGAATATAATTTTTAAGGCCATGTTGTATATAGGTTGGTGATTTTAGGAACTCGTTACTTTCAAGTTATAAATATGTTGTAATTTGGCTGGTAACTTAGGAACATCCTAATTTATAAAAAGTATGAGGAGAGAATTTGTAATATAAAGATACTTTCAGTTCTTAATGATTATAAAAACTTATTATTTAAACATTGTTGTAACAAGAAATTTTTGGTAGTCTTTGAAAAATAAGTAACATAAACCAGATTAGAATTTGTAAAACTAAAAGTTCAAATAAATTTGTTACATCTAATTGTTAAGGACTGGGTTAATTATATTGTATACTAATAATCAAATTAGAAATTGTTACATATCTTCTAATAATGGTTGCTAATAAGCAACCAAGTTATGAAATATAATTAGCTTCTAATGACAGTTAATTTTTTTGTCAACGGCAAATATATCTCACTCCTACTCCTATAATGTATGTTAGTTGTACATTTTCTCAAACCGTTGTTACTGAATAGCAGCAAACTTGTCATTATTTAAATTGCCAGAAATTATTACCATAAACAACATATTGAAAAGTATTATGATTTTGGAAATGAGTATTTGGCCTAAATTTAACTATTTGCTAATACATTGTTTGATTTTGGAATATGACATGTTCTCGGAAATAAATAACTTATCAAAAAGAAACTATTTTCTGTCTGCCGTATTGTATGGGTACTATTTAAGGATACCACTCATTTCAACCTGTAAACCATAAACATTAAACCCAAATCGTCAAAATGGAACTGTTCACTGAAAAGAAACTATTATCATCCCCCACATTCAATGACCGTTACAGTGCGCAAATTTAAATCAGATTAATTGAAAATTATGTTAAATTTTTATTTGAAAAAAATAATATTCATTTATTAGTTTTTAGATTGATGCGGTTTTATATACAAAAACCAAAGTTAAACAATTAAATAGGTTCTTTATTTATATTCATCTAATGATTCAATCAAACTAGAGAGCTTATTCGGCTAACTACACATAACAAAAACTATATATTGTTTTTCGTAAAATGATAAATGTAGATATTTATAAAAATAATTAACAAGTCTCCTAATAAATAATAAGACATTCATGGTTAGGAATAACAAGGTCCACCCAAACCTTTAAACCGTAAACATTACACAAACACTACAAATAATAACAAACTTTTACTATTTTTACCAAAATAAGTCAAATTAAAGTTAACCATATCAAATTAGAGTTAATCATTTTTTTAATTTTACTTTACCATCATAGTTTTACATTTAATAAGAAGCAACTACATATTTTTATATATAAAACAAAATAATACCATATTTTTATTTTTAACATAAAACTATATATACTTTAATTTTAATTGAAAACATCAAAGTACTAATGTCGTCGTCGCATTGCGCGGGTACACACCTAGCAGTGAAGTAATATCATTGGGTAATCGTGCTATAGAAATAGAGATAATATCTGGAAATAATATTGGAAATCGTACGTTTATTCTAAAAATGTCTTTGACGCATTCAGATAGAAGAAATTTTTCAAATTTCAAATAAAACAATTTCCATTGACTGTATATTTTGCAATTATAATAAATAAGAGTTAACGGCAATCGCTATCAAAGGTGGGTTTGTTTCTGAGACAACCAATCTTCACACAGGACCAGTTGTATGTTATATTGTCAAGAGTTAAAAGTAAAGATAGATTAAAAATGATAATTTTAGACGACGGTAAACTTAGCAATAGAACAACAAATATTCATATATCATCACAAAAAATCATGCCAATGTCTTATCCGTAAAATAGACGATTGTCAAGCAATCCGACTCCAGTTAATGCTTGGAATAATACAAAGTGGTGCAAAGATTTGTTTTCAAAATTGTGCCCATGATGTGACTATTCATCTCGATAAAACTCACAATTCTCACAACACAATGGTACAATGTTGGAACTCAAATGTTCTTCTATTCAGAACTCAAACTGAAATACAAGAAAGAACTACTAACTCTCTAAAACACTCTCTATGTTTTTGTGGTGGTGCATTACAATGAAGCAAGAGAAAACAAAGTTTGCCACCTTCTTCAACAATGGTGGGTTGGTTCTTCAACAAAGGTGGGTAAGTGGGTTGGTGAGACCAAGTTTGTGTTTACACTCACATACAATAAAGATCAGATGGCCGAAAACAGAAGGTCTAGCCCCACCATGAGTTCTTCATTCCAATGATACATCATTACAATCTCTGCTTTCTTGATTGATTAGAATGACTTCATTCCCCTCAAGATTTGCAGAAAGTTGTGGCACTTCTAGCAAATGAGCAAAAGAGAGGCATTCAAAATCAAGGATCATCAACAAGAATATCAATCAATTAAGCCGAAGAAACCATGTACCTGCTAGTCACGTTTTATAGACGCATATAGATAGCGGACAAAAAGTAATGAGGCATGGAACCCCACAGTTCCAAGCATAAGAAATATTCCATAGATGATGCAAGCCATGTAGCCAAAGAAGGAGGACGTTTGCATGAAACCATTTATGTCCGATAGACAGAAATAGTAATAGAGGGTGTAACCATAGACATACAATCCAGTAGACCCACCAATGAAAAATGATCTGTATAAAATAAAATTCTAACTTTAAGAAAATCTTATCATAACATAACATAAAAAAATAGAACCCCACAAAAAAAAGGTAACGTACCTCCACCACCATTCATGATCTTCGGCAGCGAGCTGAAAGTATGTCATCACCACAGAAACTAAACTGGTGATGATCAAAAGAAGAAAGAACATTATCGACATAGAATTATAAAATATGTAAACCCCATATCCCCAAACAGTGGAAAGTATGTCGTGAAGCTGAATGTTGATGACACTAAATGATAAAAATCCAGCTAAAAGTATCTGAGGGAGGATATGCTTGTACCAACGCAACTGAGGAACCTCTCTAGGACATTTAGTGGTTTTGCATGGAGCTTTGAAATCAGGTTTCTTGTTTTTCCCAATGACTGCCCCAAAAAGAAGCAACGGCAAGGCTAGTAATATCCACAAAAGAGATAAAATTATTGTTTCACCCAATGGGAGTGCAGCACTTGATCCGTAAAAAACAACAACCGTATTGTCGAAGCTAAATGTAAGAAAGAGAGGCCCAAAATATAATCCTCCTGTTAGCAATAGGTTCTTCATCTGTCAAGGAAAAAAGATTCATCAATTTTTGTAAATTAAGGGTCGAACTAGATTGATATATTCACGTACCCAGTTTGTTCCTTCAAGTTGACAATAGAAAGAATCTGATTTATATCCTGAGATCACAGATGTAATTGCATATACAATCATAAATGCATTCAAGAAAACTCCTTGAAGATAGAGCTGAAAAACATCCGTGACACCCAGAATAAGAATCGACACCGTTCTACAAGTTCAATAAAAATAAGGTTAAAAGACTATCTTTCAATGATTAGATGTAAACTATAGCATAAAACATTGAAAAAGAGAAAGAAAAAAATAAAGATAAAGAAAAAGAAGGGATTCTTAGGAAATACTAACAGTACAAGTAATTGGGATCAGAACCAAGAGCTGCAGAAAGTAAGGACTTATGTTTTGGGAATCTAAACACATCACCATGGATGTTCTTCCATCCAGTCTCTTCTTGGTTATCAACCATTTCAGCCTCTTCAACATCATATGTGTATCTTTCATGTTCATGAAATAGGGAAAAGATTCGTGTTAGCTGAACATAAAGGACCAAAGAAGTTTTATTTGGTTGAGTTCATACCTGCAAATCTCTTTTTGAAGAACTCGTTTGTAAAAGATGAGTATACAAATTATGAGAATGAGGATTGTGAAACTTGAGTTCGCAATCGAGTAACCATGTATAGTATCAAATGACTTCTTGTCTTCTGTTACATCTGCCACTACATATGGATTGGATGAAATTACGTATCTCTGCATTCTCTCATCAAATGACTGCTTTGTCCCCATCCACCTAACCGAGTACGTGAAATTTACATCAACTTCCTTGTCTTCTGTTATATCTACCACAAAATTTGGATCGGATTGAACGAGGATCTCAATAACACGGTCTTTGTTATAGAAAATCTCAAAATCAAAATGGTTGTAAAGAAAATATTTGCTTTTGATACTTTCATCTCTGTGATTCCTTTCAACCCTTCCAATGAAACCCTGAACTGGCAAGTCGTCACAATACCAAAGAATAGAGTAATCCTTCTCTACCACACTTTGAAATTGAGAAATATCTGGTTTCTTGAGTCTCTTGTTGCATAATAACTCAAACTCTTTATCCACAAGGAATTCAACCTTATATGGAGTTGGAACAAGAGGTTTTTCAGTCAATGTATTGTTTGGAACAACCTTCTTCTCTT